>CM076580.1:1672216361-1672620537 GCA_034641835.2 Pinus albicaulis | reverse complement strand
TTGGTATCAAAAACGACATGCAGCGATTAAACTCCTCGTTTGAAAGTTCCTCGAAATACTGAACCAACGAATCTTCGGAAAACTGCAATGGAGACTCATCTTTTGGAAAACATAATGCTTGACGCATTAATTGTGTTGAAACCTGCAGGATATTTTCCCCCTGAGAATTCATAACAAAACACTTTCCAGGGTACATGGACGCAACTAACCAATAAATGAACTCGGGGAAGAAATGAGTTTTTGGAACACAAGCAGACAACACACCCGAACTTTTCATGGCAAAGAACACAGGGGACTTGTCAGTGTTCAGGGTTACTTGGTAATGCAGAAGAGGATGATTGACAGATGACGCAGTATCACAAACATCTTTCTCGCTATCTAGGAGTGGACTAAGACTTGATGAACCGGACAGTGATGTTCGCTTGGCCATGGCTGACAGGAATTCGAAAGCAATTCGCGAGGCAATGAGTAATGCAAAGGTGGCGGCACGCAGTTAAACAGGGCAAACAGACACAAATAAATCAAAACGGAACGGGATAATCCTTTTATAGGCTACGGAAACCATAATAAATGCAGGAGTGACGCGGAGAAACAGTTGGCAGTGGAGGAAAATTGTCTTCCATCTCGGCTGATGACGTCATGTGGGGGGTCTGTGAGTACGGCGGAGAAGTTCTATCCATACCCCCCGTAATTAACCAAAACCGTTGATCACCAGATTTCAAAGATCTGACCAGTCAACTGCGGGGGGTTGGGATTTGATAACTGACGGGCTAGTTTACCCCCCGCAATAGCATATCCGCGAGCTTCTATGTGTGATTGCGACTTCTGCTCGGAAAGCTGCTCGAGCTTTAACCTTAATATATATATATATATATATATATATATATATATATATATATATATATATATATATATATCAACCTAAATTTGACTCTCGCTTCATGTATATAAATTAAAACGGAAATACATGCATTCCTCTCTTTTTTATGCTAAAGTATTAAAACTTCATACTAAAGCATATTTTCGAATTCTTATTTGTTTTTTTTTAATTTTTTCATTTTTAAATTTCAAAATGAAATATAAAAAGGATATGTAGAAAATGATCCACAACATCTGGCTCCACCTGGGGATAGTGTTTTTACCACGAAACACTAAGAACCTACAGATTAGTGCCTTCACCTCGGGCATGGAGTCATATATTGCTTGATGAAAATGTACAATGACCACACCGGATATATACAATGATGAATCAACGACTGCTTAATGTCGGAAATAATGCTTGAGATTGTTAGCCACCTATAATATTTTGTTATACCAAAAGGTGGCTAAGATCCTTTTGAGCCTCCAAGGAACAAATTTTATCACTAAAAATTGTTGGCTCTTGAAATCTCTTTAAGGCCTCATGCCTCTGTCCCAAATCCTCATTTGCTGTCCCATTTTTTGTACTCAGGAATTTTTGCTGACTCTAACTGAAAGACTGCTGAAAGATCGCCATTTCTCCTCTTCTCAAAACCCTTCATCTGCTCCCCTTTTTCTCCATCAAAACTACCTTGTTTTCATAAGTCCTCTTCTTTCCATTTATGAAATTTTCCCCTTTCATAGTTAAAAACTTACCTTTTTAACTATTTCGGAACCCCCAAATCCATTAAAACCTTGAAATTTTTCATAAAAAACAGAGTTTCATTGCTATGGGCCTAAGCCCCTTGGGCTAAGTCGTAAACCACTTCCCCTCACATGCCCATGTGTTAAAACCAAACGCCAAGACTTTCGGTGCTAATCGCAAATATCCAATGAGTGCATGACTTTGAACCTTTACAAAGCTCATTTTTCTTTG
This sequence comes from Pinus albicaulis, assembly GCA_034641835.2. Lineage (NCBI taxonomy): Eukaryota > Viridiplantae > Streptophyta > Pinopsida > Pinales > Pinaceae > Pinus > Pinus albicaulis. The sequence continues at coordinate 1,672,618,703 of CM076580.1, read as the reverse complement.
TAAACCCAAAAACCCACTTTCCGAAAGTTCTAAGTTAAAACTTAAAACCACGTGCTGAATATAAATGGGTTGATTGAAAAGAGTCGATTGCGTAATCGCAATCAGAAACAATACAAATGGGTTGATCGAAAAGACCAAGCTCAATGGCCCGATTGCGATTGGCCCTTGTTTCTATACTCCCGGGCATATTGCATTCCATAAAACCACCGGCCCCGCAATCGGGCGCCTTTTTCTTTACTTATATATATATTTTCCGCCTGATCCATTATAACTTATGACTATTGAAAAACTTTGGTTTTCATATGTTTAAAGGTTTTTTCGCCGGTATGTAGGTCAAAGCAATCCTGACCGTTGATCTAGTTCTTCAATCCAACGGTTCGCGCACAATCGCATCGCAACTTTTCTCATTGCGCAATCGCATGCCCATCTCTGCGACCTCCGATTTCCGACCCCCCGATTAAATCCCGACCGTCGATCTTGTTCTCAGATCAACGGCCTGCGCTCAATCGCAAGTGTCCTCCGATCGCAACCGCAAGCCTTCTCGTCTCACTCCCGATTGACGATCCTCCAATTCCATCACAACCGTCCATCTGTTTCACAAACCGACGGCCATCGCACACCCTTGCCAATCCCTCCGATTCATTCCCTGCCGTCGATCTGGTCCTCAGATCAACGGCCAGCGCTCAATCGCAAAGTTTCAATCGCATGTTGTTTTGTGACCCCCCCGATTGAGATCCTCCGATTAGATCCGGACCGTCCACGTGTCCAGATCGGACGGTCCAAAACTGCTCCTCCTTATTCTTCTCCCGCTATCCTTTTCGCCTTTCTATGCAGATCTCCACCGTTGGTTGCCTTCATCCGACGGCTTCGCTCCTCCCCCGCCATCTGAAGCAGTTTAACCTATTTCCGCAGGATTTCTTAACTATTTTTGTGTTTTGCAGGCGTTCTAATGGTTTTCCATTGTTTAATGAAAGAAAGTCGAGGCTTGGGAAAGACGTTTCCTGCGCCTTCGAGTTGTTAAAGAGAACCATCTGCGGGGTTTTGCTTCATTGTTTTCTCAATGCTTCATGGACATTGATGCCTTTAAAAACCCAGTGCGGCCTGCACATCAACAAGACACTGTTTTAATTCAAAAACAGTTAAAGAGTATCAGTTTGAAGACAGAGCACAGCAGATAAAGATTGAAGACGGTTTTTTGGGGATTACGGCTAAGACCGTTATCAAAAGCCTAATCCCCAATCTAAAACACAGTTTAAAAGAAAATCATAAATGTTTTGATGACAGAAAGGTTTCCACCGCTTCAACTGAAGCGAATTGATTCCTCAGCTACTACAAAGAGCCACCTGTTGCCTCAAACCTTTCAAACAGAGGCCGAAGTTATTGATTCAGGAAATATCTGCGTCCAGCACTGCCAAGAAGTTAATTCTGCCAAAGAAGTGTAATAGAAAATAGCTGCAGAGTTGCTTCGGACAGAACATAGAGCCCCAAAGTCAAATAAAGCTCCCACCGAGCTTTGATATTAATTGTAAAACATTAATACAGTGATCCACCTGTACACTTCTCCATTGAACCCCTCAAGAGACCGAGAAGTCATTTAATCTGTATTAATGGTTCACGAGATATTTTTGTTAGTTCTCACCTCCTCATCTTCCTATAAGTACTTCTGCATAAGATGAGAAGGTTGGTTGTTGTTTGATCACAAGTTGTAATATTGAAACTCTCTGAAATAAATATACAAATCTGTTGAAGTTGAAAATAATTTGGAGTCTTGGATGTCTTGATGATGCTGTTGCATGTCTGTTCCTGAGAAGGCTCTATCATTGGATCCATGAGCTTGGTTGTTGGTGAAGTGCTCTGAACTGTTAAATTTTTTTTCCCTTGTTTTCATTATGTTCCATAATTTCTTACTACGGTAGGCTGAAAGTTTTAGGCTAAGAAATGACTCCTGGAAGCACCTTAGACCTATTCACCCTTCACTGTTTTATGTTTTCTTCTGCTGAAGTATTTTAGAGGCTTTAAACCTTCTCTTTAGTCTTCATGCTCGTTTATTTCCTTGATAGCTTAAATAGTTGGTTTCAGCATGTTATGGTTCTCCCTGCTTGTCTGCCATCACTTGAAAGTCGTTATTGAAATCTCCCTTCGAAGTACCATTGTCTTAAGTTAACCAAAGAGGTCGGTTTTGATCTTACCCTTTGCCCCTGCTTAAACAGTTGTTTTGAAGGTCTTTATAGTTGCAAACACGGATGTTATTTAGGTGTTCCCTCTTCTATGAATGCAACTATCAGTGAATCTTTTATGTTTTCTAAATCCTTTAAAATAAGATCTTTGAGGAAATAGGGTGTTCCCCGAATCTTAGATTTCATTTTAAAAGTTGTCTTGAAATCATTATTTGCTTAAAGAATGTTTGTAGAATTCATGGTTAGCCCTGTCTATCAAATATCTCTTTATTGATAAGTTAATGTTTCTCAAGTTCCCTTTGTTGATAATTAAATTTCTTTTTCCAAATCATTAATGTCCATCTCATTCCAAAACAAAGGATCCTGTGGCCAAGTTAGATTTGCCCTTTGATATCCCATATCCCTTGAAGAGTTTGTTATGACCTTATTTGGACTCCATTGCCCAATGAACCGGATATTTCCTCTCTCTGTCTATCTTTCCTAGACCTTTCATATTCTGCTGTATCAACTCAACCCAACCAAACAAAACATTTTCACGTAATAACTAGTCTAAAATCCATAACCAAAGCAAACAAGATAAACCTTTACAAACAAATGTTTGAGAGATCCCTCTCTGAGAACAGGAGGACTAGATCCTGGAACTCTAAAGATTGGTTCTGATGTTGCCTTGTCTTTTGATTTGCCAAACTGTCAAAACACGGGAGACCAACATAATGGCGATCACGGTGGGACCTGCTGAGGATTAGAGGTTTACAAAACCTTTCCTTCAACTTTAGGTCCAGTATAACATAAGTAACTTTCTTCAAGCACTGCCTAACATAATGGCAATCGTGATAGGACTCTTTGAATCAGTGACAAACTAAGTAACCCTTAGGATTCCTTTTAAATCCTTATCAAACCTTGAAGGAACCAGTTACCAAGCCATAAGAGCAACTCTGTTTGCTTGAACACCTTAGCTAAGTGCAAAATCAGAGTTAGAACACTCTCTTAACCTATAAAAACAAAATAAACTCAGAAAAACCCAAAATATTTCAAGTTTGGCTTCATAATAAACATGGTGGTGGACCATAAAACCTTTTACCCCCTTAGGAGCTAAAACTTCCACCTGGCGACTCCATAATCCTAAGCAGACCTTAAAGACTCCACTAGAAAGAACCCTTACCATTATAACAGTTTCCTAAATCCAGTTAGAGGATTGTAAGATCGAAATTTGTGTAAACAGATCAGTTAACCTCTCAAAGATTGTCATACTTGGTTGAACTTTTCCTGTTATTTGGATCTCAAAATTACAACATAGTGGCTTCTAGGAAGATTTATACTAGAGCCCATCCTGACCCCGATCCACCTGAGATAGTTGATGACCCAGAAAGTATCCTTTGGAAGTCTCCTAAGGTTAAATTTTCAACTGTTTTCAGATCACCCTTGAGAGCTAATTTAGTCCCTGAAAATCTTTTAGCTCTACAACAATCACAAGCTGACTTAGTAAATCCATTTAGAACTAGGTCATTTGATGATATAATTCAGATAGATTCTGAGTCTTCACTTTCATCCCCGGAAACAGGTGAATATCCTGATAGAGAATCAACACCTCCTGATCCACATTTTCTTTTTAACCTAGGTGTCTCTCATCCAAAATCAGCTCAGCAATCTGCCGCTGTTCCATCCACTTCTGTACACCATTCATCCACTGTTCAAGCCACTCCACTCCAGCCAAATCCCCCTCTTGTTAATCCACCACTTGTTAATCCACCCCCACCACATATCATGGCAGCATGGTATGCTCCCTTAGCCCTTAATATACCACTAGTCAATCTTCCACAGGACTATCAGTCCAAAATTCCATTATATGATGCTAATAATGCTACAAATGCATCACAACATGTAGATAAGATGAATGACTATTTTGATCGAAATGAAATCGATGATGATTCTATCAAACTTAGACTATTTGCTCAGAGCTTAGGGGGAGAAGTAAGAAAATGGTTTAAAGGTTTAGCCCCCCGTAGTATAAATGACCTCCAAGGCTTCCATCAGACATTTCTAAACAAATGGGAAGTAAAGAAGAATCCTCTCCAAGTCCTTGCTGATTACAATAACCTCTGTAGAAACCCTGGGGAGAGTGTACAAGCCTATTGTACCAGATTCAACAGTGTATATAATGCACTTTCCCCAGAACTAAAACCTCCACAAGGCTCCGCCTTGAACAAATTTCCTGAAGGTTTTGACTCTGACATGACTTATTCACTAAGAGAAAGAGATTTTGCAACCCTTGAAGATATGCAAAGGGGTGGTCTTTCTGTGGAAGTCAACTTAATAGAAAAAAGAGCAAGAATGAAAACTGACAAAAGAGTATCTTTCAGAGAAGAATCCCCTCCCTCTACTTCAAGCTCAAAAATGGAAAAAATGCTGGAAGAAATGATGAAAGAGATGAGCATAATTAAGAAAGCGCAAGCAAATCAAAACTAGACTGCACTTCAAAACAATCAAAACAGAAATAGAAATCAGAATTATAGAAGAGATAACAATCAGGATAAACAAAAAGAAAGTGACCAACAAATTAGACCTCCCTTTCAACAGAACTATGTAGATCAATATGAGGAAGATAGGGAGTTGGAAAGATTGGAAGAATCACATGTAAACTTGATTGGATCAGACAGTGGGGATGATGTTTTCCTCATCGAGGAAGAACAAGGTTTCTTCTCAAATGATCAAAATACAAACACGTATGAATATTCTGATGACTATAGATTGGGTTTTGAAAATGCAATCATGTAGGTGCACAAACAGTATGATCTTAGGAGTAAGGGAAGTGTAGAAAATTCGAAAGATAAGAATACTAGCACTGCTGTCAAGAAGAACATGGAAAATCAGTCGAAAAGGACAGCAGAAAAAATCAACATTTCGGCCAAGAAAGCAGACTCAAACAAAGACAAAGTTGTCCAGCCAAATGTTGAACAGAGTACCCCTAGCACTTCAGCTAGTGGTCCCAATAAAACCATCCCAATTACTAGCCCAAACAAGGTTCAGCAAAGTAAAATTGCTGAAAATAATTTAATTGAAAAAACAGATGTAAATATCAACAAGTCAATTATTCCTTTCAGCCTTGAGGGGGAGATTGCCAAGATTAAGATTACCATCCCCCTAGCTGAACTAGTAACCCAAGATGTGTACAAAAACCAAGTTTTAAAAGCTTTGAACTTAGGAAGTGATATTGACACCTTAAACTTGACAGACGACAAACCTGAGCTGTTTTTTGGCCCAGAGGTTGAAGGAAAATATCAAGAAGGACCAGTCCCTCCCTTCTATGTCAGTTTGAACATACACGATAAAATTCTACACAATGCCATGTTAGATTCCGGAGCTTCACACAATCTAATGCCCAAAGTAGTAATGGAAAGCTTAGGCTTAGAAATTACTAAACCATACAAATATTTGTATTCCTTTGACTCAAGTAGAGTCAAATGTTTGGGTTTAATCAAAGATTTATGTATTAACTTAGCTCAGATCCCTGCCAGGAATCTAGTGATGGATATCGTTGTAGCTGACATTCCCCCTAAGTATCGCATGCTTTTATCAATATCATGGGGAGCCAAACTTCAGGGAAGCCTCCAAATGGACATGTCTTATGCCACCATCCCTGTTTTCAACCAAAATAGAAGACTATACAGGGAATCCCACATGAAGTATATGGTGAGTAACATGGACAAACCAAACAACACTCCGATCTATTCTATTCAATCAAGTTTAGATTCATTTATCTTGTATAACGAAGATGAAATTACTCAACCACGTAAAGAAAATATAGACCCACCCAATTTCACCTCGAATAAACTCCAAAACATTGATGATCAACAGCAACAAGAAAATGAGAATGAGTCAGATATACTTTGGACAATAAATTTCGATGGATCCTGTAATAAAACTAGTGCAGGGGCAGGTGTCTGGATTCAAAACACAAATCAGAGTTTTTCATACAAATTAGACTTCCCATGCACTAACAATATTGTTGAGTATGAAGCACTTCTCCTAGGCTTACAACTGCTTAAAGAATTAGAAGCCCAAAGGATATCCATTTTAGGGGATTCTGAACTTATCATCAAACAAATCAAAGGAGAATACTCAGCCAAGAATCCAAAGCTTAGGGAATATCGAAATGCTGCCCTTGACCTATTAAAAACTTTCGAAAAATATGAACTCATTTTTATCCCTAGAGCACGAAATCATCTAGCAAATGAACTTGCCTTCACTGCCAGCAATTGTCAAGTACCTGAGATAAATGAACAACTCAGTATAAAGGTGAAACACAGACCTGCTGTGCCTGATAACGAAGATCACTGGCAAGTGTTTGAATCTGACAAACACATAGATGTTTTCTTAAAATCAGAAAATGATTTCAGCATACCAACACCAGAAGCTAGCCATGAAGAAAATTGTTTGTATATTGAACAAATCCTAGAGGCTGAAATGACATATCCTGCTGATATAAATCATTGCGAAAATCCTTTTGAAGCAGAGGTATTGAACAATGAAGACCGAGAAGACTTGGAAGTCTTACAATGCAAAAATGATAAAATCCCAAGAGGTCTCACACCTTTAGAACACCTGTTTGATCTCAACGATGTAGCTAAAGAACCCAGAATGGAGCCTGTGGAGACAAATGTAGAAGAACACAACATAGGCAGTCTCGCAAAACCCAAGATGATCAAGCTATCCAACACCCTCCCAGCCCACATAAAATCACAGTACATAAAGCTTTTTAAAGAATTTAAGGATGTGTTTGCTTGGGAATACAAAGACTTGAAATCATATGATACCAGCATCATCCAGCATAAAATTCCCTTGAAGGAAAATCAAAATCCTTTTAAGCAAAAACTGATAATAAATCCCCTTTTATTACCTTCGGTTAAGGCAGAAATTGAGAAAATGTACAACGTTGGGATCATAGTACCCATTAGATTTCCGGAATGGGTATCAAACTTAGTTTCTGTTAGAAAGAAAACTGGGGAGATCAGGCTCTGTATTGACTTCAGAAATTTAAACAGAGCCTCTTTAAAAGAAAACTACCCTTTACCTAAGATGGACCATATACTTCAAAGGGTAGTTGGATCAAGAAGAATATCCCTATTAGATGGGTTCTCGGGTTACAATCAGGTGTTAGTTTTCCCAAGCGATCAAATCAAAACTGCTTTTACCACACCTTGGGGAACTTTTATGTATGTCAAAATGCCTTTCGGATTAATGAACGCAGGGGCCACCTTCCAAAGGGCCATGGACATATCCTTCTCTGAAGATATTGGCTATTTTATAATTATCTACCTTGATGACATAAATGTTTTCTCAAAAACTGATGAAGAACATTTGATTCACCTAAGGAAGGTTTTTGAGAAATGTAGGAAATTTGGCTTATCACTAAATCCCAAGAAGACCCTCTTTGGACTCCAAGAAGGGAAACTTCTTGGTCACATAATTTTAGAAGAGGGAATCAAAATAGACCCTACGAGGATAGATGGCTTATTGCAAATCAGCCATCCTAGAAGCCTCAAAGAATTGCAATCTTTCATTGGAAAGATTAATTTTTTGAGAAGGTTTATTCCCAACCTTGCTGAGCTATTGAAAAACATCACAAACATGCTTAAGAAAAATGTGGGTGTAAAATGGACTTTACCATCCAAACAATCATTCGAACTGGTCAAGCAAGCTCTTACCCAAGCGCCAGTACTGATTAGTCCTGATTTTACCAAAGACTTTTACATTTTTTCTTTTGCATCTGAACATACAATAGCTGCAGTTTTGCTTCAAAAGAATGATCTCGGACAAGAACAGCCAATATCATTTTTTAGTAGGGCCCTAAGAGACGCTCCTCTCAATTATAACATCATGGAGAAGCAAGCCTTAGCATTAGTAAAAGCATTAAAAGACTTTAGGGTTTATATTTTACACTCTCACATAATTGCTTTTGTTCCACATGCTGTTGTCAAGGATATTCTAAGTCAAGACCCTGATGGTAAAAGGGGAAAATGGATTGCAACTATTCTTGAATATGACTTAGAAATTAGGCCCACCAAACTTGTTAAGGGGCAAGGATTAGCAAAACTTATGGCCGAGTCCAACTTCCAAGCACTAGACATAAATATGGTGGATGTGTTGGAAGAAATGGAAGAATATGATGCCCCTTTTATTGAGGAAACTTTCCTAAATTCTCCTTGGTATGCCGACATTGTTTATGTGCTTTTATATTTGAATACTCCTCCTTCTTTGTCTAAAACTAAAGCTAGATTTTTGAAACAGAAAGCTTTGAGTTTTTGCATTATAGACGGGGTGTTATATTGGAAAAACGCTGTTGGAATTTTGCTTAAATGTTTACTTGAAGATTATGCAGGGAAGATCATGCACGAACTACATGATGGTGAATGTGGAGGACACCTCTACTGGAAGGCCACAACAAAAAAAATTCTCAGATCAGGTTACTATTGGCCTACACTTTTCCCAGACACTCAGAAGCTGGTCATGTCTTGCCATAAGTGTCAAATCTTTGATGGCAAGAAAAATCTCTTTCCCTTACCCCTACATCCTATCAGAGTTGAGGCACCTTTTCAATAATGGGGGCTGGACTTCATTAGAGAAATTCATCCATCTTCCTCAGCTCAACATAAGTGGATCCTCACAGCCACTGACTTCTTCACCAAATGGATAGAAGCTATACCTACCAGGAATGCTAATGACTCTGTAATTATCAAGTTTCTTGAAACCCACATCTTATCCAGATTTGGTTGTCCCAGAAAAATCATAACAGACAATGCTGCTGCTTTCAAATCCAAAAATATGGTTGATTTCTGTCACAAATACCATATAACCTTGGGCCATTCCACTGCTTACTACCCCCAAGGAAATGGATTAGCTGAATCTTCCAACAAGAGTCTCATCAATATCATTAAAAAACTGTTGGAAGAAAATCAAAAATCATGGCACAGTAAGTTGGTTCATGCCTTATGGGCTGATAGGCTAACTACAAAGAAATCAATAAATATTTCCCCCTATCAGTTAGTTTATGGCATGGATGCAATCTTTCCTACCTCATTAGGAGTTCCAGTCATAAAACTCCTTCAAGAAGTACAGGTTGAGGAAAATGATATGCAGAGGAGGATCAACCAAACCATCCATTTGCAGCAGACTAGAGAAGAAGTTTATGAGAGAACACAGTTAGTCCAAGAAAATATGAAGAAGAAATTTGATAAGAGGACTAAGGCAAACACTTTCCAGGTTGGAAGTGTTGTTCTTAAGTGGGATTCAAGGAGGGAAGAGAAGGGGAAACATGGAAAGTTTTAGAACTTGTGGAAAGGGCCATATATTATTCATGCTGGGAGGGGTCATAATACATTTTTCTTGAAAGAATTGAATGGAGAAGACCTATATGGAGGTCCTGTCAATGGCAGGATGCTCAAGCATTACTTCTGCAAAGAGTCTTAAGTTTCAAAGCATATTTTTTTCTCCATTGTAAATATCATAGTCTAACCATTGCATTCAAAAGTTATTAAACTTCAAAAATACAAAAACAAAGAAAGAAAGAAAAGAGGGCAGAAATGAAAACAAGAAAGGCAAGGCCCCATGCCAAAAAGAGAAATAAATCTGAAAGTGTGCAAGCTTAAATGCCACTCCTGCAAAACACACTTCTAGTTAGTCAAACAGCCTAATCTTGACTAAATAGCTTTTAAATTTTCTGCTGATAGGATAGTAAATTCGATTTGCCAAACTATTTAATCTTGGCTTATCAGTAGACAGATTAGGATAGAAATTAAAGGTTCAAACATGTTCAAAATCTGAACCAAAGTTTCCAAAGAGAGATGACTCAAAACTGTTTTATTTTTCTGAGTCATAAAAGAGAAAAACTAGTTCTAATTTGCCCAAAATCTGAATCAGATATCAAGAAAGAGACAGCTCAAAACAAAATTAAAAACAGAGCTGTAAAGAAAAAGAAGGCCATAATGAGAAACTTTCAGATCTTAAGCCTTCCATTTTGATTTAATTTTCTGCAAATAAAAATCTATGTGCAGCTTGTTCTTATGCCATAGATCATAGCAAGTCAAACAACTCAATCTTGACTTGAATATTTTTAAATTTCTGTTGTAGAATTTAGAGAATGAAAGTTTGTTGTTTGTTAATTTTAGCAATTGATGAACTAAATGAAAGAAATATAAGACTCCATTTGTTTAATGGAATTGGGGAAGACAAGGAGTAGAAGTAGATTAGGATTTCACAACGAATAAAATGTTGTGAATAGAGTTTGCCAATCCAAGTGCACTCGATGAAAAAATGCTAGATGCAGCAGGATTGGTGGGTAGCAAGCTAGTTGATAAAGGTCCATTGTTTTCATTTTTGAATATGTTTTAGAAATTATTTAATCACGGGCACAGCCCAATGGATGAGGCAACTAGTCAGCCTCCCAGAAATCAAGTCTGAATTCTTGATGCCTTCAAGAAGGCACCATCCCCAAGTGGAGCCACTGTTAGCCACCTATAATATTTTGTTATACCAAAAGGTGGCTAAGATCTTTTTTGAACCTCCAAGGAACAAATTTTATCACTAAAAATTGTTGGCTATTGAAGACTCCTTGTAGGCCTCATGCCTCTGTCCAAAATCCTCATTTGCTGTCCCATTTTTATACTCAGGAATTTCTGCTGATTCCAACTGAAAGACTGCTGTCTCCATCAAAACTACCTTGTTTTCATAAGTCCTCTTCTTTCCATTTATGAAATTTTCCCCTTTCATAGTTAAAAACTCACCTTTTTAACTATTTTGGAACCCCCAAATCCATTAAAACCTTGAAATTTTTCATAAAAAACAGAGTTTCATTGTTATGGGCCTAAGCCCCTTGGGCTAAGTCCTAAACCACTTCCCCTCACATGCCCATGTGTTAAAACCAAACGCCAAGACTTTCGGCGCTAATCGCAAATATCCAACGGGTGCATGACTTTGAACCTTTACAAAGCTCATTTTTCTTTGTAAACCCAAAAACCCACTTTCCGAAAGTTCTAAGTTAAAACTTAAAACCATGTGCTGAATATAAATGGGTTGATTGAAAAGAGCCGATTGCGCAATCGCAATCGGAAACAATACAAATGGGTTGATCAGAAAGACCAGGCTCAATGGCCCGATTGCGATTGGCCCTTGTTTCTATACTCCCGGGCATATTGCATTCCATAAACTCTCGGCCTTGATGAGCGCCTTTTCTTCTTATATATATATATATATATATATATATATATATATATATATATATATATATATATATATATATATATATATATATATACTCTTTCTTATATATATATATATTCCACTTTGATCGTATAACTTATGACTATTGCAAAACTTTGGTTTTCATATGTTTAAAGGTTTCGGCCGTACGTAGGGTCAAGCTTAATCGACCGTTGTAGTCGTTCTTCGATCAGCAGTCATGCACAATCACATCGCAACTTTCTCATTAACATAATCGCATGCATCTGCTGACCTCAGGTGCAGGCCAGGATTAAAATCCCGGCCGTCCGTGATCTTGTTCTCAGATCAACGGCCTGCGCTCAATCACAATTGTCCTCCTTTCGCAATCACAAGCCTTCTCGTCTCACTCCCAATTGCGATCCTCCGATTCCATCGCAGCCGTCCATCTGTTTCGCAATCCGACGGCCATCGCACACCCTTGCCAATCCCTCCGATTTATTCTCTGCCGTCGATTTGGTCCTCAGATCAACGACCAGCGCTCAATCGCAAGGGGCTTAATCGCAAAGTTTCAATCGCATGTTGTTTTGTGACCTCCCCGATTGAGATCCTCCGATTAGATCCGGACCGTCCACGTGTCCAGATCGGACGGTCCAAAACTGCTCCTCCTTATTCTTCTCCCGCTATCCTTTTCGCCTTTCTATGCATATCTCCACCGTTGGTTGCCTTCATCCGACGGCTTCGCTCCTCCCCCGCCATCTGAAGCAGTTTAAACCTATGTCCGCAGGATTTCTTAACTATTTTTGTGTTTTGCAGGTATTTTAATGGTTTTCCATTGTATAATGAAAGAAAGCCGAGGGTTTGGAAAGACGTTTCCTGCGCCTTCGAGCTGTTAAAGAGAACCACCTGCGGGGTTTCGCTCCATTGTTTTCTCAATGCTTCATGGGCATTGATGCCTTTAAAAAGCCCAGTGCGGCCTGCATATCGACAAGACACTGTTTTAATTCAAAAACAGTTAAAGAGTATCAGTTTGAAGACAGAACACAGCGGATGAAGATTGAAAACGGTTTTTATGGGGATTACGGCTAAGACCGTTATCATAAGCCTAATCCCCAACTCAAAACACAGTTTAAAAGAAAATCATAATGTTTTGATGACAGAAAGGTTTCCACCGCTTCAACTGAGGCGAATTGATTCCTCAGCTACTACAAAGAGCCACCTGTTGCCTCAAACCTTTCAAACAGAGGCCGAAGTTATTGATTCAGGGAATATCTGCCTCCAGCGCTACCAAGAAGTTAATTCTGCCAAAGGAGTGTAATAGAAAATAGCTGCAGAGTTGCTCCGGACAGAACATAGAGCCTCAAAGTCAAATAAATCTCCCACCGAGCTTTGATATTAATTGTAAAACATTAATGCAGTGATCCACCTGTACACTTCTCCATCGAACCCCTCAAAAGGCCGAGAAGTCATTTAATCTATATTAATGGTTCACGAGATATTTTTGTTAGTTCTCACCTCCTCATCTTCCTATAAGTACTTCTGCATAAGATGAGAAGGTGGGTTGCTGTTTGATCACAAGTTGTAATATTGAAACTCTCTGAAATAAATATACAAGTCTGTTGAAGTTGAAAATAATTTGGAGTCTTGGATGTCGTGATGATGCCGTTGCATGTCTGTTCCTGAGAAGGCTCTATCATTGGATCCATGAGCTTGGCTGTTGGTGAAGTGCTCTGAACTGTTAAATGTTTTTTCCCTTGTTTTCATTATGTTCCATAATTTCTTACTACAGTAGGCTGAACGTTTTAGGCTAAGAAATGACTCCTGGAAGCACCTTAGACCTGTTCACCCTTCATTGTTTGATGTTTTCTTCTGCTGAAGTATTTTAGAGGCTTTAAACCTTTCTCTTTAGTCTTCATGCTCGTTTATTTCCTTGATAGATTAAATAGTTGGTTTCAGCATCTTATGGTTCTCCCTACTTGTCTGCCATCACTTGAAAGCCGTTATTGAAATCTCCCTTCGAAGTACCATTGTCTTAAGTTAACCAAAGAGGTCGGTTTTGATCTTGCCCTTTGCCCCTGCTTAAACAGTTGTTTTGAAGGTATTTATAGTTGCAAACACAGATGTTATTTAGGTGTTCCCTCTTCTATGAATGCAATTATCAGTGAATATTTTATGTTTTCTAAATCCTTTAAAATAAAATCTTTGAGGAAATAGGGTGTTCCCCGAATCTTAGATTTCATTTTAAAAGTTGTCTTGAAATCATTATTTGCTTAAAGAATGTTTGTAGAATTCATGGTTAGCCCTGTCTATCAAATATCTCTTTATTGTTAAGTCATGTTTCTCAAGTTCCCTTTGTTGAGAATTAAATTTCTTTTTCTAAATCATTAATGTCCATCTCATTCCAAAACAAAGGATCATGTGGCCAAGTTAGATTTTCCCTTTGATATCCCATATCCCTTGAAGAGTTTGTCATGGTCTTATTTTGACTCCATTGCCCAATGAACCTGATATTTCTTCCTTCTGTCTATCTTTCCTAGATCTTTTCATAATGGGCGCCATCATCAGCAACCAAACAAAACATTTGCGTAATAACTAGTCTAAAATCCTGTAAAAGCAAACAAGATAAACCTTTGCAAACAAATGTTGAGAGATCCTCTCTACGAGAGCAGGGAGGACTAGATCCTGGAACTCTAAGGGTTGGTTTCCCCAGTCATTGCGTATCAGCCCTGGATTTATGGCCCAGTAAACACGGGAGACCAACGGACTTATTGCCATTTCCACTTTCCATTTTCACAGGGATATTAAGGCTGTAGAATGATACAATATCACATTATAAGTTTGACAAAAATTAATAAACCTGAGGTGAGCTAGCAGCTTGGGCATTTTATCTGTGCAAATACTCATGAGCATCCAAGCCCTCTTGTCTCTTAAAACTTCATAACAACCAAATCATTTGCTTTCCTGGTGGGAATTGCCTCCACCCACTTTGTAAAATAATCTGTAGCAGTAAGGATCCACTTAAACTGCCCACTGGATGGTGGATTGATTTCTCCAATGAAATCGAACCACCATTGTCTAAAAGGTTCTTCAATAAAAACTGGGAGAAGAGGTAATGGAGCTAGCTTTTTCTTCTCTGCAAATAATTGGCATTTTTGACAACTTTTGACTGTTTTGTAAACATCAGAAAATACAGTCGGCCAATAGAAACCTGATTTGAATATTTTATGAGCAGTTACCTTCCAGCTGTAATGCCCTCCACACAAGCATTCATGCTATTCTTTCATCACTTCTGAAATTTCTTCCTCTGTAAGACATAACAGCAACATACCAGCTGGATACTTCCAATATAACTTTGCGTCGATTATGACATAAGGTTGAGCCTTAAGTTTCAGAGCCCTGTATTTAGCTCTATTAATTGAAGGGGGACATGAAAGAAAGCATAAATAATGTACGATATCCCTATACCATTCTGAACAGAGAAATTTATACTTAATTGCTGTCTTGGATTGATTATCAAGCGTTTCTCCATCGGCTTCTTCTACAGGGGCCAACAAATTGATTCCCAACGCTTGAAAGTTGGATTCTGTCAATAATTTGGCCAATCCCAATCCTTTAACCAGCTTGGTTGGTTTTACATCCAAATCATACTCTTGAATTTTGGCAATCCATTTTCCCCTCTTACCTTCCACATCACTTTGTACTAACACGTCTTTTACAGCTGAATTGGGAACGTATGCTAAGATCTGAGAATGAAGGACATAAGTTTTGAAAGCTTTCAGTGCTTTTACCAGAGCGTACACCTGTTTCTCCAATATATTATAATTCAATTCTGCATCTCGGAGAACTTTATTGAAATATGCAACTGGCTGTTCCTGCTTTTCTTCATTTCTCTGCAATAACACGGCTGCAATAGTTGAGGGGGAAGCAAATGAAAAAATTTGAAACGGTTTCAAATAATCTGGACTAATTAGAACAGTTGCTTCCTTTAAAGCCTCTTTGATTCTCTGAAAAGATTCCCTCGCTTCCTTGTCCCACTTCACCTCAGCGTTCTTTTTTAACATGTCTGTTATCTTTTTAACTATTTCTGCATAATTAGGGACAAACCGCCTTAGAAAATTATTTTTTCCGAGAAAATGCTGAATATCTTTCTTACTTCGTGGCAAAGGAATTGACTGAATGGCTTCGACCCTCGCTGGATCAATCTTCACTCCTTCGTTTGAAACAATGTGGCCAAGTAATTTACCCTCCTCTAGGGCAAACAAAGACTTTTTAGGATTCAATGATAATCCAAACTTCCTGCACTTCATGAAGGCTTTCTGCAAGTGCTGTAAATGATCCTCATCAGATTTCGAAAAAATTGTGACATCATCTAAGTAAACCACCACAAACTCGTCTCCCACAAACGCGATATCCATCGCCCTCTGGAATGTGGCCCCTGCATTCATCAGGCCAAATGGCATTCTGGCGTACATGAAAGTTCCCCAAGGCGTAGTGACAGCGGTTTTCTTCTGATCTTCCTTCTCCACAACTACCTGGTTGTACCCTGAAAACCCGTCCACCATAGACAATCTATAAGCACCGGTCACTTTCTGTAGGACAAAATCCATTTTCGGCAAAGGATAATTATCTTTCAATGAAGCCCTGTTCAAATTCCTGAAATCTACGCATAGCCTTATCTCTCCGTTTTTCTTTCGGACAGGTACAAGATTAGAAACCCAATCTGAATCCCTGAGTGGAACGATTATCTTGGCTTGCGGCAATTTCTTTATTTCCTTTTCGATTGGTGCCAACAACAAAGGGTTAATCTACCTAAGCTTCTGTTTATGTGACTTGACTCCATCCTTGAGTGGAATTTTGTGCTGTATGATGCTCTTATCATATGTTTTCAAATCATCATACGACCAAGCAAATACATCTTTAAATTGTTTGAACAACTCTACGTACATTTCCTTATATTCCTTCGGGATCCCTTTGAACAATTTAACCATTTTAGGCTCCAATTGAGTACCCAAGTTGCAATCTTCCACCTGCTCGTCTTGATTCATTTTCTTTTGATTCACGGCCACGTCATTAGCCTCGAACAATCTTCGAGAGGCACTAGGCCTCTTGGCAAGATATTATCTTTCAATTGAATAATTACTTGACCACCAATCTTCTTTTTAAGAGTCTCACCAGCCAATTCATCTTCATCACTTTCCAAATCAATCTGATGATCTTCAAAATCTTCAGTCATCAACAGGAACTGTTTAATCTGCTCATCATCTTCGAAGACCTGCCAATGTTTAATATTGTCAGGAATCGAAGGTCTATGTCTCATCTCTATTTCATACCTTAGTTTCAAGCTGATAGGAGGCTTGAATGTACTTGCCGCAACAGCCAAAGAATCAGCCAGTCTATTCTCTTCTCTTGGAAAAAGCTGCAAATTGAATGCTTCGAAATAATTTTCAATCAGATCCCATACTTCATTCCGATATGATCGTAACCTGGGATGCTTGGTTTGGCATAAATTATTGATCTGTCTTATAATTAACTCTGAATCTCCAAACACAGTCATAGATTTAATTCCCATCTGCTTAGCTGTCTGCAAACTAATAATTAATGCCTCATATTCTGCGACATTATTAGTGGATTCGAACTCCAATTTGAAAGAAAAAGGTACAAGATTACCTTCCTGAGAAACAAAGATAAAACCAGCTCCCGTACCTTCTTTGGAAAACGTGCCATCAAAATAACACTTCCAAGGCTTATCTGAATGTAGTTCCTTATGTACTATTGCTGAATCGATCTTCCCTTGAGATTCTTCAGCAAATTCTGCATCCTCACGTAGCATGAAACAAGACAGGTCGTCCTTCTCCTAGCCATAAATTTGTGAATTGCTTGCATCTTTCTTGGTAGCAGTTTTTTGAAATCTAGTCTCTCTATACAATCTTCTTTCTTCACCATTGAAAACGGGAATAATAGCATATGTAAAATCCAATTTCAAAACTCCCCCAAGCTTTGCCCCCCATGATCTAGATAGTAACATACCAAACCTGGCTGGAATATCTGCCACTACAACATCCATCATAATACTTTTGGCTGGGATTTGAGCCATTGAAACAACCATATCTTTAATAAGACCTATGCATTTAACCCTCTTCGAGTCAAAGGAATAAATATCTCTGTATGGCTTGGTGATTTGTAAATTTAACTCCTTCATCACACTCAACGGCATCAGATTGTGTGATGCGCCAGAATCTAGCATACAATTGTGCAAAACGAAATCATGCAAGAGAAGAGATATATAAAAAGGAGGAACAGACGAATCTACCTCTTCCACATGAGGTCCAAATGTCACCACGGGCTTTTCTTCCTGCCGATTCACTGTATCGCTCACTTCGTCAGGTTGAGACAGATTGATGAATTCAACAATTTCTTTCTTGTAACCCGGTGTTTTTATTAGTTCAAGAAGGGGTACTGGTATTTTCACTTTTTCTAACTCTTTTGACAAGCTGAAAGTTTGATTTGATTTTGTCAACTTTTCAGGTTCTTCTTGATCTTTTTTGGAATTTGGATTCTGATTAGAAACCGTAACCACTTTCTCCAAAATGTTAGAATCTTTAACTTTCGTCTGGGAATTTTCTGCTTGCTGCTTCCCTTTCTGTAATGGAGTCGCCATCGAAGTAGGTGTTACTTCTGATTCCTTTTCTTCGTTATCTTGCATCCTCAACCTCTTTTTTGACCTCAAATCATACTTTTTATGCAACTCAGATTGCATAAAGTCTGTGAATTGTCTGCAGTAATCATCCATCTCTTCTTGATCGAATGAGAGATCAGCTTCTTCCTCTTCTTCATCAACTTCTTATTCTGTTTCATCATCTTCCATATACACAGCAGATATCTGGGCATCATCTTCTCTCTCATCATCTTCATCTGCTGAACGGGACGGGGCTGCTTCGATGTACAAAGGTGCTTGCACCTGATCTTGATCTTTTCTTTCTCTTTGTAGAATTTGCAGGGGCTGTTTTTTAAATTGGGGATTAAAAACACCTCTATTCTGTCTTGCAAGCTTACTATCTATTTCCAACTTTACCATTTTATTTGAAAGATTTTTTATGACCTTAGACATGTCTTCAATTCTCTGATCTTGAGCTGAGGCTTCTTCTTTAGCCTTTCCTTTATCTAAAACTTTACCAGCAGCGGACATGTTAGCTTCAATCTCCAAAGCATCAATTTGAATCTGTTCCAATGTAGGAGACCTTCTTTCCCTTAGAGTGAAACTAAATTCTGGTTCAAATGCACCAGCAAAAACAACCCTTGCTCCAATAGGAGGGGGTTTCATTTCAACAGGCAAACTATTATACAATTTGTTAAATCTTTTAACAAAATCATTCATATTTTCATCAAATTTCTTCTTGATTGCATTAAATTCTGTCAAAGAATAACCATGGTCCCTTTTTTCGCCCCATCTCTCAATGAAACGTCTTTCCAGGGCATCCCAATCATTAATGGAACCATTCGGTAACCCTTTAAACCATTTCCTTGCCTCTCCATTTAGAGACTGAACAAAGAGTCACATAACAACATCCAAATGTTCAACGTTTAAATTCTCTGCAAACGTGCAAAACAGGGGCAAGTGCTGTTCTGCAGTTATTTCATCTTCACCAGTAAATCTAGGGAGTAACTTGAGATACTCCTGAGGCAAATCATGGAGTGGTTGTGGTAGATTTAATGGTGCGTATCTGTTCATCAAGAAAGCAGGGGCTGCAGGAACTGCCATGTTTACGCCCGGGTTAACTGCTCCTTGAGCGGGGGTAAAATGAATACCAGTTGTGGGAAAAGATGAATGAGGTGAAACAACTGATATAGGAATTGGACTATGAACGATCACATAAGAGCTGGCAGCTGTATGGGGCTGAGTTTCTATAAAAGGGAAATACACAAACTCCAAAGATTGCTCTTCTAATGTGGGTTCTTGAAAATGGATGGGTGATGGTGATGATTCTTCTTCCGAGAAAATGAGTTTCTTGGAAACTTTCTTGGATGAGAAAATGTGTGAACTGCTGCCAGGTGCGAGCAGTGTAGTTTTAGGTGTATCTAATATTTTTGGTTTCTGGCCCTTCTTTGAAACAAGCATCTCAGGATTTGACAAAACGGGAACTGTTTGCTGAGATCATTAGTTTCTGAACTGCGGCTTTATCATTTGGATCCACGCCGATTTTCATAATAATCTTCTTCAGCTCTTCATTCTGAGTTGTTAATGCCCTGGCGTTTTCTTTCTCCATTTTGCATTGTTTAATGACCTTTGCCAGCATATTTCCAGTTTTGACTGTTGTAGCATTGGTCTTGCTCAAATCGTTTACAATCAGCTGACCAGTCTGCATGTGCAGATTCATTTTGTCCCACGAGGGGATTTTTTTAACATCCATGACAATATTTAACTCCTTAAAGCTGCCTGAAGGTCCAAGGGACATTCCTGTCGGATGTGACAGAGCCATCTTAAACTGATCTTTCTCCAAATCCATCACAGTCAGCAATCTGGTTTGGTCAGCAGGTATATTTTTCTCTGCTTGTGCTTCTATATTGGCCTTTATCCTTTGGTTCCTTTCCTCAATCTGTGTGAACACTTGCTTCATGGAGGAAGCCTTTTCCAAGTGAAGTTCTTGTCTATTAGGAGATGAAGGGAAATCTTGTTCTTCATTGACCTCGAGAGTAAAACCAGGTGAATTAGAGGAATGGTCTTCTGCTAGTTTAGTCCTTTTTTCCTCTCGGGGCTCCTCATCATCGATATCAATAACACCCTCCATACCTCTTTTGCTCATTCTTTCCAAAATTGCAGGTGTTTGAATACTGGTCTTTGATGAACTTGACCCTCCTGGATTAGCCAATTTCTCTAAATCAGGTTTACTCACATGTGTAAAAGCAGCATACCTGTTCTGAACCCTTCTCTGAGAAATTATCCCATGTGGATCATAGGGCCATTTCTCTACCAACAATAATTGCGTTCCTTCCAATATTTTTGATACCTCTTCAAAAGCTTGTCTTGTATTGACAACAAAAGGGCCTACACTCATAGGCAACTTGTACATCAATCCTTTCTTCATGGGCAAAAAATGAACTTGATCTACATTAAGACTTTGCCTTATAAATTCCAAAGCAAAAAGTCTCATGGGAACAAAGGTTGGGAGCCTATAGGGCTCAATACTAACTCCATACAGTCTTATCTCAGAGTAATCTTCAAAAATAAACCAATCTCCAAATTTACAATTGGGTCCTAACTGTAAGAACTCCTGGGCCTTTGGCAGAAAGCATGGAGGAAGAGTTCCATTCAGAATTTTATAAGCAGTAGTCATGAAATGGTCAGTAAATTCAAACAGCCCGGCTTCGTTCTCTTCTTTCCTAACCATATCGGTCCAAAAAAAAACTGACTGCTTATTTTTATTACTATCCATTATATTTAAACCAACACTCATGAACTCTTCAACATTCTGATATAAAAATAAGTAGACTACCAATGATGGAAATCTGAAAAAACCTGTTAGGGGGAAGGCGATCAATTGGGAGTTTACTACTTCTTTCCAAAAAGACGGGATGTCTAGCACCACACCTGGTTTCATCATCAGAGTGAACATTCCCAAGACTGCTTTATCAATTTCGTGATCATCATCTCTTCCCAAAATTTCTGTAATGCAGCTAAGAACTGGCCTATACTGATCATTAAATGCCTCCAAACTGAACTTCCCTGCTTCAAATTGAGTTTTTCCCGGACTTGGTATCAAAAACGACATGCAGCGATTCAACTCCTCGTTTGAAAGTTCCTCAAACTACTGAACCAACGAATCTTCGGAAAACTGCAATGGAGACTCATCTTCTGGAAAACATAATGCTTGACGCATTAATTGTGTTGAAACCTACAGGATATTTTTCCCCTGAGAATTCATAACAAAACACTTTCCAGGGTACATGGACGCAACTAACCAAGAAATGAACTCGGGGAAGAAATGAGTTTTTGGAACACAAGCAGACAACACACCGGAACTTTTCATGGCAGAGAACACAGGGGACTTGTCAGTGTTCAGGGTTACTTGGTAATGCAGAAGAGGATGATTGACAGATGACGCGGTATCACAAACATCTTTCTCACTATCTAGGAGGGGACTGAGACTTGATGAACCAGACAGTGATGTTCGCTTGGCCATGGCTGACAGGAATTCGAAAGCAATTCGCGAGGCAATGAGTAATGCAAAGGTGGCGGGACGCAGTTAAACAGGGCAAACAGACACAAATAAATCAAAACGGAACGGGAGAATCCTTTTATAGGCTACGGAAACCATAATAAATGCAGGAGTGACGCGGAGAAATAGTTGGCAGTGGAGGACAGCTGTCTTCCATCTCGACTGATGACGTCATGCGGGGGGTCTGTGAGTACGGCGGAGAAGTTCTATCCATACCCCCCGTAATTAACCAAAACCGTTGATCACCAGATTTCAAAGATCTGACTAGTCAACTGCGGGGGGTCGGGATTTTATAACTTACGGGCTAGTTTACCCCCCGCAATTGCATATCCGCGAGCTTCTCTGTGTGATTGCGACTTCCGCTCGGAAAGTTGCTTGAGCTTTAACCTTAATATATATATATATATATATATATATATATATATATATATATATATATATATATATATATATATATATATATATATATATATATATATATATATATATATATATATATATATATATATATATATATATATATATATATATATATCAACCTAAAGTTGACGCCCGCTTCATGTATATAAATTAAAACGGAAATACATGCATTCCTCTCTTTTTTATGCTAAAGTATTAAAACTTCATACTAAAGCATATTTTCGAATTCTTATTTGTTTTTTTTTAATTTTTTCATTTTTAAATTTCAAAATGAAATATAAAAAGGATATGTAGAAAATGATCCACAACAGAGGTAGTGTTGGAGGACAATGGGCTGAAGGAATTCATAGATAATGATATTCCCAAGCTTGCAGCAGCAAATGCCCAACTTCTTGATGCATGGCAAAAGAAGGTAGCAAAGGCGAGGAGGATCTTGTTAGAAGGAGGTCAAGATCATATTGTCTCGAGTCTCCATGGAAAGGCAACTCCACATGCTATTTGGAAGGCCTTGAGAGATCTATTTCAATGATCGAGGTGGATATCTCAATTCTTGCAACTTTTCACTTCCAGCAGCTTACTATTTTTAGCAAGTTTTCGGGTCATAATGGAATAGGTGGGTGGCCACCGATATCCACCTAGATCATTCAAGTAGCAGTGACCACAGAAAATTGGCACTCAAGGAAAAACTCGAGAAAATAAAAATGGAGAAGGGTGACACAATCTAAAAATACTTGACCAAGTTCACTCAACGTCGAGATGAGCTTGGAAATGTTAGGATTAATATAGTTAAATATGACTTGGTGACCCTAGCACTTCTAGGCCTTCCTAAGAGCTGGCATAGTTACCAAGCTTTGTGAATGGGAGGGATAAGTTACCAGATTGCGAGTGACTATGGTCAGATTTGGTACAAGAAGAGTTTCGACAAAATTCCAGGGATGGATCCTCATCGAAGACTAATGATGAGGAAAATTATGCCTTGGATGGTAAGGCAAAGAAGGGGAAGGGGAAGAAGTCCCATTCCAAATATGAGATTGACAAAGAAGGAAAGAAGAGTGACATGTCAAAGGTGAAAAATTTTCACTGTCACGATAATGGACATTATGTCGCATTGTACACAAAAGAAGAAGAACAACAAGAAGGCTTCGAGAGTTGCAACGGGTTATGCTTTTGCCTCTCTCTCATCGCATGCATTGTGTCAACTGTGATGGGATCTATATGGTACTTGGATAGTGGAGCATCCTTCCACATGATGGGAAACAAAGAACTGTTTAGTAGCTTGGAGGATAAGGATCTTCATATGCACATCGAGATGGGTGATGACTAGAGGTATAGCACTACTGGGATTGGTATAGTTACTTTCCAGAGATAGTCATGTAAACCTTTCATATTAAAATATGTCATGCATGTACCAAGCTTGAAAGAGAATTTAGTTTCAGTCGCTATGTTGGAGGATCTTGTATATGATGTAGTTTTCAGTGAAGGAAAGGCGGTCCTTCGTCACAAAGCCACAGGACAGGTAAAGAATATTGGGGTTCGTGTGAAGAACCTCTACAAACTTGATGTAGATGGTTGTGCAACATTGAGCAGTAAAGAAGGGGATGTGGTGAGCTGAGATACAGGTGAGTTATGGCACATGATATTAGGCCATCTACACCACAGTGCTTTGAGGATCATGCAGCAGATTTCTCTAGGTCTTCCAAAGGGTACTCTTGCGCAGATAGACACATGCAAGTGATATACCATTGGGAAGTATACTAAAGCCACTTTTCATGAGAACGAGAACTGAGCAGCAACAACCCTTGATAGAGTTCATTCAAACGTGTGTGGACCATTCTCTACAGCTTCCATAGCAAAGCACATGTATTATGTGATTTTTGTTGATGATTTTTCTATAAATGTTGGATCTTCTTACTGCAGAAGAAAGATCAGACGTTCTCCAAGTTTTGTGGGTTCAAAACAGTGGTAGAGAAAGAAACAGGGAAAAAGGTGAAGGCTATAAGGAGTGACAATGGTGGTGAGTATATCTCTAATGAATTCAATAACTTCTACTCCAAAGAAGGAATTATGAGAGAATTGATTGCAACTCATAACCCACAACAAAATGGGGTTGCCAAAAGGAAGAATAGAACAATTGTGGGAGTAGCACAAGCTATCTTACATGATCAGGGCTACCGTTGCATCTATGGGTAGAGGCATGGAACACAACGGTATTTGTGCGGAACCATAGTCCTCATCGGATACTTAGCAAGAGTACACCAAAGGAGGCCTTTTCAGGTAAGAAACCAGATGTTTCATATTTTAAAATTTTTGGCTCATCTATCTATTGCCATGTGACCAAATATTCCAGGAAGAAGCTAGAACCAAAAACAGAGGTTGGGATATTTGTGGGGTACATTGATACTCCCCACAAATATCGGGTGTATTTGTCGGCTAACGAGATGACAATTTTCATAAGATATGTTAAATTTGATGAGGAGAAAGCCATGTGATTGTCCCTTGAGAGGGAGCTTGACTTGCATGCAGATGAGGAACTCTTAGTTCCAAAGGGTGAACCTCAAGACGTGGAGCAGCCACAAGCAGAGGATTATGGAGGGACAAAAACCACTAATGCAGAGCCATCCACCAGAAATGGTAGGAAGCGCACCAGAGAGGCTGACAGATTGATGATAGATGCAACAGAGCATGTAGGTGCACCTACATCACAACACACGCAGAGAAGGTCCCCATACATGTATACTAGATACATGGCTGTTATGAGCGAGTGTATTGTGATAAAACCATCATCTTCTGAGGAAGCAGTGTAGCAACCAACATGGGTTGATGCCATGGTTGAGGAGTATGACTCCATTATCAGATACAATGCATGGGAAGTGGTCCCAAGACTAGTGGGGAAGTCAGTGGTTGGATACAGGTGGATCTACAAGGTGAAACAAGCAGCAAATGGGAGTGTGGAGAAATACAAGGCTAGATTTGTGGCCAGAGGATTCTCACAGGTAGAGGGGATTGACTATGAGGAGACTTTTGCACCGGTTGCAAGGTACTCATCGATTAGATCTATCCTTGCACTCTCAGCGCAGATGAGGTGGCAGATACATTAGATGGATTTAAATACCACCTTTCTCAATGGAGTTGTTGAGGAAGAAATGTACATTGAGCATCCATAAAGTTTCGAGACCTTTGACAAGGAGGCACATGTGTGCAGACTCAAGAGAGCACTGTATGGGCTGAAGCAAGCACCTCGTGCTTGGTACACCAGGATCAACAGTTATTTCACCAAGTTGGGCTTCACAAAGAGTGAAGCGGATGTGAACCTATATCATATTGTGGTTGATGGCAAGCCTTTTATTATTGTACTTTATGTCGATGATCTTATACTGACAAGTGATGAGAATCTCACAACTTCTTACAAACAGGATCTTGCAAGAGGGTTTGAGATGAAGGAAATGGGGCTCTTGCATTATTTCCTTAGCGTGGAAATATGGCAAAGAGATGGGGAGCTATTTGTGTCTCAGGGCGAGTATAAAAAAGAGGTTGTGAGGAAGTTCCACGTGGAGGGCATCAAACCCATTGAGACACCTCTTGCAGGAAATTGGAGAAAGGGGGATGCTACTTCAGGTGAGGTAGTGGATGCTAATGTTTACAGGTAGCTTGTGGGTTCACTTATGTATATGGTGAACACATGACCAGACATATGCTACGTAGTTAACCAACTTAGTCATGCTATGGTTAAGCCTACCAATCTCTTTTGGAAGGCGGGGAGGCATGTGTAGAGATATCTCAGGGGCACTGTAGAGTATGGATTATGGTATAGACAGATAGAGGGAGTGAAGATTCAAGGCTTCACCGATGCAGATTGGGCATGTAGTACATCAGATAGGAAGAGCACATCAGGGGGCATCTTCAGCATAGGATCAACAACAATTTCTTGGTACAGAAGGAACCAGAGATCAATTGCACTTAGTTCAGCCGAGGCAGAGTACGTGCCAGCTAGTCAGGTTGCATGCGAGGCCATCTAGATGAGGAAGATACTTGTTGGTATGTTTGGTCATCAGATGAATCCGACAATGATACATTGTGATAACCAGAGGTGCATAAAACTCTTGGTTAATCCGGTATTCCATGACAAGTCCAAGATATTGACATATGGTACCACCATCTCAAAGATTGTGTTCAGAGGTGCATTATGTTGTTTCAGTACATTCCCACGGAAGATCAAGATGCAGATATCTATGTGAAGGCGCTTGCAAAGAGCAAATTCGAATACCACAGAGGTAGGATCGGGGTAGCAGACAATCCCTTTATTGTTGAGAGGGAGTGTTGAAATTCAACAATAAAATGCACCAGATACTAGTGTGGGATTCCAGGTCACACATGAGTGAGGAATTCAGTGACACATTAGTGCTAATGTGGATGACCAATTTTTAAATAAAATGGAAAATAAATTGTAATATTATCTCATAACAACTTGTAATATTTAACTAAGTGTGATAGACTTAGTTAGCTCAAGAATTTATAGTTGAGGGTCAAAGAGTAGGCATGTAGAGTGATTCTATTATTTAGAGGGTCCTGTTGAAGCCTTGAAAATCGCTCCTTCAAACATTGGGGGATAACCACCCGGTCGGGACCTTAAGACAACTCCTTTTCCGTTTGGAATGGTGGCTCCGACTAGATTTATAGGACCAGTTTCCTAATAACTTGAATGGGTTGGTAATGGAATGGTTGATTGAAAGGGAAAATGGGACTAAATGACTGAAATGAAAATACAAACTAATATAATTTAAATATTGATAAAGAGATTCTAAAACTAACCCAGGTATCATATGTGAATACAACATTAAATCGTTTCAATTGAACAATAACCATAAAAATTTATTACAGCTTAATTGAAATGTGCAGCAACAAATAAAGATAACTCTGTTTAAGAAATTAAACAGATTTATATTAACATATTGTATTCATCCCTGTATATCATTTACATACACTATGAAAGATGAATATTTCCAATATACTAAAAAATGATATATATAAATAAATATTGTGAAACGAAGTACATATAAACGATAGCAAATTTAAAAGAGAATATCATATGACAAAAGAAATTAACAGTGAATAGATAGAAATACCATATCCATCTTGAGACTTTCAAATGCAATCTGATACTCTGATCTAGCAATTCAAATGCAAAATCAACTTCAAGGTACAGAAATGCAACTCTTAAAAATAATTCCGCACAGAATCACCAAATGCGATCCTTTATAAAAGAATATAGGAGTAAATGGACTACAGAAATGTAATCCCCAAGTCAAAAATATTACAAATTAAGGACCCCTTTCTAAATGCATGAAAGGGGTTTAAATAGGTACTTAACAAAACAAAATAACTAAAATTATTCCTACAATCTATCTAAAATAAAATAAAATAAATATCTGAAACTGAAATGCGAGCTTGTAGTAGACTGGCTCATTGATCATCAATTGAGGTGGATGTGCGAAGGTGGAAAATATGAGCATATCTTGGACTTCTGTTGGCCGACTCATTTTTGAATGTAACTGCCTAGTGTATGTAGTATCAGAGAATTCAGGAATGATACATTGAATAGCATTCGAAAGGAATTTGATGGCCATCTGTTGGTTGTGTGGCTTGATCAGATAAGTCCACATACTATCCCATGAAATTCCTTGAATTTTGCTAATCTGTTGATTTTTATTGTTTATCTCTTTCTTCCACCTGGAATCATCTTCTTTTACTTTAGGTAATTCGCTTGGGGTACAATCTGAGATAAAATTGGTAGCATACAAACTGTCATTAATCAATTGTGTTGTATTATTCATTAAACCTTTAGCCCTTGATATGGCTCTTTCTGATTTCATCAACTGGTGTTCCCATTCCATAAATAAATTTCCTTGTGTCTTTCTTCAATTCTAGGAAGATTAGTTTTTCTTCCCTGCTCTGTATCCTGCCATGAATGGAAATCGGAAATTTTATCATCAGCATCCTCAATTTCTTGCCTAAGAGTGACTGATTTATCTATCAAAGATGATGTTACTTTGCACAAAGGCTCAATTTGTGTTAACTGTAGACAAAATTCATTTAACTATTGAGATAGCAGTTTTTTTATTTCAAGAGATTTAATTATGAATTGGGGTAACTTAGGATACTCCTTGAACTTGTCCAATGCTGATTGGAACGTTTTTTCCTGTTCAATATTTGAATTTCTCTTACTTTGTAGAAGATTTTGTAGCTTTTCTACCTCTTGATTCAACTACTACTGTTTGTCGAAGGCTTGTTCATCAATCTTCTTCTTTTCAAGGTTGAGCTGCTCTTCTAATTGTTTAGTTCTGAGTTCTGTATCCTGTACTTGCTGTTCCAATTGAATAATATTTTGTTGATCTCCTGCAACCTGTTCTTCAAAAACAGTAATTTGCATATCCTTTTGTTTTACCAACTGTGAAACTTCGGAAGCTTTATCTATAGTGGCAACACTATAGGCACCGACATACTGAGATAATTTGGTGAGATCCTCAGATGGATCCACCTCAGCATTTTTATAAACAATATTTAGAAGCTCCCCTTGTGATGCCAAAAGTGCATCTTGATCTGTTTTCCTCTTTTTTCTTTGTTTTCTTACCACAACCCTATGTTTGGGACTATAGAATATATCTAAAGGAGGGATTTCTTCTATCTTTAGCATAATTTCTCCAGTGGGGTTTTCAGGAATAATTTATACATCCTAATCTTTGGGATTATCAACTTGAGGAGTGTTTTGCAATCCTATGTGCTTGGCAAATTGTTGATATTGACTTAGCAAATGAGGAGAAACAGCCAGTTCAGTATCTACTTGTCCTCCAAGTTGAGAACCTGCATTATTATTTGTATTATTCTTGGGTGCCTGTTCAGTGTTTTTACTTTATGTGCTTCCTTTCTCAATATGTACTTGGGAATCAGTACCCGTGTTCCCTTTTTCTGTTTGAACTAAAGGCTTCTGTGTATCTTTTTGAGCAGCTGTTTCTATTTTGGCAGTGTTAGCGTTGCTGCTGCCAACCTTTTTCCCCATAACAGGATCAACTCCTGTTACTTCTTTACCAAAAGTGCTTCCTACTTGTTGTGATACTTTCTCCTGTGTGGGAGCTCTCAACTAATCAAGAGGCACTTTAAGTAACCTCTGGCTTCTAAACAAAAAAAAAAATATTTCAAGTCCTCGGCCTGCGACTTGGTCTTGGCTGAATCAAAAACTTGGGATATATCATCCACGGAAACAAATAAATCATCAAAAATGTCTGGTTCATGTTCGAACCGGGCAATCGAAATAGAGGTAGTAAAATCATACGTCACTTTCCTTGGGTCGTATTGTCTTCCAGGGATTGTTGAAAACTTAAGATCAGAAATCTTACCAACTTCTTTCTCAGCATCATCGAAACTATCAAGAGTATAGTCACCACACTTAAAAGGGAAGGTAGGCCACATAAGCTTTTTATTGCTTTTCAAAACTCTAGACATTCCTTCCACTGTTAGTTGATAAGAAATATCCTGAGCTAACAGCTTATCTAGAACATATAGGGGAAGGATATGTGGCTGAAAATACTCCCAAAAATTCTGATATAAGTGAATTTTTCTTCCCCAAACCAATCTCCGATAGAAGACAAAGCATTCTTGGCTTTATTGGAAATTTTAGGAGGGAAGTGCCCAAAAATGGTTTGGTAAATTGGAATTAGAAAACCATGGCAGACTCTGTAAACATGAAGTTTGAAATGTTCTTTCCATAAGAAATTGTGATACACATGAATAGGGATAGGTTCTTTTGGATTGCATTTCCAACCTAGCATGGGGAACTCAGAATTCAAACAGAGGGCGTCTAAAATATAAGCACAAAAATGAAAAGGGGTGGAATTCCCTGAATTCTTGTCTTTTCTGTACCCTAGAATTCGATTAGCTATCTTATCCGACAAAATGACAGCCCAATCCATAATTTCAGAACTAACAGTAGAATGAATTAACGGGACCATTTGAATAGAAAATCTAGTAGAGTTATCGTTTCCGAACAACCTACACATCATCGCTGTGGCATAACAATATGGAGGTGCGAGAGACTCCACAGAGTACATACCTAATGCCTCCTGCTTATGTTTCTCAGGGTTACTCCTCCATTCTTTGATTGGCTCTGCCTGGTTTGGATGTTCTGCAGCATATTCCTTAAGGAAGTCTTTGTTGTAAATATTTTGCGGATTGGGAAGATGTTACATTGCTTTAATATCTTCTGCCCTGAATGACCCGAACACTGGTCCAGAAGCAGAAACAAAAGTCCTGTTTTGAATGGTCACATTGTCAATGACCCATCTGATAACATCATAGTAGGGAAAAATGTTTGCTTAGGCAGCTACTCGGTGTAAAAATGAATTTGCCAATGCACTGAGTTGAGTTTCAGAGTCAGATTCTGAGTCTTCTTCATTGGGAACAGTTGCTTTAGGCACAATAACCCTAGGTTTCTCTTTTTCAATCAAATTGTATACATTCTCCCACGTCATCTTTCCCGGTCCTTGACAGGAGGTGTCTGTGACTAGCTTGAGCTTCGTCGGTTTCTCCTTGGGCGACATGGTTAATACAGGAGCTTTTGCAACAAAAGCAGGTTTAGATTTTCTACTTCTCTTTGACATTTCCGTGTCGAGCAAATTCTCTCTGGTTCGGCGAATGAAAGGATTCGAACTTTTGCTCTGCAATTCAAATGAATGCCTTCAGCCGAAATAAAATATAATAATGAGAACATCTATCCAAAGATCCGTTTATTTAATTACCATCTAATCTCCTCGTATTTACAACATAAATGCTCTCTAAGGGGTCTCATTCATGCATTGAAAACAAAATAACCCACGATATTTTGTTTGATTTTCAATTAATGATAACGTACAATCAGAGATCGGCGCATGCTTGGAATAAATGTTAAAATTCGCTTTTGATTCTTTGCAATGCGATGAATAAATATAATGTGAAATAACAATCGCATCGCAAAGTCTTCAATGGTGCGCAAAATAATACAATATAATTCATTGTCGATTTTCCGATTGCGACAATCGCATCGCAATTTGTTCAAAAAGGAAGTGCGATAATGCTTTCTACCCAATCTCGATCGCATCAGAGATTTAAAATGAAATGGACCGTTTAATGCTATCTCCGAAATTACGATTGTGATTGAGCGCGATCACATCGAAACTTTTAACGAAAGGAATGCAATGCTTAACTTTTTTTCCCGAAACGCGATTGCGATAAATCGCATCGCATCGTCATAGATAGAAAAGTGCAATACTTAATACTATTCCGAAATGCGATTGCGATTGAGCGTGATCGCATCGGAACTTCTCAAAGCAATAACAAATCTTTAAAAGAACTTCTCTGAATTTCCGATTGCGATTAGTGTTCATCTTAACATATTATTAAGTGCAAAGTCTTTCTAATATGTTCAAATATGTTAAAAGGTCTTCTAACTCATCAGATCGGAAAGTTTTTTAAAGTTTGTACACTTTGTAAATAAGAATGTGATATGCATTATTTTATCCATGGATCTTTTATTTCTATTTAGGAAAAATATATATAAAAGGGGGCCTATTTTTAAATGAGATTTTATTCTAAAATTTAAAAATGGGGAGGGTTGTTGTACAGTACAACAGGTCAACTTGTAGTTGTAGCACTAGTTTGGTGTGAGTACAATTAGTTAACTATAATTAATTGAGTTAAATTCAGTTTAACTAGTTGTAATTGATTGATGAGCTAGTGGAAGATCAAGTGAATTAAAATAAATTTAATTCACAAGTAATGATATACCAAGTAACTGATGATTCACAATTAATAGATGCATGCATGTCAATTCTGATAACAACCGAGTTGAGACAAAGGTTAAAGGCAAGTAAACTATCAATTGTATTATTAGCAAACTGCTCGGGTGCATATATAAATCCACAAGAAGCCCATGATGGATTGCGCAGTCGAGGAAGGTTACAATTCCTATTTAATAGGAATTATTTTTCCTAGGGATTGCATGAGCAAGGCGAGTTGAAGGTGGGCAGGAAATTGGTTATGTATTGGTCCAATTTTGATCTGGGACAATTAGTAAAGTGTATAAGGTTGTGGTGAGCACACATGCATTATATTGTTTCATGATTCCTTGGTTGATTATACAATAAAGATGGATGGGTTTTGAGTAGTTTCTTTCCCTGAGAAAATCTTGTGTCATGCGATTGATTTACTTCTTTCTCTTACATGCATGTGATTGAGCGATCGTGTTTTATATTCGCAAATATTGTATAAGTATTAAGTATCTAGTTTTAGTACATTGCATAATCAGATTGAATCCATTGGTGTAATTTCTACATGGTATCAGAGTTGTGTTACAGATTTTCTACACCCTCAAATAGTGATTCCAACTCACGGTCGGACATCACTAACCATCACTAGATTGGTATCTACCCAAGTTTTCCAAGGCTCTAGAGCGTTTGTTCCAACCAGGGCTTACAGGACTAGTAAGTCAACCCACAGCTCCCATCGGGCTTCTAGAGCCTTTTTCCAACAAGGGCTTCTAGTACTAGTAACTCAACCCACCAAGGGCTTCTAGAGCGTTTTTCCAACCAATTATTTCAATACTAGTAACTAGACCTAAGCTATTATAGGGCTTCTAGAGCGTTTTTCCAACCAAGGCTTCGAGGAACTAATAACTCAACCCAAGCTAAAGTAACACGAGAACCAATTAGAAAACGAGAATGAAATGAATCTAAAACTCCATGGCTATCCAGGAAATGGCAAGGCTAGGCAAAACCTCTGTCAATACATGCAATCCTCCATGCCAATGAAAAATCATGACCAAGAAACCACATGCATATGCCATGCATGCCAAAACTAGTGAGGAAAACATACATGCAACTCGGTAGCTACAAGAGAAACCTATTGTAGTTATTGATCCCAATGTCCTCTTACACTTTCTTGCTCTTCTTTTGCCTTCTTGCTCCAAAACTCCAAGTATGCCACACTCTCCAAGAGTGCTCCAAGAAAACTCAAGTGTCCAAGAGTATGAGAGGCAAAGAGAGAGAAAATGAGAGCTCCAAAATTGAACTGACAAAAGCCATGAATTGATACTCATATGCCTTTTTATCAATGATGCCTCTAATTTCTTCAATTTTCCCTTATTTCCTTCATTTTCCTCCTCACATGCAATCTGTGACCTTTCACCTTCATTTTCTCCTAAT
This sequence comes from Pinus albicaulis, assembly GCA_034641835.2. Taxonomy (NCBI): domain Eukaryota; kingdom Viridiplantae; phylum Streptophyta; class Pinopsida; order Pinales; family Pinaceae; genus Pinus; species Pinus albicaulis. Next base: position 1,672,585,451 of record CM076580.1, on the reverse strand, counting down.
TCCCATTATTTTCATAAATAAATGTCAATAAATGCTACTTTTCCTTTCCAAATGCTTAGCCATTGCCTTTTCTAATTTCCATAACCTTAATAAACCAAATGAACACCCACACTAGGATGTTTTTCCCAACATTAAGCTTGGAATACATGTCCCATAACCGTGGTTATCACTTAACAATTAATACATGAATTTTTCACCAAGGCTGTTAGAGAACCCTCCCCCTTGGGGGAACACCCTCCTTGGTGTTCAACGAAACCTACAAACAACAATATTGTTGTAAACAAAACATACTGCCCATGGAGATTTATAACTTAGCTCGTTGTAGTATTCACAATAATCAACCTGTTGAGAATAAAACACTATGTAACGTGACAAATATAACATCATAATGACGTGACACCCATACCACTTATTGGAGCTTTATAACATAGCTCATGGCAGTGTTTACATCGATGTAATTATTTACATAAGCTAATACATAATACCAAGAATATATCAAAAACATATACCAAAACACATGCCAAAACATTTTCTTAACCAACGAATAAGGAAGAATACATAGCTCGCATCTAATCCTCCATGTCCCATGTAGCTTCATTGGGATCAAAGTGCTTCCATTGCACTTTAACCTGCTGAATTTCTTGGTTCCAAGCATGAGCGTCTTTCTATGCAAAATGCATTGAAGTTCCAACTGGAATTCTCCTTCTATATCCAGCTCCAATATAGACCAATCAATCACGTGATAAACATCTTTAACATACTTATTAAGAAATGACACATGGGAAACATCATGGAATTTCACTATCAGAGGCAGTGCAAGTTGATAGGCTACTGACCCATTCCTCTCAATAATCATGAAAGGTCCACAATACCAAGGTGCCAGCTTGGAACATGATCCAATATGCAAGGAGCTCTTCTTGGGCTTGATGCGCAAGTACACCTATTCCCCAAACTGAAACTCCTTAAGCAACCTATTTTGATCTGCATAGCTCTTTTACCTATCGTGTGTTTCTTTCAAACTCTTTTTTATTACCTACATTTCTTGTTCCATCTCTACCAACATATCTGGTCCAATCAACACCATGTTAACTGGATCACTCCAACTGATGGGAGTATTGCAACTCTGCTCATACAGTGCCTCGAACAGGCTCATCCTCAAAGATTCCTCATACCCACTATTGTAGGCGAACACTACCGGTGGAATACACTCCTAAACATGTCCTCCAATATCCTGTTGACCCTTTTTGTTTGTCCATCTATCTGCAGATGATAAGTTGTGCTTAAGGCCAACTTTGTGCCCAATCCTGCAAACAACTACTTCCAAAACTTGGAAGTGAACTTTGCATCCTTGTCTGATACAAAATTCTATGGAAGACCATGAAATATGACCACATCCTTGATGAAGACTTGTGCTACATCATTCGCTCAGTATGTAGACTTTGTTAGCCACCGACAAAATTTTGTCATACCAAATGGTGGCTAAATGATTTTGCAGCCTTCAAGAAACATATTTTATTGCAAAAAGTGTTACCTCTTGAAGTCTCATGAAGACATCTGGTCATTAATCTTAAACTTTACTATTGTTTCCATTTTCGTACTCTGAAAATTTTTCTATTTTCATAAGTCAAAACACTGTTGCAAAGACCCTTTTCCTCCTTCCACCACAAAACTAACCTTCACTTTTTACCTCTTTCTTCCATAAAATTCCTCTATTTTTTCATGAGTTTCCTTCTTCCATTCATGAAAATCCACTTTGTAATGTTTAAAACTCACTTTTTAGCCTTAACGAAACCCTCGAATCCCTTTAAAAACATTGAAAAATCATAAAAATTTCATGTTCTTTATTACAGGCTTTAACCCCTTTGGCTAAGCCCCATAACCACTTCCCCACATGTGCCCTTGCCATAAAAACCGGGCACTAGTCTCATCAGTGCTTATCGCATCGGAAATAAATCAACGAGCACAAGTATTTTGCCATGTTCCGAAACTCCGATGCGATTAGCCTTTGGATTTAGAACCCCCGATCTCATTATCTTTTCATATAACCCATGGGTCCGCCATTGGTGCTTAAAACCTTGTAATATTTTTTCCTCGACGTTCTTTTTCTTTGTAAAACCCAAAAACCCAATTTTCCAAAGTTTTGATCTAAAAAGCCAAATCACGTGTTAAATAAAAAATGGTTAGATTAAAAAGACCGATCGCGCAATCGCATCAGAAAAATTCAAATGGGTTGTTTGAAAAGGCCGCACCAAAACTTCTAATGCGATTAAGTCCCATGTCCATAGTCCCCGGTCCTTTTTTTCTTTGAAAAAACCAAGTGCAAAAGCCAAAACTCTTATCGCATCGAAAAAGTTTTAATGGGTTGATTGAAAATCCCAGGCCCGAAGGCCCGACCCCGATTAGCCCCTATATACATGAGCCCGGGGCCTATCGGAGGTCTATATAAACCTAGGCCCGCAACCAGGCACCCAATCACATCGAAACTTTTCCTTTGGTGCGGTTTAAGTGTTTACCACCACCGATCGTCGATTGCGATTTCCCCCGATGTTTCACCCGCCGTCGATCTGATCTGCAGATCGACGGTCTGCAATTAATCACATCGCAACTTTCGATCGATGCAGTTGCTCGCCACCCCTGATTGGGATCCCCCGATTGCGATCCTCCGATTGGATCTGGACCGTCCACGTGTCCAGACGTGTCCAGATCGGACAGTCCAAAATCACTACGTCTTATTCTTCTCCTCGCTATCCTTTTTTGCCTCGTCTACGCAGATCTCCACCGTTGGATGAAGCCATCCAACGGCCACGCTCTCTCCTGACGCCCTTTGAAGCAGTTTACCAAATAAACGCAGGATTTTGTAATTTTTGTGTGTTTTTTGCAGGATCTAATGGATTTCAAATGTTTTAAAGGGAAAATCAAAGCCAAAGGATGACAATCTTTCAGGCTTTGTTTATTAAAGGGATCCATCTAAAAGGTTTCGATACCACGATCTGTCGGCGCATCATGAAGCGCTGATACCATAAGAAACCTTCGCGGATCTGCACATCAACAAGACACCGTGAAGAGAAAGATAATTAAAGAGTATCAGATCGACAACACAGAACCAAAGTGGAAAATTGTTTAAAGATTGTTAACACATTTTGGAGGTTTAAGACATTAATTTGATTGAATCAAAGATCTGATTCACGATTAAAGGAAGCTTGAAGACCAGAAGACATAGATTAGGCTTAATTAAAGACTAAAACACAGAATTCAAATAACTACAGGTGTTTTGGGTTAAAATAAAATATATGTTAGTTCAAATAGCCTACGCTGCCGGCAAATTGAATCCCCCAGCTACCACAGAGCCACCTACAGCCTCAAAGCAATCAAAAGGAGGCTAAGTTATTGCCTGACCAAGAGAATTTGCATCAATGCGGCCGAACAGTTATTTCCACCAAAGGAATTTATTATAAAATGTCAACAGAATTTATGTTAAGGATAACGCAGAGCCTTAAAGTCAACAATTTCTTTCCAAGCAAGCTCAAATAGTTAATGTAACCAATTAATACAGGAGAAATATCATAATGTTCTCCATCGAGCCCCTCAAAGGCCAAGAGACGGTGAACTGTATTAATTCAACTTAGAAGATATTTATCCCATTCCACCTCCTCATTCTTCTATAAATACTTTTGTAGAATATGAGAAGTTGTTGGTTGTTGTTTGATCACAAGTTGTAATACTGAAACTCTTTGAAATAAATACATAGTCCGTTGAAGTTGAAGAACAAATTGAAGTCTTGGAGGTCTTGATGATGTTGTTGCATGCTTGTTCCTGAGAAGGCTCTATCATTGGATCCATGAGCTTGGCTGTTGGTGAAGTATTCTGAACTGTTTTATGTTTTCCCTTGTTTTCATTATGTTCCATAATTTCTTACTACAGTAGGTTTAAATTTTTAGGCTAAGAAATGACTCTTGGAAGCACCTTAGACCGGTTCATCCTTCACTGTTTCATGTTTTCTTCTGCTGAAGTATTTTAGAGTCTGTAATCTCTCTCTTTAATCTTCATACTTTTTTATTTCCTTAATAGTTCGAACAGTTGGTTTCAACATGATTTATGGTACTCCCTACTTGTCTCCTGCCACTTAAAAACTGTTATTGAAGTCTCCCTTTGAAGTTCTTTGCTTACAGTGAATTAAAGAGGTCTGTTTTGATCTTGCCCTTTGTACTCACTTAAACAGTTAGCTTAAAGGTCCTTATAATTATGATCATAGATGTTTTTAGGTGTTCCCTCTTCTATGACTGTAATTATCAGTAAATATTTTATGTTTCTAAGTCCTTTAAAATAAATCTTTGAGGAAATAGGGTGTTCCCCGAATCTTAGATTTCATTTTAAAAGTTGTTTTGAAATCATTATTTGCTTAAAGGTGTGATTGGTAGAATTTATGGTTAGCCCTGTCTATCAAAGAGCTCTTTATTGTTCAAATTACGCTTTCGAATTCCCTTTGTTGAGAATTAAACCTCTCTTTCCAAATCATTAATGTTCATCTCATTCAAAAAACAAAAGGATCCTGTGGCCAAGTTAGATTTTCCCTTTGATATCCCATATCCATTGATGAGTTTGTTATGACCTTTTCTTGATTCCATTTCCCTATGAACCAGATATTTCTCTGTCCTATATATCTTTCCTAGGCATTTCATGTTCTGTTGTATCATTCCAACCAAACAAACAAACAAATAAACACCTGCACTTAATAACTAGTCTAAAACCAATACTCAAAGCACACAAGATAAACCTTTGCAAACAAAGTTTTGAGAGATCCCTCTCTGAGAACAGGAGGACTATATCCTATAAATCTAAAGATTGGTTCTGATGTTGCCTTGTCTTTTGATTTTCCAAACTATCAAAACACGGGACACCAACATAATGGCGATCACAGTGGGACCTATTGAGAATACAGTGGTTTGAAAACCCTTCTTCAAACTTTTTAGGCCTAGTATGACATAAGTAACCTTCTTCGAGCACTACTTAACAAATGGTAATCGTGATAGGACTTAATTGAATCAGTGACAAACTAAGTAACCCTTAGGATTCTCCTTAGCCCTTATCAAACCTTGAAGGAACCAGTTACCAAGCCATAAGAGCAACTCTGTTTGTTTGAACACCTTAGCTAAGTGCGAAATCAGACTTAGACCACTCTCTTAACCTATAAGACCAAAATAACTCAGAAAAAACCCAAAAACATTTCAGTTTGGCTTCAAAATAAACATGGTGGTGGACCATAAAACCTTTTACCTCCTTAGGGACTAAAAACTTCCACTTGGCGACCCCACAATCCTGAACAAACCTTAAGACTCCACTGGGAAGAACCCTTATTAGTATAATATCTTTCAAACTCAGTCAGAAGACTGCAGGATTAATTTTTTTTGTAAAAAAAACTAGTTAACCTCTTAAAATATTGTTATACCTGGTTAAACTTTTCCTGTTTTATTTGGGTCTGAAAAACACAACATAGTGGCTCCTAGAAAGATTCACACTAGAGCCCATCCTGACCGTGATCCACCTGAAGTATTTGATAACCTAGAAAGTATCCTTAGGAAGTCTCCTAAGATTAAATTATCAACTGTTTTCAGATCACCCTTGAAGAGCTAATTCAGTGCCTGAAAACCTTGTAGCTCTACAAGAAACATATGGTGGTGGAACCATAAAACATTTTACCTCCTTACGAGCTAAATTTCTTTTTTCCACCTGGCGACTCCACACTCTGAAACTCCCAGTAGACCAAATGAATCCACTAGTAGAAGACCCTGAACTGATTGACCAGACACAATGACCTCTTTCTTAATTTAAAAACATGATTCCAAGAATACAACGAAGATATGCCCCAATGAGTAGAAATCATATCCCTGGGTTTCCACATAGGATGCCCCAGGTGAATTGGGATGACAACCTGCCTGTTTTTCAAGGTGAAAAGTTTGATGACCATTTATTACATCTTATCAAATTTCAAATACGTGTATAGAGGTTGAAAGTTGAATGGCATGAAGACTACCTAATGAAAATGTTCATGTTAACATTAGAAGGAAAAACTAGGAATTGGTACGAATGCTTTAGATCTAGTAGTTTGTTTTCTTTAAGAGACCTTGAATACGTGTTCTATGAGAACTATAAAGAAAACACTACATCATTATCATTGGGTGCAATATATTATGATCTATCACAAAACATCACCCAACACATTATAGATAATGAGGAAGCTTTGGAAGAGATGCATCCTGAAGATCTTTTAACAGCCATTCATGAGTTTAATCTCCTATTGAAAAATTTTAAGAACATAGATGAATTAGTTGAGGAAGAGATGATCCAAGCAGTAAAGAACATTCCTCAAGATATCCCTGAAAACTCAAATATTGATTCATCATCCCTTATAGCCGAGGCTCAAGAAGACATCCAGCCTCAAAATCAGTCTTCGCAAGAGACAGAGAACTGTTGTACTCCTGTTCAAAGGAACATAGAAACATCCTTCCCTTTGACAGAGAAGGAAATAGATCAGGCTATTTATAAACAGTCAGTCTCTGAAACTTTTTGCAAAACAAACACTCTTGCCCATTCACATAGAGAAATTTGTTGTACAGATTTGCAAAGTTCTTTTGTGGATCAGAATGAAGAAGGACCTACTGATATCCCAATATGTTTGACTGATGAAAATGTTTATTCTAATAAATTTTCAAACTTCAATCAGTCTTGTGATGATGATGATTTCCAAGAAGAAACTAATCATGCAGGGCAACCAGCATTTGATTGGTGTTATGAGCTTCACCATCATCAGCTTGAAAGTCGCAATCATCCTTTTCGATCCATCATAAAAAGCTTTCACTTTATTGGGAATCAGCAGCCTTTCAACTCAGGAGGTGAAGAGAAGAGTAATGAAGAAATTTTTGAGCAAGAGGAAACCATTGAATACACCCCCACTCAAGAATATAATAACCTCCTCACAAAGTTCAGCCCACTGAATCCAAGCATACCAGGGCTACAAGAGGACAACACTGCCAAATATGATGAGTCCTCTAGTTCAGATGATGATGAAGAAAAGGGAGAGAAACAGATAGAAGACTATCCTACTGTGGATATACCCTCTTTTCAAGAAGAAACTTCTCCTATCATTGATATCAATCTGCCATTTAAAGAACCTGAATTTATATCAGAAGAAAACATAAATTTAGAAAAAGAAGATATTTCATTGTTTGCTATTATGCAGGTTAAGGATGATGATGCTTCCAAACAACTTTCTGAAGATATGCTCCTCAAAGCTGAAGTCTTGGAAGCAGACAATCTACTAGACATGGAGGGCCAAAAAGAAGAGAATCTTCATCTTTTCTTTGTTGATCCTGTGGAAGAGTGTGTGGAAATCCCAACTGGCTCAAATTATCAAGAAGTGATCCTTTGCAAGAGTCAGAGACATGAAAAGTTGTCACCTTCTGTGATAGCCTTGATATTGAAGGTTAATCTTCAATATGTTCTATGGGTACCTCTGACAAGCAGCCAGAGTTTCTACTTCTTCTTGACATTACTCAGCTGGCTGCATTAGCATTTTTGTATCATATGATAAATATAAATACTCCATGTTTAGAATAGGTTAGATAGGAATGTCAATAAAGCTCAGTTCTGAGCATGTAGTTAGTTGTTGTTTTCTGCTTTAAAGAAGAATCAAAGATTCAAAAATACAAAAACAAAGAAAGAAAGAAAAGAGGGCAAATTGTGAAAACAATAAAGGTATGTCCCCATACCAAAAAAGAGAGAAATAAGTTCTGAAAGTGTGCAAGCTCAAATGTCACTACTGAAAAACACACTTCTAGGTAGTCAAACTGCCTAATCTTGACTAATTAGCCTTTAAATTTTATGCTGATAGGATGGTGAATTCGATTTTCCAAACTGTTTAATCTTGGCTTATGAGTAGATAGATTAGGACAGAAATCAAAGGTTCAAACATACTCAAAATCTGAACCTAACATTTCAAAAAGAGAATGACTCAAATCTGTTTTGTTTTATGAGTCAAAAAGGATAAAAATCTGGCTCTAATTAGCTCAAAATCTGAACCAGATGGCGAAGGAGAAACAGCTCAAATAAAGTCAAAACAGAGCTGTAAAAAGATGAAGGAAGTGCTTGGAATTTTTAGATCTTAAGCCTTCATCATTTTGTTTTAATTTTCTGCAAATAATAATCTATGTGCAACTTGTTTTTATGCCATAGATCAGCATCAAGTTAGACTGTTCAATCATGATTTGTATGTTTTTTAATTTCTGTTATAAAATGTAGAAAAAATAAATAAAAAATGAAAAAAAAAATAAAAATAATAAAAATAAAAAATAAAAAAAATTATGTTGGACAGTTTAATCCCAACAGATGATAGATTAGGTAGAGAATCATATGGACTCAACTATTTAATCTAAGTCCATAGAGAAATAAGAAGTAGAACTAGATTAGATTTTTGCTTTCAAAAAGAATAAAATGTTGTAAGAGAGTTTTCCAATCCAAGTGCACTCTAATGAAAAAAAAAATGTTAGATTAGTAGGATTGGGTAGGTAGAAAGCTTGATGATAAAGGATCCATTGTTCTTCCATGGCTGTTAGCATTTCTAGAACGGAAGAAGATCATTCAATCAAACAAAGGCAGCCCATTGGACGAGGCAACTGATCAGCATCTCAGAGAATGCAAGTCTGAAATTCTTGATGCTTTCAAGAAGGTATCATCCCCAAGTGGAGCCACTGTTATCCACCGATAAAATTTTATCATACCAAATGGTGGCTAAATGATTTTTGAGCCTTCAAGAAACAGATTTTATTGCAAAAAGTGTTACCTCTTGAAGTCTCATGAAGACATCTGGTCATTAATCTTAAACTTTACTATTGTTTCCATTTTCGTACTTTGAAAATTATGCTATTTTCATAAGTCAAAACATTGTTGCAAAGACCCTTTTCCTCCTTCCACCACAAAACTAACCTTCACTTTTTACCTGTTTCTTCCATAAAATTCCTCTATTTTTTCATGAGTTTCCTTCTTTCATTCATGAAAATCCACTTTGTAAGGTTTAAAACCCACTTTTTAGCCTTACTGAAACCCTCGAATCCCTTTAAAAACATTGAAAAATCATAAAAATTTCATGTTCTTTATTACAAGCTTTAACCCCTTTGGCTAAGCCCCCTAACCACTTCCCCACATGTGCCCTTTCCATAAAAACCGGGCGCTAGTCTCATCAGCGCTTATCGCATCAGAAATAAATCAACAAGCGCAAGTCTTTTGCCATGTTCCGAAACTCTGATGCGATTAGCCTTTGGATTTAGAACCCCCGATCTCATTGTCTTTTCATATAACCCGTGGGTCCGCTTTTGGTGCTTAAAACCTTGTAATATATTTTCCCTGACGTTCTTTTTCTTTGTAAAACCCAAAAACCCATTTTTCCAAAGTTTTGATCTAAAAAGCCAAATCACGTGTTAAATAAAAAATGGTTAGCTTAAAAAGACCGATTGCGCAATTGCATCGGAAAAATTCAAATGGGTTGATTGAAAAAGGCCGCACCAAAACTTCCGATGCGATTACGTCCCATGTCCATAGTCCCCGGTCCTTTGCTTTCTTTGAAAAAACCAAGTGCAAAAGCCGAAACTCTTATCGCATTGGAAAAGTTTTAATGGGTTGATTGAAAATCTCAGGCCTGAAGGCCCGACCCCGATTATCCCCGATATACATGAGACCGAAGCCTATCGGAGGTCTATATAAAACTAGGCCCACAACCAGGTGCCCAATCGCATCGGAACTTTTCCTTTGGTGCAGTTTAAGTGTTTACCACCGCCGATTGCGCAATTGCATCGGCTTTTCTCCGATCGCACAATCGCATCGCGTTACTCTCGACTGCCGATTGCGATTTCCCCCGATGTTTCACCCTCCGTCGATCTGATCTGCAGATCGACGGTTTGCAATTAATCGCATCGCAACTTTCGATTGGTGCAGTTGCTCGCCACCCCCGATTGCGATCCTCCGATTGGATCTGGACTGTCCAGATCAGACGGTCCAAAATCACTACGTCTTATTCTTCTCCCCACTCTCCTTTTTTGCCTCATCTACGCAGATCTCCACTGTTAGATGAAGCCATCCAACGGCCACGCTCTCTCCCGACGCCCTCTGAAGTAGTTTACCAAATAAACGCAAGATTTTGTAATTTGTGTGTTTTTTGCAGGATCTAATGGATTTCAAATGTTTTAAATGGAAAATCAAAGCCAAAGGATGACGCTCTTTCAGGCTTTGTTTATTAAATGGATCCATCTAAAAGGTTTCGATACCACGATCCGTCGGCGCATCATGAAGCGTTGATACCATAAGAAACCTTCGCGGATCTGCACATCAACAAGACACCGTGAAGAGAAAGATAATTAAAGAGTATCAGACCAACAACACATAACCAAAGTGGAAAATTGTTTAAAGACTGTTAACACAGTTTGGAGGTTTAAGACATTAATTTGATTGAATCAAAGATTTGATTCGCGATTAAAGGAAGTTTGAAGACCAGAAGACAGAGATTAGGCTTAATTAAAGACTAAAACATAGAATTCAAATAACTACAGGTGTTTTAGGTTAAAATAAAATATTTGTCAGTTCAAACAGCCTACGCTGCCACATCAGGGGAAAATTGAATCCCCCCGCTACCACAGAGCCACCTACAGCCTCAAAGCAATCAAAAGGAGGCCGAGTTATTGCCTGACCAAGATAATTTGCATCAATGCGATCGAACAGTTATTTCCACCAAAGGAATTTATTATAAACTGTCAACAGAAGTTACGTTAAGGATAACGCAGAGCCTTAAAGTCAACAATTTCTTTCCAAGCAAGCTCAAATAGTTAATGTAACCAATTAATACATGAGAAATATCAGAATGTTCTCCATCTAGCCCCTCAAAGGCCGAGAGACAGCGAACTGTATTAATTCAACTTAGAAGATATTTATCCCATTTCACCTCCTCATTCTTCTATAAATACTTCTGTAGAAGATGAGAAGTTGTTGGTTGTTGTTTGATCACAAGTTGTAATACTTAAAATCTTTGAAATAAATACATAGTCCGTTGAAGTTGAAGAACAAATTGAAGTCTTGGAGGTCTTGATGATGTTGTTGCATGCTTGTTCCTGAGAAGGCTCTATCATTGGATCCATGAGCTTGGCTGTTGGTGAAGTATTCTGAACTGTTTTATGTTTTACCCTGTTTTCATTATGTTCCATAATTTCTTACTACAGTAGGTTGAAAGTTTTAGGCTAAGAAATGACTCTTGGAAGCACCTTAGACAGGTTCATCCTTCACTGTTTCATGTTTTCTTCTGCTGAAGTATTTTAGAGTCTTTAATCTCTCTCTTTAATCTTCGTGCTTGTTTATTTCCTTAATAGTTCGAACAGTTGGTTTCAACATGATTTATGGTTCTCCCTACTTGTCTGTTGTCACTTAAAAACTGTTATTGAAGTCTCCCTTTGAAGTTCTTTGCTTACAGTGAATCAAAGAGGTCTGTTTTGATCTTGCCCTTTGTCCTCACTTAAACAGTTAGCTTAAAGGTCGTTATAATTATGATCATAGATGTTTTTAGGTGTTCCCTCTTCTATGACTATAATTATCAGTAAATCTTTTATGTTTCTAAGTCCTTTAAAATAAATCTTTGAGGAAAGAGGATGTTCCCCGAATCTTAGATTTCATTTTAAAAGTTGTTTTGAAATCATTATTTTCTTAAAGGTGTGATTGGTAGAATTTATGGTTAGCCCTGTCTATCAAAGAGCTCTTTATTGTTCAAATTATGCTTTCGAATTCCCTTTGTTGAGAATTAAACCTCTCTTTCCAAATCATTAATGTTCATCTCATTCCAAAAACAAAAGGATCCTGTGGCCAAGTTAGATTTGCCCTTTGATATCCCATATCCATTGATGAGTTTTTTATGACCTTTTCTTGACTCCATTGCCCAATGAACCAAATATTTCTCTGTCCTATATATCTTTCCTAGGCCTTTGATGTTTTGATGTATCATTCCAACCAAAAAAACAAACAAATAAACACCTGGACTTAATAACTAGTCTAAAACCAATACTCAAAGCACACAAGATAAACCTTTGCAAACAAACTTTTGAGAGATCCCTCTCTGAGAATAGGAGGACTAGATCCTGTAACTCTAAAGATTGGTTCTGATGTTGCCTTGTCTTTTGATTTTCCAAACTATCAAAACACGAGACACCAACAGACTTCACTGCAATGAAGTGTGCTACGTTTGTCAACTTGTCCACCATAGCCATGATGGAATCATGTTCTCTGTATTTCCACGATAAACCTGTGATAAATTCCATGGAAATGACCTCCTATTTCCACTTTGGAATCAGAATGGGTTGTAGTAGTCCACCTGGCTGTGTGCGCTCTACCTCAACCTATTAAAAATCCAAGCACCTAACCACAAAATCTGCTACGTATCTCTTCAAATTCGACCAATAGTAGAACTTATTTACTATTTTCAACATCTTCTGATAACCTAGGTGACCTGAATACAGTTTCGCATGAAACTCCCTGAATATCACCTTCTTGAGTTCACTGATGTCTGGAACATATATCTTATCTCTAAACCTGATCAAGCCATCCGTTGTGAGATGCTACTCCACATCCTGTGCACCTGTACCTATACCACTACCTGTATCTGAACTACTACCCATACATGTACCTGTACTACTACCTATACCTGAACCTGTACTATTAACTGTACATGTACATGTACTATGTTTTATTATGTGCCTAAGCTCCATATACCTTCCTGCAAGATCCTATCATGTAGATCAATCCCGCAGGAACTCATAGCTGCTATATTATTCACAATAGATTTCGTTGGTCAAATAGATACCGCAATCCATTGTGATCAGTCATCAATACAAATATTCTGCCTAAAAGATGGTGCCTCCACATCTTCAATGCATAAATGATCGTTGCCAACTCAAGATCATGTGTTGGATAGTTTTTCTCATGCTCATTTAGTTTATGTGACTCATAACATACCATATGTCCTTCCTACATAAGAACTCCACCAAGCCCTCTCTTGCAGGCATTTGTACAAACCACACTCTTTGTTCGTATCTCCGATCTTTAACACTGGAACATGTGTCAACAACTACTTTAGTTGTTCAAACATGGTTGCACATTCCTATATCGATTCAAAAGTATTACCTTTTCATTGTAATGATGTGATAGGACAAGCAATTTGTGAGAAGTTCATGATGAACCTCCTGTAATAACCTACTAACCCCATAGATGATCTTACCTCATCTACATTATTAGGACCTGCCCACTCCATGATAGCTCTTATCTTTTATGGATCTACCACTATACCTTCCTTAGAGACAACATGCCCCAAGTAATGTACCTTTGTCTCAAAGAAATTACATTTGCTAAGTTTAGCATACAATTGATGCTCTCTTAGCAATCTCAACATTGCTGCTAAATTTTCGGTGTGCTCTTCTTAATTTTTATAATATACCAGTATATCATCAAAGAACACAGTAACAAACTTTTCGAGATAAGGATGCAACGCATTATTCATAAAACACATAAATGTAGTTGGAGCATTAGTCAAACCAGAAGGAACTACAACAAACTCATAATGTCTATAGTTGGTCCAGAAATTTGTCTTGTAGATGTCATATTCTTTAATGTGTACTTGATGATATCCGGATCTCGTATCAATATTTGAGAAAATTGATGCTCGCTTCAATTGATTGAAATAATCATCAATCCTTGACAACAAATACCTGTTCTTGATGGTCATTTTTTTCAACTGCCTGTAATCGATGCATAGCCTAAGAGTACCATCCTTCTTCTTTACAAACAATATCAGTGTGCCCCATGGCAATACACTTGGCCTAATGTATCCTTTGTCAAGAATTTCCTTCAACTGCAAGTTTAACTCTACCAACTCTGGTATGCTCATCCTGTACGATGCCTTTGATGTTGGTGTTGCCCTGGGTACCAACTCAATAGAAAAATCTGCTTCCTTATAAGGGGGAAACCTTGAAATATATGTGGGAAATACATCATAAAACTATTGTAAAATTGGGTACCTTCTTTACACATCTGCATACTCAACTTCCTTACCTTTGTCACTAGAAATGTGCACTGCAAATAACACACACCCTTTCCTACGACTATGCTTTGCCTACGTAATTGTAACCATTCTCACCGATGTTGCTTTCTTCTTACCCTGTAAGACTCTTGGTTCCCCATTTTCATCCAAGCACTCAATATCCTTGTCATAAAATCCACCTTGGTTCTATGAAGATATAACCAATACATACCCAAAAGAATACCATATGATCCCAACAATAATACATTCAAATTTTTTGATATATGCATACCATTCAAGTCAAATGCACAAGCTCTTACCCAATGATGAACTCTCTTCTTGATACCTATAGCCAACTTCACTAACCAAGACTTTGCATGCACTTCCTTATTCAAACCACACTTATCCACCAGGTCATGATTTACATAACTATAATTAGATATAGGGTCAATAAAAATAGAAACAACTTGATCACGAAGCTTACCATCCATCTCGATAATAGACGCCTGGTGATCTTCCTGCCTATTATCCAGCACTACATATATCCTAGGAATACTCTGTCCAACATCTCCCACTGTTTGTCCCTCCTGAACACTATACATCAACGATCTAGCAACCTGATGATGTGGACAATCTCTCCGACGATGCTTGCCTCCACAAGTCCAACGCTGTAAAGGCTTCCAACCTTCATCCTTATTGTGTTCTTCAGATTGAAGTCCTTGTCCTCTATCAAATGCATTGAACTTCTTAGATGGTGCTGCTTTATCTTTATTACATGTACCCTAGGGTCTTCCTCGCTTCTTGTCTCATTTTTTTTGTTTTTTGCATTACCTTTCCAGTCCGGTTTAGTCTTAGACTTGTGATTTGATTTCTCATAACAATGCTTTATCTTCTGAATGGTCTCCTTGAATCTTAGAATATTGGTCTTATCCTCCTTTAGGTAAGAATTTGCTAGTGTACTCCTCATCGGTCATAGATCCCATCTTTAACTCACAGGATTCTTTTGGCTTGTCATCGTAGTATCTCTCTGATAAATAATTCTTCCACAATAGCCTCTCGAACTCACTCCAAGTCAATTCCTCGTCATAAATATCCCTGACGTGTTAGAAGATTATATATTACAAAGCAATGGAACACATAAAATATACGGGAAAACAAACACAAATAAAATATAAAACAAGAGGGACACAAATATATGTGGTTCACCCAACTTGGGCTACGTTCATGGAAACAACCAGTCCTTCCTTTGTATTATCCATCAAAATGAAGAGACACAATCTACAACAGAGCTGTCGTAATATCCTCTACTCTATCACACAGTACCCCTTGTTATTTCTCGCTCAGAGTATACGCACCATACACAAACGCAATACAATACCCTCATACAACATATGGGTTTCCTTCTAAGGCAAAAAACCCTAAATTAAACATAACTTCTATCGTCAGATCATCCACCTAATGAAAGGCCCAGATTAGATACGAAATTACATATTTTACAAGGAAATTTTACATCTGTTTTAGCTTCGGAGAATAGGTGTCCAATGCGGCGATACATATAAATAAAGAAGATAATCAGGCTCCACACCCAACGATCTCCCACTTGGAGATTGATTGTATAAACTCCAATGCTAATTAATTTGTTGGATAATGACTCCATTTTGGACTTGATGGTTTCTAATCTTCATCATCATAATCGAAGACCAATTGAAACTAAGAAGAATCTCAATTTATCCTTGGTTACAACTTTTGTTAACATATCTGCAGGATTTTGGCTAGTGTGTATCTTTTCCAGCTTCAACTCCCCATCTTCCAACATTGACCATATGAAATATTACTTGAGTTGTATGTGTTTAGTCCTGGAACGAAATGTTGAGTTCTTTGCAAGATGAATGGCACTCTAGCTGTCAGCGTATTACCTTCCCATCTCCTACTTCTTACCCAATTCATCCATAAACCTTTTTAACCAAATTATTTCTTTACTAGCCTCTGTAGCAGCAACATACTCTGCTTCTGTTGTTGAAAGTGCAACAACACATTGCATTCTTGGAACCCAACTGACTAATGTTCCACCTAAACTAAATACATACCCTATAGTGCTCCTCATGTTATCTCTATCACCTGCCATATCTGCATCAACATATCCCCGTAGATAAATTTTTGAACCACATAAGAATAATGCTTGATTTGTGGTACCTCTCAAGTATCTAAGAATCCATTTCATTGCCATCCAATGTTCTTTTCCTGGATTGTTCGTGTACATGCTTACATATTCCATTGCATGTGCAATATCAAGCCTTGTGCAGACCATTGCATACATTAAGCTTCTAACTATTGATGCATATGGAACTTTAAACATATAATTCATTTATTCTTGGGACTTGGGGCACATTTCCTTACTAAGTTTGAAATGGCTATCCAAAGGTGTATTAACTGGTTTTTCATTTTGCATATTAAATCTTTTCAACACCTTTTGTATGTACTCATTAGACAATGTTAATTTGCGATTTTTCCTCTCTTGTTATTCTTATAACAAGGATTTGTTTTACAGCTCCCAAATCCTTCATTGCAAATGAATTTGCCAATTTTCCTTTAAGCACATTTATTTCACACATGTTAGACACCGCAACAAGCATGTAATCTACATACAATAACAATATAATATAGCTTCCATCATTTTTTTTTCCAAGAAATACAGTTATCGGAGTGACATCTAGTATAACCTTGTTTAGACATAAACCTGACAAATTATAGATATCACTGCCTTGGAGCCTATTTTAAGCCATACAAGTTCTTCTTCAACCTGCACACTAATTTTTCTTTCCCTTTGACCTCATATCGTTGTGGTTGTTGCATATAGATCTCTTCCTCCAAATCTCCATGGCGAAAGGTTGTCTTTACATCTAACTGTTCGAGATGCAAATCTTCTGCTGCTATTGAGGTCATTTTAACAACAGGAGAAAAATATTTCATTAGAGTCAATACTTTTCTTTTGTGCAAACCCCTTCACCACAAGTCTAGCTTTGTACCTTTGTTTTCCTCCATCTTCTTCCTTCAACTTGTAAACCCATTTATTCTGCAATATTGTTTTACATTAAGGCAATCTGACTAAGTCCCAAGCATGGTTATGTATTAAGGAGTCCATCTCTTCTTTCATGGCTAGCTCCCACTTCTTCCTGATTTCTACCTGCATTTCTTCTTCAAAACATTCGGGTTCACCAGAATCAGTCAACAATACATAATATAATGAAGGAGAATATTGTTCAGGGAGTCTACTTATCCTGGTAGATCTTCTAACACCACTTTCTAGTGTTTGGGGTGCTTCTTGTTGTTGTAGTGGCTATTTTTGTTATGGCTATTGATTATTATTATTTTCGGGCACCTTTACTTTTTTTATGATCTCATCAAGAACTATGTATTCTTTGTTTTCTTTTTTTCATGTTTCTTTTCTTGCAACTAATCCCTGCACAAGACCTTTTCATTGAATATTACATCTCTGCTCCTAATTGTAGGTTTTAACCCTGAACATAAATTATCTACACACGACTCTTATAACAGAAAATAAACAATAGCGAGAGCATAAAACATAAAACAGATAAACACAGAGATTTTCCCCTGGATCACAAATCAGGACGACCAGCTTGATTTTTCATTATATTCCTTTTAGTGTTACAACACATATATATATATGCCGAAGCATACATAAACCCCAATCCATTAACCCTGGTTTAGAACATAACCTTAGTTCCCTTGACCGGATCTACAAAATACCAGGGGTCGAAAACCATCGTACCCCAAAACCATGTGCAAACTCATGCACAAAACATGGGTGGGTCCGCCTATGAGTGGGACCACATACCAAAAAAAAAATTTCCCGAGGCGCTGCCTCCCCCCTTGTGACCCCCCTGCTACGCCTGACGCAATGTACAACACGTGGGGCTAGTCATGGAAAGAATATAACACATGCTCAACATTCTCCCACTTGTTGTTTTCTTTCCACAGGGGGCCACATGAGAGCTTAGTCATTGGGCCAATTCTTCAACACCCATTGTTTCTCTACACCAAGAGAACTTCTGAGTGCTTACAGACTTCGTCAATGCATCTACAACATTCTTCAAAGTGTCCACCTTTACTAGCAACACCCTTTTAGCTTCAACCATATCTCTAACAAAGTGATATTGAACATCAATGTGCTTTGTCTTTGAATGGTAAGCAGGGTTCTTAGCAAAGAAAATTGCGCTTTGGCTATCACAGTCTATCCTTATAGCTTGTTGTACCAACCCCATGCTTGAACACAATCTCTACAACCAAACTGCTTCCTTGCTTGCATGAGTGGCTGCTATGTATTCTGCCTTTGTAGTTGAAAGAGCCACTACAGACTCTCTTTTACTCATCCAACTGACTACACCTCCAAATAGACTAAACACATACCCACTTGTAGATCTTCTTTGGTCCAGATCTCCAGCCCAGTCTGCATCAACAAAACCACGAATGTCCAAAATTCTTTCTAATCCAGGTCTTCCTTGGTAGCACAAGCCATAATCACTAGTGCCACGTAAATATCTGAAAACCCGCTTCACTGATGTCCAATGCTCCTTCCCTGGGTTTGACATAAACCTACACAATACTCCCACTACATGTGCAATGTCTGGTCTAGTACAGACCATTGCATACATCAGGCTACCCACTGCACTTGCATATGGAACACAGGACATATCCTCCTCTTCTTCTTGTGTCTTGGGACAACATTGAAGTATAGTGAGCTTTTAGACCTACGGGAATGAACATTCTTTGGTTTACTATCACACGTATTGAATCTGCTGATATAGTCTCGACATACTTACGTAGAAATTTTTTGAATAATAATTAATTATCCACCGAGACTATCCTGATCACATACAATTCGAATTTATATGCAACACATAATCTCTTCCACTCAGATCATCAAACATGCGGAAATAAAATCAAGCGATAACACATCAAATCATCATACACATTAACACGGTATGTATGGGGAAAGCTTATAGCTGAAAACCCCGCAGCTATTGTGTATATTATAATGGAGAAATCAAGTAACAAACTCAGTACAATACTCCTCACAAGTACTCGGTACTTTCTCATACAGTTACCCACAATCTAGCTCAGTTTTGAACAGGTTACTGGTTCAAAATTCACCGCCAATTGCCTTTCCTGTATTGCGCAATCCAGGCCTGTCTATATAGAGATCCAAGGTTCGAATCTCCTTGGCTTGATTGCGCAATTATCATGGAAAAATCCTCCAAGTGTGGTGCAAATCTCATGCACAACTGATGTCGCCACTCATAGCTAACTCCACCCTTTCATCTACCTCTTTCACTGGTCTCCACTGAACTGATCATGCACTGTAGTGAACTGATGTGTTCTTGAGTTGAATAATGAGTTACTAATTAATGAATTAAATAATATTTAATTCACTCCACTCATAACTAATTGATTAGCTAGTTAAACTAATCTCAACCAGTTCAACTAAAATAAACGAACACAACTCCACTATCTGTCTCATTAACTCCTCCAAACTTCTGCCACTGAAATCCTAACTGAAGTCAACCATGCATGATGCCATCAAACCCTTGGGAATCACGTGATTCCTCTGTCGGATGCATGAGCCACTTTTGTAGCTCGAACTGAATTGCTCCAAGAGAGTAAACTGCTTTTTAGAGTCCAAATATTATTAAGGGTAAATAATATTTGACTTCCCTATTTTTAGGAGAGGCAATATAAAAATAGACTTCGACCCCTTCGACCTAAAAAATAGAGTCTCATCTATTTTTACCAACATGACCATTGCTCCAAGAATCTCAAAATGGAATCCCCGAACCATGCTCCATATGTCTAAAAATAGACATAGTCTAAAAATAGACTTTGCGCGAGTCGCTGTGAACCCACTTGGTGAAGGCGACTTCATTTCACCAAGCTCCATCATCTTGCTGCATTCTCAACACTTTCTCTGGTTTAACCAGAGCTTCCTTTTTTCCCAATCTCTCTTAATTTCCATGCCCAAAATATAGTTTGCAGCACCAAGATCCTTCATGTCGAATTTGGAGAACAGTTGGGTCTTCAAATCTTGGATAATTTCTTTGTCATTTCCAATCAACAACATATCATCCACATACAATACCAAATAAATAACACGGTCACCAATTAATTTAAAATAAACACAGTGATCCTCCTTGCTTTTGGTGAAGCCAAGTCCCCGTATATAGATATCAAATTTCTGATACCACATCCTTGGTGACTGTTTTAACCCATACAGAGACTTCTTCAACCTGCACACCGGTTCTTTCTTACCCTTCACCATAAAGCCTTCAGGTTGCTTCATGTAGATCTCCTCTTCTAGATCCCCGTGAAGAAATGTTGTCTTCACATCCATCTATTCTATCTCAAAATCAAATGCGGCAGCAACAGATAAAATTAATCTAATAGAAGTAACTTTGGCAACAGGAGAAAAAATATCACCAAAATCAATTCCCGGCACCTGGGAATAACCTTTTGCTACCAACCGAGCTTTTTATTTCTCCACCTTGCCTTCTACATTCTTCTTCTTCTTAAACACCCATTTGCTCCCGATGGGCTTCCTTCCAGCCAGCAACTCCACCAAATCCCATGCCTCATTTTTATGCAAGGATGCCATTTCATCAACCATGGCCTCCTTCCAGAGTTTTCCATCCTCTGAATCTACTGCCTCCTTGACAGTTCTAGGATCATCATCATTTATAGTTAAGGCAAAACCTGAACAGAAAGCAGATGGACTATACCTTTCTGGTTGCCTTCTTTCTCGAACAGATCTTCTCAAAGCTGGAGTTTGTGGCTCTTCCTCTTCCGAATATTCTTCTGTTGTAGAGTCTAATTCATACTCATTTAGCTCAAACTCTATCTTCTCAAGTTCATTTGGTATGATTTCATGTTTAAAAACATCTTTCACCTCTCTAAACACCACATCTCGGCTATACACAACCTTCCTTGTTTCTGGGTTCCAAAGCTTGTAACCTTTTAAACCATCCTTATACCCAATAAAGATGCACCTTTCAGATTTATTATCCAACTTGGTCCTTTTCTCATTTGGAACATGTACATATGCATCACATCCAAATACCCTTAGATGTGAAAGAAAGGGTTTCTTACCAGTCCATACCTCATGTGGAGTGTTATCCTCCAACACTGATGAAGGTGATCTGTTAACCAGATAGCATGTAGTCTCTAGTGCCTCTGCCTATAATTCTTGTCCTAACCTGGTACCACTGAGCATGCTTCTTGCCTTTTCCATCAGTGTTCTGTTCATTCTTTCTGCAACTCCATTTTGCTGAGGTGTGTTGGAAATGTTGTCATTGATGGCAAAGGTAAAGACAGGAGCAACACCTAAACTATCCATAAGGCAAAAGAGGCAAAGAGGTAGCAGAGGCAGCTGATGAGACAGAGGAATTGAAGTAGAAGCAACAGAGGAATTAGAGACAGAGCAGGCAAGTTGAAAGGGCCTGAAGGAGTTTAATACAGAGGTTTATTTATGAATTAGGGGTTTAATACAGTTTGCAGATGAATTATTGAGCAATTATTCATTGATTGAGTTTGTATGGCATAGACTTTGATTGAGGACTAAAACCCTGTGGTAATGACTTAATATGCTTGGGGATGAGTTGGAGCATTGCTTAAATGGCAAGGAAACCATGAAGTGGTCGAAGAAACTAATAATGAGCAAAGGCACTGTTCAAAAATCAAACTTGTGAATCAAGGATCACGATGAGTCAGTGGATTGAAGAGCCAAAGGAGCGCAGTGTATTAACGATTTGGGCAGTCTCTAACTGAGAATCAAAGGGACAGTGTACCACAGAAGTGCCGAAAAAGTTCGAATCAAATTGATTGAACAGAATGTGGGTTTGAATTGCCTTCAATATGTAAGGGCAAGAATCTGAGATTGAGGAATTCGTAAGAGCTGTGAGGTTTGGGGATAGCTCCTTGAGATATCATTGCAGATATCGTATGAAGGACTGACGAATGGGCTTGATGGGCGATCGAACGATGGAGTGATAAGGTGAGCCAAGAATAAAACAAAACAGAAAGGCAACTTCATGAATGGTGTGAACCAGAAGTAATTCAAGAGCTGAGTCATGAATTGGAATGGTTCAGTGCACAGTCGTAGGCGGAGTTAATTACAATAAAACGTTGAAGTGTTGAATGGAACCCTGAGTCAAAAGGGAACGAAACTCTGACTAATGAACAGTAAAGGCGGGATTCCGGTTTTCATCGCACCACCTTCGACGGGCAAGTAGTATTCAAGAAATTGGAGAAATTCCATAGAGCTGCTAACACGTGGCATACGGCGAGGTCCCAAAAACCACTCATATCGCACATTAACGTTCTTGCATCTAAGACAAGCGATATCCGTCAGATCGTATGGAGAAAGGCGACATGCTCTCCGCCATCAGATATGAAGGGCCGTTTAAGCGCCGGGGTCCAGTCCATCACGCAACTATTGAATATTAACTCGCGTGCAAGTTAACCGTGCAATGTCCGTAGGATCAGAGGTTGAAAGAGTGATGAATTATCCACCATTGGATCATGAATGAAGTTGCAAGGTGACAAACAAGGTATGGGCCATCGTTTGTTTTTAGTTTATGAAATAATTTAAATATAAATGTGTGGGCCCAAATACGAAATACGCTGATATGGTGAGGTTATTAAAGTATTTGCATATGTGTGAGGCCTAATCAATAGCGAGTATATGCAGAGACTTCTATGTAATGGCTTGGCCATAATATTCGAATATTAATCTGAAATATTATAAGTTGGGTTTTTTATTATGGTTTAACCACAGTTTTGAAGATGCCGAGAGTTGATTAAACCAAATGTTTTGTAGTAAAAACTATTCAAAAGGCGTTTTCACTTTGAAGACTTTGGAATATGTGGGTCCCGATATATATGGTTCCGTATGAAATATTGTAAAGATTGAATATGAATGAACTGATACGTATGGTTATATAACCATGGAAAAATGAAGTTTCTGCATTAATTCAATTTTGCCCAGATTTAAAATCAGCAGTTATATTAAAAGACAGCTATATATATGCAGCGGTTACAAAACTGCAATGAAGAGGAGAGCATGCAGAAATGAAAGTTCGGTGAACAGGAATATGTACAAGAATGAATTAGACAGGTGGACGAGGACAGAAAACTGAAAAATGTGCAGAAGCAGTGAGGCAGAGCAGAGGGATGAATGAGTATGGAAAAGAAAAAATAGAGGAGTGCTATTCGAAATATATACTATAATTGAATGAAAGTTTTAATTGTTTATATTGTTTGTGATGTAATTGGCAAGTCTCCAGAGAAAGATAAAATCCCACTGTAAAGTTGAAATAGTACATTTCTCTGAGTAAATTGATAAAAGAGAAGAGAATGCAGAATTGAAGAAAAAGAAATAATCAAGCAGATATGAAGATCGGAGTACAGTAAAAGAATTCAAAGGTATAGAACAGATCTAATATCCAAGGTAAATCAGCAAATGTTTCGTTTTGAAAGAGTAAGGAAGTTGGAGCTTCCCTATCAAGCTGTAGCTTGATAGATGTCAGTTGTAGCTGACTGAGGTAGGAGCCTCCTGTAGGTCGGTGCCTACAGAAAATCAGTGGTGAGAGGGAGTTGGAGCTTGCCTTTGCATCACAACAATAATAAGATGTGGTTTTCTCCCTTTATGGGTTTCCACTTATATCTGGTGTCTCTGTGCATGAATTTTATGTGTTGATGTGGTTTATCTCATCTTCTTAATACTTTTTGCTCTCATATTAAATCTGTTGTTGCATTATATTAATACTTGCTGCTCACATTCTAAGACTACTCACATATTAAGTTGACTATGAAATGAAGGTGTAAATAAGTTTTAATGAAAAAGTTTTAAAAGTCCATGAATGTGTTAAACTGATTCACCCCCCCCTCTCAGTTTAAATAAGGGTTCAACAATTGGTATGAGAGCAGGTTCCCTTTTGTAGCAGTTTAACAACTGAAAGGAGATCCTAGGTTCTTGGGATGGCTAGTCAAGAAGGATCCTCAATGAACAAAGCCCCTTTTTTCACTGGTGAAAATTATGCCTTTTGGAAAATCAGAATGAGAACATACATAATGTCCTTAGGAGTAGAAGTTTGGGCGACTATGAAATTTGGATATGACTCTAAGGAAAATGTCTCAGAGAAAGAAGCCAAACAAGATTTTGTGGCTAATGCAAAGGCAATGAATGCAATCTTGAATGGACTGTGTGAGGCAGAATTCATCAAAGTAATGCACAGCGAGACTGCCAAATAAATGTGGGAAACTCTAGAAAATATTCATGAGGGAGATAAAAAGGTGAAGACAGCTAAACTTCAAGTCTATAGAGCCCAGTTTGAAAATTTAAAGATGAATGATGATGAAGATATTGCTAGTTTCTTTTTGAGGGTTGCAGAAATTGTCAATAATATGAAAGCACTAGGTGAAACCATGCAAGAATGTGTAATTGTTCAAAATATCCTAAGATCTTTGCCATCTAGCTTTAATCCCAAGGTCTCTGCCATAGAAGAAACGACAGATTGGGAAACCTTAACCATGAACCAGCTTCTTGGAAAACTAACAGCTTATAAGATGAGACTGCCACAGAGAAAGTCAAATGTAAGGGAGGCAGCTTTTAAGCCAGAGAAGAAGAAAGAAGAAAAAGAAGATATATGCTCTTGTTCTGATGAAGAAGAGACTAAATTTATCAGGAATTTGGATAAAGGCTCAGGTAAGTATAAAGGTAAACTTCCCTTTAAATGTTTCAATTGTGGAAGAGTTGGACACTATGCTTCTAAATGTCCTTATAAGAAAACAAAGAATCAGGCTCAGGAATCATAGAAGACCATATCTAAGAACTGGCAGAAAGGGAAGAGATTTAATAGAAAATCTTTCTCAGCAAGACAGCAGTGCATCAGAAGACTCAGCTGAATTCTCAAGTGAAGAAGGAACATCAGAATTTGTTTTGATGGCTATAAAAGAGCTGGAAGAATGTTTTTTAGAAGATGAGGAAGAAGGTGAAGTGGACCTTGAGGGGGAGATAAGAAGTGCCTTGGAGGAAATTGACAGACTAAAACTGAAGTGCAGAAAACAGAAAGACATTCTTCTCAAATACGTGAGAGAGGAACAAAATTCAGAAGCCTCATTCAGTTGAAAGTAGAGCTTGAAGAAGCCAAGAAGGTAGAGGATATTTTACTTAAGCAGATCAAGGATAAAACTCAGGAACAAGAGAAGTTGGAAGAATAAGTAGTTTGCTTAAGGAAGAAATTAGAAAATGGCCAGAGGAAAATAGGCACTTCTCAAATAACAAGCTCTGGTAAGTTAAATGAGATTCTAGATGCTCAAAGATCTCCTCTGATAAAAACTGGGATAGGCTACGAAAGAGAATCAAGCAAAGGCAAAGAAAAAGAAAACAAAAATATTATTTTTGTAAAAGCAAGTGAGAATATCCAAGCAGCCCAGAAGATTTCAAAGGAAGAAGAATCCTGCAATAAAGTAGATAAAAACCAGGAGGAAGCTCAAATGAGAAAGGATGAAGTAAATAGATTTTCAACTGAAAAAGCTCATATACTCTTGAATATGCCAAATTTGGAAGTTATCAAAGGAGATTTTTTCCTCCTATAAAAAATGCCACTTGTTATGCCTGTCACAAATTGGGACATATTGCTGCATATTGTCATACAAGAAGAGTAAGTACAAACCAGCAAAGGATGCAAACAGTAAAAATTTTTACTCAAGAAGGAAAATGGAGAAGACAACCTTTTATCAGGTATGCAAATTGTTTTTATGGATACTGTTTTTATTGTAATGAATTTGGCCATAAAATCATAGAATGTAGAAAATATGGACAAAGACTGATGTTCAAAACCTCAAGGAGGTTTATGAATCATGGAGAGTTTACTTCTACTTATAATTCTACTAAAGATATATCCAAATGTTGTGTATGCAATAAAAGTGAACATATGTCTTCCAAATGTCCTCTGAGAGAATATGGTTCATCATCTCAGAAAAGGTACCAAACTAGAGGATGCTTGCAGTGGAAAAAGAAAGTGAATAAATGTGACTTGGCCCTAATAGCTCAAGATCTAAAAAGCCAATGGTATTTGGACAGCGGTTGCTCAAAGCATATGTCAAGAGATAGAAGCAAGTTTATAACCTTTAACGAAAAGAAATCTGGAAATGTTGCTTTTGGCAATGATAAAGCATGAAAGATCAAAGGAAGAGGCTCATTTAGTCTGGACAATGGTAGAGGAAAAGCCCAGGATGTACTATTTGTAAATGGGCTGAAAGCAAATCTGTTGAGTGTTAGTCAAATGTGTGATAAAGGTTGTGAAGTTCTTTTTAGAGCTCAAGACTATGAAGTAAGATCAAGCACCACTGGAAAAACCCTGATCAAAGGTGTTAGAACGGAAAACAATGTCCATGTAGTAAAAGAAGAAAATGAAGCATGTTATCTTAGCAAATTTGAGGAGTCTTGGTTATGGCATAGGAGATTCGGACACCTAAACTTTGATCATATCATAATTCTAAGCAAAAAGAATGCAGTCAGAGATATGCCAGTCATCAAGAAGCCTTCAAATACAATATGTAAATCCTATCAGCTAGGTAAGCAGACCCGAACATCCTTTAAAACTAAAGAGAAGCTATCTACAAGCAGACCTCTTCAACTTGTTCACATGGATCTGTGTGGGCCTTCGAGAACTAAAACACCAAGTGGAGAATCCTATTTCATGCTAATAATAGATGATTTTTCTAGAATGACATGGGTTGCATTTCTCAAGCACAAATCGGAAGCATTTGAGAAATTCAAAATTTTCAAGGCTTTGGCATAAAATTAAATAGGATGCAAGCTAAAGTGCATCAGATCAGACAGAGGAGGTGAATTTACAGATTATGATGATGCAGACCTGTGCAATGAGCATGGCATAAAGCAACAGTTCACAATTGCAGGAACACCTCAGCAAAACGGAGTGGCAGAGAGACAGAACAGGTATGTACAACAGATTACCAAAGCCATGATGCAAGAAAGTAACATTCCTCAAACCTTTTGGGCAGAAGCAGTACAAACAGCTGTGCATATCCTAACCAAAGCTCATTTAATACCAAACAGTGACAAGACTCCTTATGAGTTATGGCATGGTAAACCTGCATCAATCAAGCATTTTAGAGTTTTTGGAAGTAAGTGTTTTATAAAAAATAATGATGAAAATTTGGGAAAGTTTGATTGAAGAGCAGATGAAGGAATATTCTTAGGATATGCATCTAAGAGTAAAGGTTACAGGTGCTACAACAAAATACTTCCCAAAATTGTAGAAAGTATTGATGTAAGATTTGACGAAGAACTATCAGACAAGTTAAGAAGTACAGATTGCAGCAATCCTCCAGAAGATCATGAAGAAGAAAATCAAGATGATGATGAAATAAACAAGCCAATAGAAGATACAAATCTAAGATCAAAAATCTCCTCAAGATACATTCAGAAGAACCATCCAGAAGATCAAATCATTGGGGACAAGAGTGTAGGTGTACAGACAAGAAGACAGCTAACTAAACAGACTGAAGAGGTATACCTCGCAATGTTGTCACAAATAGAACCAAAGAAGTTTGAAGAATCCAGCAAAGACAAACATTGCGTGAATGCTATGAATGAAGAATTGAACCAAATTGAGAAGAACAACACTTGGGAACTAGTTCCAAGACCCAGTGAGAAAAATGTCATTGGCTCAAAATGGATATTCAAAAATAAGATGAATGAACAAGGACAGGTAATCAGGAATAAAGCTAGACTTGTGTGCAAGGGATATTCACAGGTTGAAGGAATTGATTATGATGAAACATTTTCCCCTGTAGCTATAATGGAAGCTATCAGACTGTTTTTAGCTTTTGCTTGCTATCATGATTTCAAGGTATACCAAATGGATGTGAAGTCTGCCTTCCTGAATGGAGATTTAGAGGAAGAAGTCTACATGGAGCAACCAGAAGGGTTCTCCTTAATAGATAATGTAGACTATGTTTGCATATTAAAGAAAGCATTATATGGGTTGAAACAAGCTCCTCGAGCATGGTATTCAAGGCTGGACAAATACTTGCAAAAACAGGGGTTCAAGAAAGGGGGAGTAGACAACAACTTGTACATAAAAGCAAATGAAGATGAACTTTTGATCGTAGTAGTATATGTAGATGATATCATGTTTGGAAGCAACAAAGATGAGTTAACAAAAGGATTTGCTGAAGAGATGAAATCAGAATTTGAAATGTCTATCATTGGAGAGCTTACCTTCTATCTAGGACTACAAATTCAACAAAAGAGCACAGGCATATTTATCTCACAAGAAAAATACTTAAAAGAGATGCTGAAAATATTTAAAATGGAAGACTACAAACCTGTGTCAACTCCCATGACTACTGGATGCAAGCTTTGTGCAGATGATGGAACAGTTGATGTAGATCAAAAACTTTACAAATCCATGGTTGGAAGTTTGTTATATCTAACAACTTCTAGACCAGACATTATGCTGGATGTAGGACTTGTGGCAAGATATCAAGCAGCACCAAAACAAAATCACTTACTAGCAATTAAAAGAATATTCAGATATCTACAAGGGACTACACATTATGGGCTATGGTATCCAAAAGGAAAAAACTTCATTTTGACAGCATATACAGATGCAGATTGGGCCAGCTGTGTTGATGACAGGAAAAGCACAAGTGGAGGTGCATTCTATTTAGGAGAGAGTCTAGTGGCATGGCTAAGCAAGAAACAAGCATCTATTTCTCTATCTACAGCAGAAGCGGAATACATAGCAACAGCAGCATGTTGTACACAAGTCATGTGGATGAAGCAAACCCTCCAAGACATGAAGGTAAGCATTGATGAACCTATTTCAATCAAATGTGATAATACAAGTGCTATAAGTATATCTAAAAATCCTGTGCTTCATTCAAAAACCAAACATATCCCAATCAAGTATCATTTTCTCCGAGAACAAGTGGCTCAAAAGATAGTAAAACTGGAGTATGTACCAACAAAAGAACAGACAACAGATATATTTACCAAACCTCTTGCTAGAGAACCATTTGAAAATTTGAGAGATAGACTAGGGGTAGTATCTGTAGATGCTACTCTCTGATATGCAGAGAAAGCACAATTTCAGGGGGAGAACAGAAACGAAAATATCATTCTAGGAGGAGATCAACCAGTAAGGGAAGCATGCAACAGGTCCTCAGGATCAAAAGGATAGAATCTACACTAAGAGATGTGCAACCCCTTGCCATTGATGTCAAAGGGGGAGGAAGAGCAAGAAACAGGAGAAAGGGTCCTCAAAGGCAAACAGAGAGAGTATATTGCTATCAATGCCAAAGGGGGAGACTGTTGGAAATGTTGGAATTGATAGCAAAGGTAAAGACATGAGCAGCACCTAAACTATCCATAAGGCAAAAGAGACAGAGAGGTAGCAGAGGCAGCAGATGAAACAGAGGAATTGAAGCAGAAGCAACAAAGGAATTAGAGACAGAGCAGGCAAGTTGAAAGGGCCTAAAGGAGTTAATATAGAGGTTTATTTATGAATTAGGGGTTTAATACAGTTTGAAGATGAATTATTGAGCAATTATTCATTAATTGAGTTTGTATGGCATAGACTTTGATTGAAGACTAAAACCCTGTGGTAAAGACTTAATATGCTAGGGGATGAGTTGGATCATTGCTTAAATGGCAAGTAAACCATGAAGTGGTCGAAGAAACTAATAATGAGCAAAGGCACAGTTCGAAAATCAAACTCGTGAATCAAGGATCACGATGAGTCAGTGAATTGAAGAGCCAAAGTAGCGTAGTGTATTAAAGATTTGGGCAGTATCTAACTGAGAATCAAAGGGATAGCGTACCACAGAAGCGCTGAAAAAGTTCGAATCAAATTGATTGAACAGAATGTGGGTTTGAATTGCCTTCAGTATGTAAGGGCGAGAATCTGAGATTGAGGAATTCGTAAGAGTTGTGAGGTTTGGGGATAGCTCCTTGAGATATAATTGTAGATATCGTATGAAGGACTGACGAATGGGCTCGATGGGCAATCGAATGGTGGAGTGATAAGGTGAGCCAAGAATAAAACAAAATAGAAAGGCAGCTTCATGAATGGTGTGAACCAGAAATAATTCAAGAGCTGAGTCGTGAATTGGAGTGGTTTAGTGCACAGTCGTAGGCGGAGTTAATTACAATAAAACGTTGAAGTCTTGAATGGAAACCTGAGTCAAAAGGGAACAGAACTCTGACTAATGAACAGTAAAGGCGGGATTCCGGTTTTCATCGCACCACCTTCGACGGGCAAGTGGTATTCAAGAAATCGAAGCGATTCCATAGAGCGACTGACACGTGGCATACGGCAGGGTCCCAAAAACCACTCATATTGCACATTAATGTTCATGCATCTAAGCCAAGCAATATCCGTCGGATCGTGTGGAGCAAGGCGACGTGCTCTCCGCCGTTGGATATGAAGGTTCGTTTAAGCGCTGGGGTCCAGTCCATCACGCAACTATTGAATATTAACCTGCGTGCAAGTTAACCATTCAATGTCCGTAGGATCAGAGGTTGAGAGAGCGATGAATTATCCACCATTGGATCATGAATGAAGTTGCAAGGTCACAAAGAAGGTATGGGCCAGCGTTTGTTTGTTGTTTATGAAATAGTTGAAATATAAATGTGTGGGCCCAGATACGAAATACGCTGATATGGTGAGGTTATTAAAGTATTTGCACATGCGTGAGGCCTAATCAATAGCGAGTATATGCAGAGACTTCTATGTAATGGCTTGGCCAGAATATTCGAATATTAATCCGAAATATTATAAGTTGGATTTTTTATTATGGTTTAACCACAGTTTTGAAGATGGCGAGAGTTGATTAAACCAAAGGTTCTATAGTAAAAACTATTCAAAAGGCGTTTTCACTTTGAAGACTTTGGAATATGTGGGTCCCGATTTATATGGTTCCGTATGAAATATTGTAAAGATTGAAATATGAATGAATTGATACGTATGGTTATATAACCATGGAAAAATGAAGTTTCTGCATTAATTCAATTTTTCCCAGATTTAAAATCAACAGTTATATTAAAAGATAGTTATATATATGCAGCGGTTACACAACTGCAATGAAGAGGAGAGCGTGCATAAATGAAAGTTTGGTGAACAGGAATATGTACAGGAATGAATTGGACACGTGGACGAGGACAGAAAACTGAAAAATGTGCAGAAGCAGTGAGGCAGAGAAGAGGGATGAATGAGTATGGAAAAGAAAAAAGAGAGGAGTGTTGTTCGAAATATATATTGTAATTGAATGAAAGTTTTAACTGTTTATATTGTTTGTGATGTAATTGGCAAGTCTCTAGAGAAAGATAAAATCCCACTGTAAAGTTGAAATAGTACATTTCTTTGAGTAAATTGATAAAAGAGAGGAGAATGCAGAATTGAAGAAAAATAAATAATCAAGCAGATATGAAGATTGGAGTACAGTAAAAGAAGTCAAAGGTACAGAACAGAGCTGATATCCAAGGTAAATCAGCAAATGTTTCTTTTTGAAAGAGTAAGGAAGTTGGAGCTTCCCTATCAAGTTGTAGCTTGATAGATGTCAGATGTAGCTGACTGAGGTAGGAGCCTCCTGTAGGTTGGTGCCTACAGAAAATTAGTGGTGAGAGGGAGTTGGAGCTTGCCTTTGCATCACAACAATAATAAGATGTAGTTTTCTCCCTTTATGGATTTCCACTTATATCTGGTGTCTATGTGCATGATGTTTATGTGTTGATATGGTTTATCTCATCTTCTTAATACTTGTTGCTCTCATATTAAATCTGTTGTTACATTATATTAATACTTGCTGCTCACATTCTAAGACTACTCACATATTAAGATGAATATTAAATGAAGGTGTAAATAAGTTTTAATGAAATTTTTTTAAAAGTCCATGAATGTGTTAAACTGATTCACCCCCCCTTCTCAGTTTAACTAAGGGTTCAACAAGGTGTGTATGGAGTAATCTTCTGTCGTGCTATACCTCACTTCTTACAGAACTCTTCAAATTCCTTTTTGCAGAACTCCCCACCATTATATGTCCTCAACGCCTTTATCTTCTTCTCTGTCTGGTTTTCCACTAGAGCCTTAAATTCTTTAAATTTGTCAAAAGCTTCAGATTTTTTCCTCAATAAATATATCCATGTATTCCTTGAGAAGTCATGTATGAATGAAACATAGTACACAGACTTTCCTAGTGATGGAACTGACACAGGTCCAAACAGATCACTGTGCACAAGTTCTAATATCTTGTTCGCCCTCTTAGCACCAAAAGGAAAACTCACCCGATTCCGCTTCCCATATACACAATGTTCATAGAAATCGAAATCCAGAGAGAAATTACACATACCTTCTACCATACCATTTCTATGCAAAGATCCAAGGTCTTTCCACATGTCCAGTTTTGATGCCATAGTATTAGTCTTTCTCCAAAGACAATTCAGTCGCACTCACTCAAGAACCACGAACTATTACACCATCAATAACAAGACATCGTAAGCATGTATTCCAAAATCGAACTCCCCGCATTAATACCAGTGCTCCCCGAACCATCATGCAGGCATCTTTCTCGAACACTGTTTTTACACCTGCATCATCCATCTTGCTTACAGAAATCAGATTTCTGGCCAATGCAGGAATATGCAGAACAATGGGAAGTGTTCTAATCCTTCCACCTTGCAGCTTCAGCTTGACCTTTCCACATCCAACGATTTTGGCCTTCCTATCATCCCCTAGGAAGACATCACCACCATCATATTTCTCATACTCGCAGAACCACTCCCTATGGGGAGTGAAGTGAAAGGATGCACCTGAGTCAATCAACCATGACTCATGATCTACATGTGTATTTGAAGAAGAAGCCAAATACACATCCCTACCTTCATCCGAGGTGGTTTTTTCCTCTGCAGAAGGAGCTTCATCAGATCCCTTTCCTTTCTTAGGAGCTTTAGATCTGCATTCCTTTTTGTAGTGCCCTTCCTTTTCGCATTTCCAGCACACCTTTACAAACTTTCCAGAAGATTTAGATCTCCCTCTAGATTTAGATCTCCCACTCGAAACCTTATTCTTGTTTCTGTTCTGGGACCTTCCTTGTACATATAAGGCATCTCCATTCTGACCCTCCATATTTCTCCGTCTCATTTCCTCCGACAGCAAGGCTGAGACAATGTCATCAAAATTCAAGGTAGTTGTATTGTTACCTATTGCAATAACCAGACTGTCCCACGAGTCTGGTAGAGAACACAACAAACTGATGCACTTATCTTCATCTGAGATTTTAATATCAACAGATGACAGCTGACTTACCACAGTATTGAAGGCGTTCAAATGCTCTGTCACCGAGTCTCCATCCTTCATCCTCAGGTTATACAGCTTTTTCCACAGGAACAACTTATTCACCAGAGACTTAGATTGGTACAAAGTCCCAAGTTTTTCCCACAAATTTTTCGCCGTAGCTTCCCCAGATACATTCAACAATACTGAATCTGACACACACAACCGTATTGTGCTCTTAGCCTTCCGATCCAGTTTCTTCCAGTCTTCATCTGACATTGCCGTTGGTTTAGTACATGGATCTACCGCGATCCACTGATCTTTATCCACCAGCAGATCCTCCATCTTGAGTTTCCACAACTCAAAACTCTGACCATTAAATTTCACTATCTCTATCTTTCCACTGCTCACCATCTTCTTTCAATTCTAAGAATCGATCCTTGGGCAGATTCCCACGAATGGTCTACCTGTGCCCGAAAAAATCGCCAAGAATAAAGGCGTCCCTTGAAGCCAAATATCTCCGATACCAAATGTAGGTTTTAACCCCGAACAAATTATTTACGCACTTAATCTATAAATAAAATAAACAATAGCGAGAGTATAAACATAAAATGTATAAACACAGAGGATTTTCTCCTGATCCCAAATCTACTTACCCAAATTAGATTCTCCTTCATTACATTCCTTTTAGTGTTACAACACATATATATACATGCCGAAGCATACATAAACCCCAATCCATTAACCCTGGATTAGAACATAACCTTAGTTCCCTTGACCGGATCTACAAAATACGAGGGATCGAAAACCATCGTACCCCAAAACTATGTGCAAACTCATGCACAAAACATGGGTGGGTCCGCCTATGAGTGGGACCACATACCAAAAAAAAATTTGAGGGGGCACTGCCCCGGACCCAAACAGTGGGGGCTGCCTCCCCCCTTGTGACCCCCCTGTTGCGCCCAACGCAATGTACAGCGCGTGGGGCTAGTCGTGGAAAGAATATAACACATGCCCAACATTAATGATTTTGTGATTTTCATAATCATATAAGCGATAACCAAAATCATTAACACCATATCCAATAAAGGTACATTTCTTTGATTTTGCCTCAAGATTTGTTATATTTTTTTTATTAACATGGAGAAAGGCTTCGCAACCAAGAGGATTTAAAAAATAGTAGTTTACCGTTTTACCTGTCCATGCCTCCTTTGGAATACCACCATTTAAGGAACTTTAAGGCCCTCTTTTTATTAGATAAACAATTATATCTACAACATTTGCCCAAAATTGTAAAGGAAATCCTGCATGCATTCTCATGAACCTTGCATGCTCCATGATTGTCCTGATCATCCTTTATGACACACCATTTTCCTGTGTTGTTCTTGGAATTGTCTTCTCCCTGCGAATTCCATGCTTTAAACTGTACCTATCAAACTCTTTGGTACAATATTCACCTCCATTGTCTAATTTGAGACACTTCAACTTCTTTCCTGTCTCAATCTCAACCAAATATTTCCATTTATTGAAAGTATCAAATACATCAGATTTATTATGAATACAATAAATCCAAGTTTTTTCTAGTTGCATCATCAATAAAAGTAACATAATAACATGAGCCACTGAGAGATCACACCTGAGCAGGTCCCCATACACCTGTATGCACAAGCTCTAATTCTTCACTCTTATTTTATTTCCCAACTCTAAGAAATCTGACTCTCTCTTGTTTTCCATAAACACAATTCTCACATAAATCCAAATCAATATTCTTCAAACCAAGCAACATTTTTCTTAAGTGAAGAATCTTCATCCCCTTCTCACTCAAGTGTCTGAGCCTATAATGCCATAATACTGCATCTACTCCTGTGGAGGTTAAACCATTAACAAAATTAGAAATACCATTGCATAAATACAATGTACCAACCTTTTCTCCTTTTGCTATTACCAAGGTTCCTTCAGTGACCTTCCAGGTTTTATCTGAAAAAACTTGTCACACAACCTTCATTGCCTAACTGCCCTATTGAAATAATATTTTTCTTTAGATCTGGAACATGTATTGCCTCCTTTAATAACCATTGGTTTCCATTATGCTTTTTAACAAAAACTTTGCCCATTCCAACCATTTTATAGGGTTTATCATCATCCAGACGAACCCGTCCAAAATATCCTTGAACATAGTCATGAAAATGTTTCTTATCAAGTGTGGCATGGAATGAGGCCCATGAATCTACCACCCATGCATCGATAACATTTTCTAAAGAAATAATCAAAGCATCTTGTAACACATCACCTGTCACATTTGCTCCATGATTGTTTTCTTGCTGTGCGTTTCCTTCTTTTCCCTTCTGAGACTTACAGTCTTTCTTCAGGTGCCCTTTCTTCCCGCATTTCTAGAACATTATCCCTGATCTGGACTTGGATTTTCCTTTCAATGATTTACTGTGATATCTTGAGCTCTTTCCTCTTTCCATTTTTCTTCCCCTAGTCTTTGCACTCAAAGCATTTCTCGATGTCTCACCAGAGGTTTTTCGTTGCATTTCCTCGGTAAGGATGGCACCGATAACATAATCAAACTTTAAATTACTAGATCCAGAGACAGAGTTACTAATGGCCATAACTAAACCATTCCAACTTTATGGTAATGAGCACAGAAACAACGGAGCCCGAACTTCATCATGAAACTTTACTCATACAGAACTTAACTGACTGGTAACCATATTAAATTCATTCAAATCATCAACAACAGATCCACCTTCCGACATATTCATATAAAATAAACATTTAATAAGAAATACCTTATTTGAGGCCGAGGGTTTTTCATATAGTTTCAACAATGTTGTCATTAAACCCTTTGTTGTCATTTCCTTCGAAATATTGAAGGCTACCGACACCGTCAGGCACAACTATATTGTTCCAACTGCCTTTCTATCGAGAATCTCCCATTCTTCATGTGTCATACTCGACGACTTCTTTGTTTTTCTGCTCAACGGTGGGTACAATTATTTCTAATATAGATAACCTTCCATATGCATCTCCCACAGCTGGTAGTTTTGGCCGTTAAATTTTTCGACCCTAAACTTTCCATTTTCCACCAAGGCTCCCACTCGAACTAGGAACCCTTCTTTCCTACGAGTTTATCAACCAAATATACCTTCGAATCTGATACTAGTTATTATAAAATTATATATTACAAAGTAGTGGAACACATAAAATATGCGGAAAAACAAACACATAAATAACATATAAAACAAGAGAGACACATATCTATGTGGTTCACCCAACTTGGGTTACGTCCACGGAAACAGCTAGTCCTTCCTTTGTATTATCCAACAAAATGAAGAGACGCAACCAATAACATATATGTTGTAATATCCTCTACTCTATCACACAATCCCCCTTCCTATTTCTTGCTCAGAGTATACACACCATACACAGACGCAATACAATACCCTCATACAATAGAGGGGTTGCCTTCCAAGGCAAAGAACCCTAAATTAAACATAACTTCTACCGTCAGATCATCTGGCTAATGAACAAACCAGATTAACTACGAAATTACAATTTTTTACAAGGCTATTTTACATCTATTTTTAGCTTCAGGGGCACTGCCCCTGAAACCCCTCGCCAGGGGGGGGGGGGGGGGTTCCAAAAGGTCACCGTCGCCCCCCTGAGGGCGATCAAACGACGGGTAGCATTACCTTCCCTTTAAGAACAAGGGTCCAACAGGATGATACATATAAATAAAGAAGATAATCAGGATCCACACCCAACATGACGTTCTCCACATATTCCCACCAAATATTGGCTTTACCTTTAAGACTTAATGTAGTTATTCTGGCTTTCATGTCCTCTGAGTAATCATGTAACTTTAATATCTTATTCGTTCCAAGAAACCATGCTTATGCATCCTGTGATTTCTTCATTTCTCCATCAAATGTATGTGTCTTCTCTTTCTTAAACTCATCTGGAAAATATCGCCTGTCACTCCTCCTATAAGGATGATAATGATGACAATCATAGTGCGTGTCAAGGCCAAAACTAGAATAGTACCTGTGTTTGTCACCTCTCCTATCTGGAGTGTCCAACAACCTGTCATCCATGATTGTGTCATCTCTATCCAACCTGTGACCACCACGAGACATACTACCATATGTCCCATTAGTCCCATCCTCCTGTCCATATCTGATCCAGAGTGGTCCTTGTTTCTGTAATTCTAATAAACTCTGAATATTTACTGCATTGACTTCTGATTTTTTTTTCATGTGCTTGTATGGTTCTAGCAATATCTGCTTTGCAACTCCTTATTTCTTCCTTCAAAATCCTCAATGTGTTTTCCAAGTTAGAAAAGTGCCCAACATCATGTTGCTCATCTGATTCATAAGGGGAGTCTCTATAATATGCCATCTTGCTAGCCATCATGGTATCTTTCGTGCAAGGCATACTATGTCAGCTAAACCAAATCACAAACAAACCATCATACCTTAGCATAATTCGAGGAGGATACATCATGCAAGATAAACCAATTAGCGTAATACATATATATACACAATCATAACAACATGTGAATACATGACACATATATAAAACGACATATAAGCATCATACTAGCCATAGCCCAGTCATCAATGCATGACCATATCAATCACACACCATGACCTCATGCATGAAAATAACAACCATACCAATGTATACTGACAACATGTAGGCACTAATCACACATATACCATGCATAACCAATCATATGCTCATGATGACACATTTCACAACAACGCCATCAACTTTCACATAGCGACCAGGGCCAACACCTTCCATATGCAACAAGCATACTAAACCACTATGCAACCAACATAAATGCATGACCAACACACCGCCCATCCAATTCGAGGGGTGAACCATGCTCTAATACAAGTTTGTGACAACCTCACCCCACATCTACCCAAGTAACCGGCCAACCGGGGTAAACATGCGACGAGAGGCCACTATAATGGGATTCAACCTCCTAGGTGACCTTAAAGAAGTGGAATCAACATAATCACATCACACATACCTTCCACATCAACAACAAAACTCCCAGGAGCCATCCTAACCACTCAGGTAACCAGCCCCTGGGTACACAGAGTTTTTAGACCATTAAACCCTCAGATGTTGATCCAAGTGGACATTGGTGGCTACCCACCTTTTCCACCTAAACGGTTTCATCAGTTTCCTTGTTTATAGTAGCATTTACAATTTTTAGCAGTTTTTCGGGTCCTGAAATTCAAGAGCATTTTTGAACCCTTAAATGACGTCTTTTTAGGTCCGTAGCAGGCCCATAACTGTAGGTAGGGGCCTACTACAAATCTTGTATTACTCAAAGAGATATTTCCAACAAGGTATCATACACGACAAACAAACATAATATGACCAAGTTATGACCCCAATAAGTTAGATGCCCAACTAACCCCAACGAGGCCCATAAACTCTTTGTGTTACATCTCTTGGGGTTAGGGTTTTCTCTTCTTTTTAAATTATAAAATGGCCCTCGAGCCTCATTGTAATACAATTCAAAGCCACGTAGCTGCCACATCTCCTCTAAGAGACAAGCTACCATCGCCTGAGCTAGTTTATTTCTATTATGTCTGTACAAAAATTTTAGTTCTTTCTTATTAATGAAATGAGTTAATAATTATGTTGAATCTCTGTATTTGTGGTTATATTTGTATTTTTTGTGTTTATTTTAAAATTTGTATCAGTGGTATTAGAGCGGTCTATTGTTTCTCTATTTTTCTTTGCATTTCCTCAATGCAGTCATGGTATAAGGAGTTAGGGCTCGAACTGGTTGAACCTTTGCAAGACTAGCCTCGCAAACCTCGATGACTTGACATGGAGGAAGAAAATAAAGACGAGGGAGCAAGAGATCCTATCAAAATATTGCTTGAAGAAGCCCTCAAGCGATAGACGAACGCAATGATGGAAAACTTTGCCATATCCTCCGGCGAATGCCCACAGGCGATAGATCTTCATCCGATAGTTACTCTGGCGGCGCCACTCCCTTCAAGGTACAGGTCAATTTGAACATTCCCATATTTGAAGGCCAGATATATGTAGACATCGTAGGTATATGGTTAAACCTGTTGGAAGGATACTTTTCAATTCATGATTTTTTTTATTGAGAAAGGATTACTTTTGCGCTCCTCAAAGTCGCCCCCCATGTCAAGGATTGGTGGGAACCTATTGTGAATAGAGGGACGAGGGAGAACCCTCACTGTTTTCCGCCGCAGCCACTTGGAATTATTTCCGAGATGGCATCAAGGAACAATATTACCCTGTGGGGAGAGATGAGGACAAGTACATAATGGATTATGCTACGGAAATAAAGGGATTAAGATGTACATGAGCTGACGAATCTGTTCCATACCCTGTGCACAAAATTAGGTATCAAATATTCAGAGAAGCATTTGGTGCTCAAGTACCGTAGTTGTTTGCATGTATACATTCAGGAGGAAATGGAGTTCCTCGACATATCCTAACTTGGCGCAACATACATATATGCTATCAAGATCGAGCATAAATTTAAAGAGAATAAGAGAGACTTTGGATCTCTGAATCCAAAGCAAGGGAAAGGCGTCTCGAAACTGCAGAACAAAGGGAAAAGCCAAGGAGGGGAAACCTAGGAAAACTCACTGAAGTCATAAGCAAAGAACAACACCACATAGACAAAGAAGGACACGGGGAAGTGGTGTGAATTCCATAGGAGCTCCACTCACAACACGAGTGAGTGTCGGGCCAAGCAGTCACCAATGGATGAATTGAAGGCGTCTGAATTAGATGCATGTTCCGACTCTAATTAAGAACCAAACAAGGGGAATGACAAAGGGAAGCAGATCATTGATGCAAAACCCAATGCCAACATTGCCACCACCAAGCTCCAAAGGAATGAGCCTGAAGATCTAGAGGAGGGATAACACCTCTTCCATTCCCAGATGTGGGTGAAGGGTTCTCCATTGCAATTCATTGTTGAAAACAAAAGCCAAAATAATCTCATTTCAACAGAGGTCGTGAAGCGGTCATGCCTACCAACCACAACACATCCGCAACTGTATACCATTGGGTGGCTTCAATAATGTCATCTTCCATACAACATCAAGCCCTTCATAGATTAGGTACTGTGTGATATTTATCCTCTTGAAGTTTCAGACGTACTATTAGGCCAACCATACTTGTGGAAGCGACATGATGTGTATGAGTCTAGGCCTCGCTCTGTTATTATTACTTTGGGAAATAAGTTGTACAAGATATCGGAGGTAGCACTGCCTACTACCATCTCTTTGATTACGAAGCAATGCAGTAAGATCATTTCCCAAAACATGAAATTTGTTTTCGTTGCGAGAATATTTTGGCCGCGACCTCCAAACAGGGCTCCCCCGCACGATAGTTGCAAATGGATAAGGTCGTGGAGGAATACAATGACATTTTCGCCTCACCCACATGGGTACCTCTACACTATCAGGTCAAGCACTCCATCGATCTGATGCTAGGTGTGTCGCTAGCCAATTGGTCAATCAATCGATGCTCTATTACGGAGAATGATGAAATCAAGAGGAAGATCCAAGAGTTGTTACAAGAATGGTACATTAGGCCAAGCTCCTCACCTAATGGGATTCTGATTGTGTTGGTACAGAAGAAAGATAATACTTTGAGACTTTGTATTGACTATCGAGCGTTGAACAAGATCACTGTTTGGAATAGGTATCCAATCCCATAGATCGATGACCTTCTGGACCAGCTCAAGGGGGACAAATATTTCAGCAATATTGTCTTGAAGTCCAACTATCACCAGGTACCAATCGAACCCTCTGATGTATGGAAGACTACCTTCAAATCCAAGGAGGGACTTTTCAAATGGCTGGTCATGCCTTTTGGGTTGATGAATTCCCCCGCAACCTTCATGAGGTTGACGGAGGATATCTTGTGACCTTTCACCAACTCATTCGTGGTGGTGCAGTTGGAGGACCTCCTGATCTGCAGCCAGATTTGGGCAGAGCACCTCCACCATATTCGACAAGCTCTCCAAACCCTACAGAAACACAAGTTGTGTGCCAATTTGGATAAATGCACCTTTGGCGTGACCCAAGTTCAACACCTGGGGCACATCATTGATGAGTGAGGTGTGCATGTGGACCCAACCAAGATACAAGTCATTCGGAATTGGCCAACCCCAACCACTCTAAAAAAGCTCAGTAGCTTTTTGGGACTTGGGCAACTTTCATCGCAGGTTTGTGTTGGGATTCTGTCATATCACTTGGGCTCTAAGTCAAGTCACCAAGGGAGGAACAAAAGAAAAATTCTTATGGTTTGAATCCCAACTGAATGCATTTTTTTATTTAAAGCATTGCCTCTACTCTACACTAGTGCTCACATTACTATACCTGCAAACACCATTTGAGATTGAGACAGATGTCTCGAACTATGTGATTGGTGCAGTTCTTACTCAGCAGGGTCATCCAATATCATATCACAGTGAGACATTTTCATACATAGTCTCAAAGTGTCCCACCTATAACAAAGAGATGTATCCCATTGTGTAGGTATGCTGACAGTGAAAGCATTAAATTATGGGAAGGAAACGGTCATCCACACAGACCCCCGACCCCTGCAGTTCATATAGACACAAGGGAACTTGTAGAACGATCTCCATCAGAAATGGTCCACATACATGCAACAATTCCATTTGAATATTAAGTATAAGAAGGAAAACACCAACAATGTTGCGGCCTGCCTCACCCAACCGTCGGTCATAGTGTTGACCACTGTGCTTGACTCTTATGGGCACAAGACTTCGAGTTGGTTGTCTCTTTACCAGAGTGATCCAGACTTCGAAAACACATACCAAATGCTCTTGGGAGGCAAAAAATATCCAAATTATCACCTCCAAGATGCACTGTTGTGCCACCTAGGACACATTTGTGTTCCTTGAAGCGAGCAGGCCAAGATGATTTTGGAGGCGCACTACAGTTGGGTTGCTGGAAATTTCGAGGTAGATAAAACAATGGTTGTATTGTAGAAGTATTTTTATTGGTTGAATCTTCGACAAGATGTCGGGAACTACATTAGGTCCTGCACTACCTGCACCATTACCAAACCGACCATCAAGAAGCAAGGCCTATATACTCCTCTACCTACTTTTAGTTGACCTTGGGAATCCACCTCCATGGATTACATGTCGGGCCTTCCTTCTACTAAGCATGACAATGACTGTGTTTCCATGGTTGTCAACAAATTCTCTAAGATGGAAATTCTTGCAGCCTGCAAGAAGAATATTAGAGCAGAAGCCATTGCTAAGCTCTTCTTGGAATAAGTGTGGGTGCACTTTGGGATCCCATGGTACATTATCTCAGATCATGACAACAGGTTCCTGAGTACATTTTGATCAAGTCTCTTGTCGATGTTGGACACCAAACTCGCTAAGTCCACAACTTTCCACCCCCAAATTGATGGCCAAACAGAGGTTGTCAACAGGATGATCGTACACATTTTGCGCATGTACGACTTGAAGCATCCATGCACGTGGGATGAAAGCCTTCCCTATGTCTAGTGCAACTACAACCGAGCTCTCCATAGCTCAACTGGCCATGACCCCTTTCAGGTGGGGTTGGGATTACAACCACTATGTCCCATCGATGCGGCTATACCATTTGCAGCTACTCAGGCAGATACTGCTTATGTCCATACCGAAGTTGACAAGGCTAACAACTTCATTGAGTGCATTCAGCACATCCGACAACAAGTCCATGACATGTTGAACATAGTTAATGCTAAGTACAAGCAGCGACATTATCAGCATCGAGTACCGCACAAATTCTAGGTGAGTGACAAAGTTTGGTTGCATTTGCATAAGGAACGCCTCTTTAGGCCCCACTGCAAGCTTTGCTTGCTCCGGTATGGGCCTTAAACCATCAACAAGGCAGTAGGGGACAATTCCATCGAGCTCAACATTCCCACATTCCTTGGCCTACACCCAATGTTCGACGTGGAGCACCTTCGACCATACTTTCCACCATTACTGGACACATCCGACAATATAAACAATTCACACCAACAAAGTTAAATCTAGATAGCA
Source organism: Pinus albicaulis (assembly GCA_034641835.2). Classification (NCBI taxonomy): domain Eukaryota; kingdom Viridiplantae; phylum Streptophyta; class Pinopsida; order Pinales; family Pinaceae; genus Pinus; species Pinus albicaulis. The sequence continues at coordinate 1,672,541,881 of CM076580.1, read as the reverse complement.
TGGAATAAGTTGCACTGATCACATCATGGACACACAGCTTAATAGCATTTACCAATAGAGGATCCATCTATATCGAGTTGTCAAAGCAGGCCAACTCCTTCACCAGGGACTAGATTCAACAGAAATTTCCTCACCTCATGGAGGCTTGACATGAAATGGGGACCATTACTTCCTAAATGGGGAGGAATGATCTAGGTGGATATTTATGTCCACCCACTTATTCCACCTAGATGGTTTCATTAGTTTCTTTGTTTATAGCAACATGTACTATTTTTAACAGTTTTCCGGCTCCTGAACTTCCAGAGCATTTTTGACCCCCTAAACGACGTTTTTTTTTTAGGTATGTAATAAGAAAAAGTGTGTGCAAAACCTGTAGTATCCAGAGAGATCTTTCCAACAAGGTATCATACACACCAAACGAAGGTCATATGACCAAGTTACAATCCTGAGAATTTGGTTGCCTAGCTAACCCCAACGGGACCCATAAATTATTGGTGTTACATCTCCTGGGGTCAGGGTTTTGGTTGTTTAGGGTTTTATCTTGTTGTTCAATAATAAAAAGGCCATGTAGCCTCATTGTAACACAGTTCATAGGCATGTAGCCACCACATCTCTTCTCAGAGATAAGCTACCGTCACCAGAGCTAGTTTATTTCTATTATGTCTAAAAGCATTTTTCAGTTCTTTGTTATTGATGAAATGAAGTATTATTTATATTGCATCTCTATATTTGTGGTTGTATCTATATTTTGTTGCATTCCTTTTCAAATTAAGATCATAACCTCCCTTCATATGGACAAGGGTGTGTCTAGGAGGCTTTGGTAGCTCCCATAACATGGGTATGCATGCGTCTGGGGATTTTTCTCCTTAGACGTGTTCGTGCGTCTCTGGGGTTTGTGTCACTTTTTCAATCCCAAAGCCCAGGTCACTACCTAGAACTCAATGATAGGTTCACAAATTAATTTACGCAACAAAACAATGATACATTTGCAAAAACATTAACAAGGTCTAGATTGGACACTACTAGGCACGAAATACATTTCGTCAAACATGTCAAATATGCAATCTACAAGTGTAAACAACAGAACTGAGCATAGCGGTGTCATAGTGATCCGAGAATCACTAAGAAGAATTGTTGCCTCATCACTATTACTGGATTATCATCTACTAGACCATATATTAATTTTTCATTCATTAACTAATCAAAACATGATGAGAGGCATACATAATTGCTATCATGGAACACATTCATAACTAGCATATGAACAGCATAAATGACAAGCATAAAACAACCATGTAAGCCAAATAATAATAAGCATATTTACCCATCAATACAAGAGGAAAAGAGCTCTTATTGCCACAAGCAAAATGCAACCAGGTTTGGGACTTCCACATTCCACCCGACCATAGACATGGCTGAGTCAAATCTCTCTTCAGCCAGTCATCCCCGTGGCATATTCCAATCATGAATGTGGGATCTCACAAAACACATCAACCAAAACCAAACCAGGGCTTCCAGAGGCCAAACCACGTCAAACTTCGACCAATTATTCCACCTCATTGTCGGACATCACTAACCATCACCAGATTGGTATCTACCCAAGCTATCTAGGGCTCCAAATCATTTGTTCCAACCAAGGCTTCTAGGACTAGTAACTCAACCCATCATGGGCTTCCAAGGCGTTTGTACAACCAAGGTTTCCAGGAACTAATAACTTGACCCAAGCTAAAGGAACATGAGAACCGATCAGAAAACAACAATAAAATGAATCCACAACTCCATGGTTATTTTGAAATGGTAGGCTAGGAAAAACCTCTGTCAATACAGACAATCCTCCATGCCAATGACATATCATGACCAAGAAACCACATGCATATTCCATGCATCCCAAAACTAGTGAGGAAAACATACATGCAACTTGGTACCCGCAAGAAAAACCTATTGTAGTTGCTGATCCCGATGTCCTCTTGTGCTTTCTTGCTCTTCTTTTGTCTTCTTGCTCCAAAACTCCAAGTATGCCACACTCCAAGAGTGCTCCAAGAAAACTCTAAGTGTCCAAGAGTACGAGAGAGAGATAGAGAATGAGAGCTCCAAAACTAAACTTACAGAAGTCTAAACTAACAAAAGCCATGAATTGATCCTCATAAGCCTTTTTATCAGTGAGGCCTGTAATTTCTTTGTTTTCCTTCATTTTCCTCCTCACATGCAATGTGTGACCTTTCACCTTCCTTTTCTCCAAATTTCCATTATTTTCATAAATAAATGCCAATAAATATCATTTTTCCTTTCCAAATCCTTGGCCATTACCTTTGCCAATTTCCATAGCCATAATGAAATAAATGAACACCCACACTAGGATGTTTTTCCCAACATTCAGTTTGGAATATGTGTCCCATAACCATGGTTATCGTATAACATTTATCACATGGAGTTTTTACAAGGGTTGTTACAATTTGTACACCACGGACATTGGATTCACGTTAATTATTAGTCACATGGAGTCTTTCACTGTGCTTTCCTTATTGCACCCAAAGCTTCACGAGAGCTTGAATTCAACTTGGTGTGACACAATGTACTTTAGTTAATGGGAGATTTTCCATCTCACAGATTCTATTATCTGCAGCTCCCATCTTTGCACGCCAAAATATCTCATGGCGCGAACATCTGTTACTTGGAAGAGAATTTCCCATCCTGCACCTTCTATTTTCCATCCTGCAGAGCTTGCCAACTGTAGGTCCGTGACATCACCAAGAACGCTGACCAAAATCTCCACAATGCGTTGTCAAATTATCAATTAGATAATGGGAAAAGTAACTCATCTTTCACCTTTTGTCAACCTGTGGAACCCTGCAGTGGTAGAACCTTGCCCAACTTCAATCCTTCATGACTCCCGATCCCTTATGATTTTTCCAAAGTAACATACACCATTAGAAAGGTATTTGAGAGGACTATCCAACTATGCACTTTGCAAGAGCACTTGAGTTGATCTTCTACAAACAAAATGCCTGCAAATATAGGCCTTTAAATCGATAGTATGCAAACACTACAAGACTCAACAATCATATGCAAAAATCATACACACATCAATGACTATTGAATGTTAATGACAACCATCTGTCACTATCCAACAAGCTCCCCCTAAGTTGGATATTCCTTAACATAAATGAAAACACTTTGCAGAACATGAAGGTGTATCCCAGCATCATCTAAAAAAATTATAATGTCGTTTATGAACAAGAGATGAGTTAGAAAGCAGTTTGGAGAGATGCTTATACCTTTGAATATTCCTCTTTGTACCATATCCAATAAGACTATTTAAACTTTCTATTACCATAGGAAAACTGGTGGGGAGAGGGTGGAGGGGGCATCCCTAATGAAGACCCCTCTCTCCTTTAAAATGGCGAGGCAATCCCATTTATCATAATTACGGAGGCGAATATGCTTAAATAATTCATTACCCAAGTTACAAAAGAATGAGAGAAACCGAGATGGACAAGGAAAAGAGGAATATATAACCAACCGACTATGTCAAAGAATTTGGAGAGCTAAACTTTGTATAACAAGGCTTTTTGTTTTTTGATGTGAATGGAGTGTGGGCCTTTATATACTAATCCAATTACTTTGTGAATCTGCCTTCCTTCCAAGAATCTGAATTATTTAGGAGATATGTTCTCATAGAGAACATCTTTGAGCCTTTGGGCAATGGATATTATTTCATAGGTAGTGTTTCATAAGGATATGGGCTAAAGGAGATCAATAGAATCAACATTATCCTCTTTGAAATCAAGGTGATGAAGGTAGAGTTGAAAGGTGCTAATATTTGTCCAATGGTTCTATAATGTCCCACAACAGCCATAAGGTCATCCCCAGGGAAGTCTAGGCACTTGATATAAAATTTAGCATATGGTCCTCGACTCTTCCCCTTCTGAAAACTATGTAAGGCTTTTTCTAATTCAAGCTTGGTAACTTTTTACATTAGGGACTCATTTCCTTCATGATCATTGAAATTGGGAAACAGACGAGCTAGTGCCAAAATTTGCTCAATGGAGATTCAATTTTCCTGGCTATATATATTCTTGAAATAAGAGACACCAATAGAAGCAATGTTTAGGAATCGAGTTGCTACAAATTGATCAAGGTTTTTGATCCCCCAAATTGTGTTGATAGACATCCTATGATTTACCATCTAATAGAAGTACTTAGAGTTTTCATCCCCCACGTTTAGTCATAGTGCCTGACTCTTCAATATTTGTTCTTTTTATTTTTTCTAGGAGGATTTTTCTCCTCTTCTCCTATGTTGATCTTATCATTTCTTGGAGCTCTTGAAGGGAACCGAGAGAGGAGTGTTGTTCATGAAGAAGGGAGAGTGCGCATTCAATATCTAGAAGGGCTTTCGAGACTTCCTCTTCTTCTTTTTTTGTATAGGAAACTACAATCTTCTTGGATCACTTTATGTTATGTTGGAATTGAAGTGCAGGGGAGTTAGGAAAAATTGGATTGAAGGGGTTCCCTCTTTAAACAAAAAAAATCTAGCAAGGATGAATACTCAAGCAAATGAGGATTTATCTTGAAGGGGCTAGGAGGCTTTTGTGGGAAGGTATCAATTTCTATAATAATGGGCACATGGCCCGAGTCCCCCATTATCGAAATCCATTGAGTAATTTTAAGGTGAGAATCCACCAAGGCATCATAAAAAATAAACCAATCCAACCTTTAGCTATTTTGGTTGAGCCCAATCCATTATTTGTTCGAGTGGGCAACAATTTAAGAAGAACAACATCATAGACTCCCATTTCATGGAAAAGATCAATAAAAAAAATCTTCCAAAGGATCCAATTTAGCAGCAAGCCCCTAGATTTCAGAGTTTCCCAAGGTAGTATTTAGGTCTCCACCTATGATCACTTTGCCAGAATCAGAAAGTGGGAGGGAAGCAATGAATTTATATAATTTGACTCTTTGAACATATGGTTCATTAATGTTTAGCCCTAGGAAAGTTTTGTTGAGATCCAAAGAGGTGAAATCCATAACAACTCCCAAGCCAAAGGACTAAGCTGGAAAGAGACAAATAAATCTAATATTATAGCAAAACACAATACCCCTCTATCTCCTAAAGGCATCCAATGCCATAAACTCCCAAAATGGAAAGACTTATTTCATTAGTAATATAATTTTATCCCCTCTAACATCGTCTCTCATAGGAAGGGTATATGGGGGGAGAGGGTTTCAACAATCCTTTAGATTGCCAAATTTTTGGAGTGGTTGGCTAGTCCCTTACAATTTAGATAATGAACCTGCATCTAAAATAGTGGCAGGCCTTGGTGCTTTCAGTGTCCCGAGAATAGTGTTTTGTTTCGTAGGCTAGATTTTGTTTGAGGCGTGAGATTGAGCTTTTAATAGGAACAATTTCTTTCCTCTCGTGGCTATTTTGAAGAGGGTTTAAGAGAGGTGGGGGGGGGGGATGTGTGGAGGGGGCATCCCTAATGAAGACCCCTCTCTCCTTTAAAATGGCGAGGCAAACCCATCTATCAAAGTTACGGAGGCGAATATGCTTAAACAATTCATTACCCAAGTTACAAAAGAATGAGAGAAACCAAGATGGATAATAAAAAGAGGAATATATAACCAACCGACTCTGTTCAAAGTATTTGGAGAGCTCAACTTTGTATACCATGGCTTTTGGTTTTTTTATGTGAATGGAGTGTGGGCCTTTATATACTAATCCAATTACTTTGTGAATCTTCCTTCCTTCCAAGAATCTAAATTGTTCAGGAGATATGTTCTCGTAGAGAAGATCTTTGAGCCTTTGGGCAATGATATTGGATATCATTTCGATTATTTCATAAGTAGTGTTGCATAAGGATATGGGCTAAAAGAGATCAATAGAATCAACATTGTCCTCTTTTGAAATCAAGCCGATGAAAGTAGAGTTGAAAGGTGTCAATATTTGTCCAATGGTTCTAGAATCTTCCACAACAGCCATAAGGTCATCCCCAGGTAAGTCTAGGCACTTTATATAAAATTTAGCATATGGTCCTCGACTCTTCCCCTTCTGAAAACTATGTAATACTTTTTCTAATTCAAGCTTTGTAACTTCTGACATTAGGGACTCATTTCCTTCATTATCAATGAAATTGGGAAACATACAAACTACTGCCAAAATTTTCTCAATGGAGATTCAATTTTCCTGGCTATATATATCCTTGAAATAAGGGACTCCAATAGAAGCAATGTTTAGGAATCGAGTTGCTAAAAAATGATCAAGGTTTTTGATCCCCCAAATTGTGTTGATGGACATCCTATGATTTTCCATCTAGTCGAAGTAATTAGAGTTTTCATCCCCCGTGTTTCGTCATAATTCCTGACATTTCAATCTCTATTCTTTTTCTTTGTCTAGGAGGATTTTTCTCCTCTGTTGATCTTATCCTTTCTTGGGGCTCTCGAGGGGAACCGAGAGAGGAGTGTTGTTCATGAAGAAGGGAGAGGGTACAATCAATATCTAAAAGTGATTTTGAGACTTCCTCTTTTCTTTTTTGCATAGGAAACTACAATCTTCTTGGATCACTTTATGTTATGTTGGAATTGAAGTGCAGGGGAGTTAGGAAAAAAATGGATTGAAGGGGTTCCCTCTTTAAAAAACAAAAAAATTATAGCTGGGTTGGATCCTCAAGCCAATGAGTATTTAACTTGAAGGTGTTGGGGGGCTTATGTGGGAAGGTATCAATTTATATAATAATGGGCACATGGCCTGATTCCACCCTTATCGAAATCCATTGAGTAATTTTAAGGTGAGAATCCATCAAGGCATCATAAAAAAGAAACCAATCTTACCTTTAGCTATTTTGGTTGAGCCCAATCCATTATTTGTTCGAGTGGGCAACAATTTAAGAGGAACAAAATCATAGACTCCCATTTCATCGAAGAGATCAATAAAAAAAATCTTCCAAACGATCCAATTTAGCAACAAGACCCTAGATTTCAGAGTTTCCCAAGGTGAGATTTAGGTCTCCACCTATGATCACTTTGCCAGAATTAGAAAGTGTGAGGGAAGCAACGAATTTATAGAATTCAACTCTCTCAATATATGGTTCATAAATGTTTACCCCTAGGAAATTTTTGTTGAGATCCAAAGAGGTGAAGTCCATAACAAGTCCCAAGCCAAAAGACTAAGCCAGAGAGAGACAAATAGATGTAGGATTCTAGCAAAATACAATAACCCTTGATCTCCTAAAGGCATCCAATGCCATAATCTCCTAAAATGGAAAGACTTATTTCATTAGTAATATAACTTTATCCCCTCCAACATCGTCTCTCGTAGGAAGAATATATGGGGGGAGAGTCTTTTAATAATCCTTTAGATTGCCAATTTTTTTGCGTGGTTGGCTAGTCCTTTACAAATTAGATAATGAATGTGCATCTAGAATAGTGGCAGGCCTTGGTGCTTTAAGTGTCCCGAGAATAATGTTTTGTTTCCTAGGCTGGATTTTGTTTGAGGCATGAGAATAGGCTTTTAATAGGAACAATTTATTTCCTCTTGTGGCTATTTTAAAGAGGTTTTAAGAAAGAAACTCATAACTCCTCCCAAATAAGTGGAAGTTGATCTCGGGATTATGGTGAGCTTTGAAATTCAAGGTGCCTTAAGAAGTGTAGGTTGTGTGTGGGGGGGGGGGGGGTGGGGGGTTGGGGGGGCGGGGCAGGGAGGAAACAAGGAGTAAGGAAAAAGGTTGTTAGGTATAAAAGAGGCTAGGAGGCGAGTGAACCAAATAAGGGGAGAGAAGGAGAAGAGGGGGGACGGGGAATAATGGAGCTGAATAAGGCAAGGTAAGACCCACAAGGGGTTTTCTAGGCTCAATAGAAAGATAATCGAGCATTGTAGATACCAACAAGCTCTCCAAGGAAGAAACAAGTAACAAAGATGACATAGGTAGAGGGGAGATTCCCATGATACCTATGGAGGGTTGACCCTCCATGGAATGTATTGGAGTGGTGGAGGTGTTAGAGAACAATTCCACGTTCCTTGAAACTGACTATGGAGAAATTGGCTCTAGCTTCTAGACCTAAGATGAAAATCCCATTGAAAATGAAGAAGGGGGAGAAGTTGATGGTTGGGCTCTTGAGATTTTGTATATTTGGGGTAGCATCAGTTGTGCCCTAGGTCCCAAATTTTAAGGAAAGACTAGAGTTCACTTGATCTACAAGACCCATAAATGGATTTGGGAAATTTCATCTGGTTTAGGAGATATTAAATTACTTAATTATTTTAATGTATTTCCTAAGTTAAAACTTAGGAAAATAAAATAATTAAAGTAAATTTAATTAAACATGTGATGAAATTGTCTTCAGTCACACGAATCAAGCTTTCTTTTAATGTTAGCCATTGATTAAAGATTTAATCTTGGCTGTTGATTTGGCAACGAGAAAAGTATAAAGGAAAGGCTTGGGGTCATTTTGTAAGACACATAGAGGTAGAGCAATGAAGCTAAGCTGAGATTCTAGGGTGGGGTTGCTAAGAATTCTCATAAGTGTTTTAGTTGCAAAGAGGGGAATTTAGACCAAGGGAGTGATCTGATCCCAGGGTTTAGAATACACAAGAATCAGAGCAGAGATCAGCAAGGACAACGCAGAGAAAGAAAGTAGTGGCAGCAGCATACGACAATAGCAGCAGACGGTAGCAACAGCAACAACAGTAGCAGCAATAGCAACAACAATGTCTTTCAGGGGCAGCGCTGGGGTTTTTAGGCCTAGATATGGCTGAGTTTTGTAAATCTCGTTTGAGGGTGTGGATCAGTCAGTATTTTTGGTCTTAGATCAGGCAGGTGCTGCAGATCTAGAGTTTTCTCAATAGGGTTTTCCAGATCTGGAACCCAAAGTTGTGTATTAAAAAATATTCTTAATAATAGATCCCTCTAGTAGCCAGAGACCGGTTTTCCCACATTGGGTTTTTCCGGGGATAGTTTGTCCATAAATAAATGTGTCACTTTGTTTATGTCTGCATGTGCTTATTCTAGATCTGAATTGGCAGAGATCTATTATGTCTTTTGATTTGATGTTAACTTGAACTTATTTAGTTGATAACTTGTATAAGTAGGAGAAGCTTAGCCAGATTAAGAATAATAATTTCTGCATAAGAATTAAGATTCATAAATTTATACATGGTATCAGAGCAATTGCAGATCTAGAAGGGTCACCAGCTGAAGCATCTGAAGGATCTAGCTGCAGAAAGCAGCTGGAAAGGCAGCAGAAAAGCAGATTTGAAGGGACAACACAATTTTTAGGAGGAGATTCACGCAGAGGGAAGGGTGACGTTGTCCAACGTTGTGTCATAGTAAGTCCACGCAATTACTGCACAAAGGCAGCTAAGAAACAACGTTGGTTAGGTCTGAAGCCGGCCAGTGTGATTAAGATCTGAATTTGTGAGATCCAGAAAAGTTGCAGAAAATTCAGAAGAGCTAGTGGGGTTAAACTTCTGAAGTTTTCAGATTTTTAACCTTAGCACAAGTGACAAAGTTTGGGAAGAGATCAACTTCTCAGAGAGTTTCTTGCCAAAGGAAACTTTTAGTTTGGTCAGAGGATCAAAGAAGAAGCTGAATCATAGTTGATTTGGTAGATTTCCAAGGAGGGAAATAAAGTGTCAGAGGGAGCAGAGGGTTCCCAGTTCGTAAAGGACCCTAGATCCAAGATCTCTAGCATAGAGAAGAGGAGCTCCAACACATTCTGAGCAGATGGCTCCTCATGGACTGCGTGACCAGGATAGGCTAGAAGGCCTCTCAAACTTTTCGGTGTGGAAAGCTAGGATCTTGATTGTCCTTGAGGCACACGGTCTAAGAGACCATGCATAGCAGACCTTGGCCACACTAACAGATGCGGATATCCTACGGAAACATAAAGAAGATGTTGGGCATGCCAAACGACTAATAATGGACAGTATCAAGGACCATATTGTACCACACATAGCTGCGAAGAAGACAGCTAATGAAATGTGGAAGGCCTTGACTTCCCTGTATGAGGGAAAATCAGTCTAAAGAAAGATGTTGTTAGAGGCCTCAATGAGGTCATTCATGATGACCAAGGGAGAAGGCATCGAGCATCTCCTCTTCAAATTGCTGTCAATCAGGGATTAGCTGACTGCAACAGGTGCAATCGTAGATGATGCAGTGATAGTCGAGACTACCCTCAATGTAGTCACGGATGAGTGGGAAACCTTTGTCCAATGTATCTTGGGCAGAGTGGACCTCCCAGATTGGGACACCTTGTGGTCGATCCTGCGGCAAGAAGAACTACGAAGGTTCACCAAGAAGCAGCACAACCCTGCTTTGAGCAAGGTTAAGAAGGAAGAGGAGGAAGATGCAACCTTGGCATCAAAGAAGCAGTCGAAGAAGAAGAAGGATCTTTCTAAGATCCAATGCTTCTAGTGTGGCGAAATAGGACATTTTGCCAGCCATTGTCCAGAAAAGAAGAAGGACAAGGAAGCATCTTCTTCCAAAGTAGCGGTTGCAGATGATGGGTCCGGAGATGATGTGGCCATGAGCGCTCATGAACCACAGAGGTGGGGTGACATGGACATGTAGAGGAGCTACATGGAAGTAATGTGGGATCCTTGAGTAGCTCATCTATTGGATCACAAGTGAGCTACGACAACCTTAAGACAGTTGTGGGATAAGTGGAGCAGTGGGTGCATAGATCACAGATGAGGCATAAGCAGAGGCAGATCTGGAGGCTGGGAGGAGCAGCGCAGAGCATAGCAGCAGCAGCGTAGAAGCAATAGTAGCACAGAGGCTGATGTGACTTCAGCAGCGCAGTGCAGTACTGCTTACGCAGTGCAGAGCTGCAACAACGCAAAGAGCTTCAGAGGGACAACGCAGTGCAGCAGCAGCGTGATATATTTTAGCACAAGGAGCTAATGTGACTTCAGTAGTGCAGAGGGAGTCTGATTACACAGGAAGAGCTGTAGGTGTGCATCGTTCTTTAGATGCCATCACAAATCTGTAGCCTATGGAGCTTCAGTGATGAGGATGCAGCCCATCTGACTTTTCTGTCAAAGATTGGGCAGAAGATTCAGTTGTTTCTTTCAACAACTAAAGTTGCAGTGCAACAGATCAGTAGTGGCAGTGCTATGAGCAGCACAGATGCAACATATTGAGAGGGAGTTGCAGTGGCAGTGGCAGAGTCATGGGCAGCAATACATAATGGAAGCAGCAGTGCAGAGTTGAGTGGCAGGAGGCCAAGCTTCAACAGCACAAAACTAGTGCCCAAAATCATGTAATGCATAAGTGTGATGTATTGCTAGAGCACACCTTTGATGCTAAGAGGGAGTGTTGAGATTTTGTGTAATTGGGGTAGCATCAGTTGTGCTCTAGGTCCCAAATTTTAAGGAAGGACTATAGTTCACCTAATCTACAAGACCCATAAATGGATTTGGGAAATTTCATTTGGTTTAGGAGATATTAAATTAATTAATTATTTTAATGTATTTCCTAAGTTAAAACATAGGAAAACAAAACAATTAAAGTAAATTTAATTAAACATGTGATGAAATTGTCTTAAGTCACACTGATCAAGCTTTCTTTTAATCTTAGCCATTGATTAAAGATTTAATCTTGGTCGTTGATTTGGCAACGAGAAAAGTATAAAGGAAAGGCTTGGGGTCATTTGTAACACACACAGAGGCAGAGCACTGAAGCTAAGCTGAGATTCTAGGGTGGGGTTGCTAAGAATTCTCTTAAGTGTTTCAGTTGCAGGGAGGGGAATTTAAACCAAGGGGATGATCTGATCCTGGGGCCTAGAATACATAAGAAGCAGAGAAGAGATCAGCAAGGATAGCGCAAAGAAAGACAACAGTGGCAGCAGCAGCAACAACAACAACATACGGCTGCAGCAGCAGTAACAAACGACAGCAACAACAGTGTCTTTTAGGGGTAGCGTTGGGGTTTCTAGGCCTAGATATGGCTGAGTTTTGTATCTGTAAATCCCGTTTGAGGGTGTGGATCAATCAATATTTTTGATCTTAGATCAACTAGGTGCTGCAGATCTAGAGTTTTCTCTGCAGGGTTTTCCAGATCTGGAACCCAGAGTTGTGTACTCATAAATATTCTTAATAATAGAGCCCTCCAGCAGGCAAAGACTGGTTTTCCCACATTGGGTTTTTTTGGGGACAGTTTGTCCATAAATAACTGTGTGACTTTGTTTATGTGTGCATGTGCTTATTCTAGAGCTGAATTAGTAGAGATCTGTTATGTGTTTTGCTTTGATGTTAACTTCAATTTATTTAGTTGATAACTTGTATAAGTAGGAGAAGCTTAACTGGATTAACAGTAATAATTTATGCATAAGAATCAAGATTCAAAATTTTTTACATTGACCCCATCCATTATGTGACCACGATTTTTTTGAGGAATATCTATTGGGGTGCACAAGGGAGGAGAAAATGGGAGAGAAATAAAGTAGAGTGCATCCTTTCGAGCCCAATGTTTTTTCGATTTGCTGAGATGACAATCTTTGCTAAGATTGCCATGAGTGTGGCAACATGCACATTTGAAGGGGATACCTTTGTAATCAATATTTTGATGGTGGGTAATGTCACTTCACTATCACTTGTGCTTATAGAGATGGAGTTTGGGAGACTCGCCTTGAGGTTTAACCCGAACAATATATAAGTAAGCCCCATGTAGCCAGATTATGAAAAGAGAGATTAGAGTCATAGTAAAACCTTGAAGTATTTATAACCTCCTTAAATACATATGTCGACTAGAAGACAAGGAGTAAAATAGGAAGCCAATCCCATATTGGAATGATATCCCATTTTGTAGAACATGCATCAAAATTTATAGACTGGTGTTTTGTGAAGAGGGCTTGGGTGCCCCAAAACCACCTTTCATACAAAGTTTTTTGGGCATCTTCCTTAGAGGCTGCCACCCATCCCATCCAACACTTGGAAAGAACCATACATCTTGGGGTATAACCCAACAATTGATGAAAATTTTTCTTAGTTCGTTGCTTGAGAACTGTAATCAACATGCATTTATTGGAAAAAATGGCCTACTACAACAAATTTCTCCATCTTGTGAATATCATTTAGTCTAATGTCCTTTCCAAGTACTAACGTAGGATCCTCTACCTTGCATTTAATGCATTTTTTACTTTGGTTATGAGGAGGACTGGCTACAGGGATTGGTTTTTGAGTAGACCTAGGCTATAAACGACCTCTGCCAACCATCTATAGAATGAGGATGTTGTTTAGAAATTTGGAAGGTGGTTTAGGAGGTAGGTTACTAACAAGAAAACCCAAATAAGGATAACCAAAAAGCATTGATGGAGAACCCAGGGAAGGTATGTTTAATAAAGAGCATGGGGATAAGACTACATTAGGAGGGATGGGAGAGGGACGTGAAAACTAGAAAGGGGGAGTTGGAGAGGGCCTTGAAGTGGGAGACGTGTTGGATGGAGTGCAAGGCATAATGATTTGAGGTGATCCTCTGCTCGAGACATGAAAATTAATGTTGTCCTATGATGTTGCAGTGAAACGAGGCGAAACTCGTACCTCTGATGACAGGGAGAGATTCAATGCAACACATGTGAGAGATTGGCATAAATGAGGTGTGTGCGGAGAAGCTTAGATGTCAACTCCGAGAGTGAGATAGTTAGAGAAATTTGCGAGCTCATCATTCATGCTTGTGGCTCAAAGAAGACAAATAGATTATGGAGTCAATGGAGTAAAGCCAGGTGATAGGACAATCGACTTTGACTCTGTAGCTCCACACTTGCAACAAAACAAGAACCCTAACCCTCTTCGCAAAACTTTGCATCCATGCCTAATTACCCATTACTTATAGATTATATTAAAATTGATTATTCATTATACATTTTCAAACTTTCATTGCTATTGTAAGATGTTTAAATAAATTATGAATAACTTTTATGCAATAGATACCATCATAAATTCCCCATTCACTCACATAATGGGAATACTATCACAACTTAGTTTTCAAACCGACAATGAGGACAACCATCACTAGCTACTGTTAGCGAATGTAGGTTCACTCATCACCGTTCCAAGGAAAACCATGCCACCAAGAATTTCTTGCTTATGGTTAGTAAAGGGTTACACTTTTACTCCTCCCACATGCCTCTAGGTCTTAGGTCATTAACCTATGCAATTACATCCAAGAAAGATGACCCAGAGGTTTTTTTGAGGACGTAGTCTAAAAAACCCACAGAATAACCCATAAATTCTGGTAAGATTATGAAAAATTCCGGCAAAGATTTTTGAAAATCTGGGTTACACTTGTTAAACTTAAGTATTTTGGGTGCTGTAAGGGTTTTTGATGGTGTTCAATCCATTTCAACCATAAAAAATGCAATTCAAACAATCTAACTACTTGATTTTTTGAATTTTTTTTACCAGATTCCAGTAAAAAATTGCTGTCCGAACTATTCTATTGCGTTGATAGACAACTCTTTTTTGAAGACACTCAATGCACTTATACACTCAAAAATATATTTTAAACAACAAAAAAGTCGCATATTGAAAAGAATATTTCGTCCCTAAATTAAATGGAGACTACGCATTTAAGACATACTCTCACCTCGTATTTCGATGTTACAAATATTTAAGACAACTTAGTGCTCGAATTTTGATATTACTAATATATATATGAAAGAATTAACTTGTGGCACGCGCTCTGCATATAAAAATGGACCCGGGGTTGCCATGGAAACTAAATTGTGCGCCAATTTGCCGCCCTCTCCACCATTTACGGTGAAGTACATAATAAACAAAAATCCTGAAAAAAATGTACAATCAGAGACGTCTAAGCTGACAAGAATTTAGACGACCACGGACGTTTCAGCTGTTTAAAGCTTCGAGTTTAACGTCACGGCATTCAAACCCTGATTCCTGTGAATCACAGAGAGCCATGGACCGCGGCATTCAATTGAAAATTGAGAAAACGGTGGTGGGGATTTTAGAGAGCGCAGATATGGCTGACATGACCGAGTACAAAGTTCGAAAACTTGCCGGGGAGAAACTGAATATTAATCTTTCGGAAACCCACTATAAGAAATTTGTGAGGAACATCGTTGAAAATTTTCTCAAGTCCAGGCAAGATGAAGAAGAGCAAGAGCAGGACGCTGCCGAGGTCGAAGCCGAACAAAAAGTGGAGGCTGAAGTCGAGGCCGAAGCCGAAGCCGAAGCCGAGGTCGAAGCCGAAGCTGAAGCTGAAGATGAAGAGGAGGAAGAGGAGCCGCCTGTGAAGAAACATAAGAAGAACAAGAAGAAGAAGACAGAAGCTTCCAAGAAAGCTTCACAAGCCGGCGAGCTGCAGGAGGCTACCATCGACGACAATGGCGATATTATCATTTGTAAGGTAAGTAAATGTTTGACAAAATATTGTTTACAGTCGTACGAGTCTCGGGGGAGTAGATACGCCCACCTAAGTGCTGTAAATGGGCTACTTTCGATCCCAATACTTCCAGAGTGTAGTATTCTTGCTGCAAAGTGAAAACATGAAGCATGTTAAAAATCCCTTTTTATATTTTTTTTACGGTGCCTGTGACGTGGGGGACTAGTCTGCCGTGTAAGAAACTGTGATCCAGGTTCATCTGTCAGAATCCCCTGTGGGTTACACATCAATTTATGGCTATTATGTGTTTTAAACCTTGACCTCCTTACAAAATGAAACCCTTGAAGTCCAACTGTGCTAGTGAGCTTATCCAACTGTGCAAAGAGCTAATGAGACTTGACAATAAAAAAATTGCTGATCAAGAGTTAGGGTTTCTAGGGTTTATCTGCATTTAGACGGTGAAGTCATTTTGAAATGGCTAAATTCGATGGAAGTAAACCACCGATGTGCACCCATTGTTCTCTTGTAATAAGAAGATAAGATTATCTTTCAAAGCTTATGAAGTAAATATTATTTTGAAAATAAATTGATGATTTTGATTTAATAGCAGTTATCGTTAACAATTTCACACAAGTAATATAAGAAAAGAAGGGACAAGGCCGTCCAAAAAAAGTTTATTAATGGTCAGGGCTTCTGGAATTTACGTGTTGAATATCTTGCGCCGAGTCATTTTGAAATGGTTGAATGCAGTTTAAGTAAACTTTTTTTTTTTTTTTTTGGGTAAGTCAGACTAATTCTATTAGAAAAGCGTATGGTACATAGAGATTACAATCAAGAGAGGCTAGAGATCCGGGTAACCATAAATGATGAACAATCAACCTCGGTCCCCTGATTAGCCAAGAGAGAAGCAAAGAGAGCCCAAAAGATGAACATGGGAGCTAAAAGACAAAAACATGAGTATACCCAGAATGGGTGGAGTCCTCAGTACGACATTTCTTTCCCTTATTTTTTGACGCTCTTACCCAACCATCTTGGACGGGTGTGCTAGAACCACTTGAAGATTGTTGGTGATTGAAGGAGATGGCTCTTTATCTGAGTCCGAGGAGGAGGTTTCATGAGATCGCTTCTGAGCGCTCGTAGGACCGTTGGGCTCACCAGGGTCTGCCGGCGTCATGTTCGTCTCTTGCTTTGCCTCTTCCTCGTTTGCTTCGATCTCTTCCTCATCCGAGCTGAAGGAGTCGATGTCATCCATGGGTGGCGGTACACATGGTTTCCAACTTTTGGATTTTGATTTCCAATTGCTCTTCTCCTTTTGGGCAGGGAAGGAGGGGCAAGAGTTCTGAAGGTGCCCTGTTTGATGACAGTGATGACATCGGGAAGCTGTGTTCTCATAATCCAGAGTTTGAGTCCAATGGAAGTCTCCGACTTTGAGAATGATTTGATCAGGTAGGCCTTTGCTGATGTCTATTTCAACATAGATTCTGCCAAAGGTATATATGCCTGATTCCCCTCTGGAGGTGTCCGTTGCCAGGTAGCGTCCGAGGGTGTTTCCGATTCGTTTAAAGACTGAGTAGTGCCAAAGATGAGCATGTAAGTTGGGGAGCCTGACCCAGATAGGGAGCTTGGTGATGACGACCGTGGAGGGATCGAAGTCTGGGAACCATGATGTGAGGAATAGCCCTGCTTTTCCCCAAAACCAGGGTCTCTTTGTTAAGACTTTTTGATAATTCTTGTTGAATGCGAACAGAACTATGAAAAATTTCTTTGAGCAGAAGAAGACCTTGTTGTTATTGGTCCAAGTGGAGTGGATCCATTAATAGAGATCTGTTGAGCGAGGCCATAATCCATTGAATCGGCAAATGATGGCCTTTTCTACTGGGAACCATGATGTGAGGAATAGCCCTGCTTTTTCCCAAAACCAGGGTCTCTTTGTTAAGACTTTTTGATAATTATTGTTGAATGTGAACAGAACTATGAAAAATTTCTTTGAGCAGAAGAAGACCTTGTTGTTATTGGTCCAAGTGGAGTGGATCCATTAATAGAGATCTGCTGAGCGAGGCCATAATCCATTGAATCGACAAATGATGGCCTTTTCTACCATTAGTTGAGTCTGGTTATCAAGTGATGGATGAGAGATTTCAATAGCTGGAATGTCCTCCGTTTTATCCACTAAGAATGGCTTGGGAGCCTCAGGGGTCAGGGCAACTTTCTTGGGTAGCTGAGCATGGATTGCATCCTTGTAAGAGAATGCTTGTGAAGAGGATGGTTGCCCGGAAGCCCCGTCGCGCAGACGTAGGAATAAAACCAGAGAAGCATTTTAAACGTTGATTGTGCTTATTCTTCAAGATTATTTATCAAAACCTTAGAATATAAGATTATTTCAAAATACACTGAATAATTTTGACTTACTAGCAGTTACTGCTAACATTTTCATAGAGATACCACTAGCATACCCCTGAAGCAGGGAAAGTGATTGGTAAAGGGAATTAGGTGTGGATGCATTGCATAAAGGGAGGGGATGCATTTATTTGTTGTGTTATATTGGGTATGTTTTTGTTCTTGAAAAGAAGTCATTGCATTTTTTTACTAATGCTTTTTGAGAGGGTTGTGGAATTGAAAGGAACAAAAGTTGAAACTGTGCTTGTTGCACAGATCAGAAAGAATTGATGAAGGCATACTTGTCTTCTTAATTGTGTCCATTTCTTATATGCTGTGAAACTGTTTCGTGTTTACACTTTATATTCCAATATACAAGAAAACACTTTATTGTAAAGTTACAAATAATTTAGGTGATTTTGTTTTTAGCGTGCATACATATGGAGCACTTTTGTGTCCAAATATGATGTACTATTTTTTTTCCACAGGAAAAATTGTAGCTTCTATTAATAAAAATAAAAGTTACATGTTGTATATTCTAAGTGCATATGCAGATCAGCAGTAAAGCTGTCAATAGATATCAGTAATGTAGCAAAAAATAATAGATACATCCGATAAGTGCCTCATAAATCCATGCTGTGGGTTAGCAATCAGTAGTTTGTGATATATATATATATATATATATATATATATATATATATATATATATATATATATATATTAAAAAGAAAAAAGAAAAAAGAAAGAAAACCAAAAATTAGCTGCAGCCTCTAATGGGGGTTCAACCCCATCCAATGATCAGGAACAAATGGTCGATGAAAATACTGATAATATGCATGATCATTCTGCTCTTGAATCTCCATGTGAGTAGTCAATAAGTGCGACGCCTCCTTGGAAAGGAGGTCGGAAATTGTGTTCCGCTGCCTATAAATGTGCCGACAAGAAATATGATCAAAATATGTTTTGTGCTGTAGAATTTCATCCAAAATATTCAGCAGTGTGTGTACGTGACAGGTTGATTGTTGGTTGAACCAGTCAGTGATAATTTTGGAGTCACCAAAAATTTGTAGACCATGAACATTTTTTGTGATGGCGAATTGTAGGAGATATAGAAGACAAGAGAGTTCAGCATAGTTATTGGTGCCACGACCAAGTCCAATCTTGACTTTGTAAAAATGATGGGATGTGTGATGAAGTAGGAAGCCACCAACACAACCATGTGATTGGGCAGATCCATCGAAGTAGGCCCAAGGAAGTGATAAATCAATAATCTCATGGGAGATAACTCGACGCTGCGGTGGGGGAGGATCATTAGGTATCAAGTGGTAAATGGAGATAATTTGGGCAACAAATGAGGGTCAGTGATGAGGAATATTGTAGAAGATGGTGCGATTGCGGGCCAACCAGATACTCCAGCAGATTAAAATAGGTAGATTACGCAACTTATGAGGTAGTACAGATGTCCACCAAGACTCCAAGCTTCAGTAAGAGTAAGCCCCCCCAACGAAGATTATGATGAATGGAGGAGCAAATGAGTTGCCAAAGTTCATGTGTAGCATTGTAGTGAAGGAATAGATGAACTGTATCTTCAACAACCGAATTGCATAGAGGACATCTATGGGGGCCAATATGTGATCTTTTTTGGAGGTTGGCCCCCGTGGGAATTTTATCGGTGAGAATACACCACATGAGGAGCCTAGCTTTCGTCGGTCCCTGCAATTTCCAGATATTATGCCACCATGAGAGTAAAGATTCAGGTCTATGAGATCAACAAATGTGAATATACCCCTCTTTGGGAGTATATAAACCCTGTTTAGAGACATTCCAAATGAGTTCATCCTCCTGTTCCAGAATTTTGACACGTGTGTCCCTTAGAGCATCCAAATAAGCAGTCCAATGCGCTGCCCATTGCGGTTGCAGCTGAAGTGCCTGATGGTCTAACCATCCTTGGGTGAATATGGTGGATCAATTTTTGTCAGCAATGTAATTGAGTGTCAGGCAACTAGCACGATTGAGAGAGTCAATAAGTGCAGGTGGAAGGATGTGGGCATTGCCGTAACTCGTCCAAGAGTCCTAGCCAATACGAACCCTGGAGCCATTACCAATTTTCCATGCCAAATCAGCGCTGATATGTCGAATAGAGCCCAGTGCAACTCTCCAAATTGTTTAACAGCTACGATAGTGCACCGGAGGTTGGCGAAGCCATTCAGGTGGATTGAGTGGATGAATGTATTTTTGAATGACCACCCTGGTCCATAAGTTATTGCCAGTAAGAATCTGCCAACCAAGTTTAGCAGCCAGTGCTAGAGCAAAGGTCGGAAGATATTTGATACCCCAACCTCCCCATCGCTTGGGTAAAGCAATGCGGATCCATTTAGTCCAGGAAAAGTGTGACCTTCTTTAGCCACCGAGCCATAGAAATTTCCTGCAAATCAATTGTATCCTATGAAGAATTCCTTTAGGTATCTATGCCAGAGACATCCAGTAAACCGGATTTAATAAGTATCAGTCGACTTGCCCGAGATAACCAACGATGACACTAGTTGTTCAGTCGTTTTTCGATCTTGGTGATAAGCCAATTCCAATCAGCAGATTTATAGCTCATTGGTTTAAGGAAAAAGCCCAAGTACTTCAGACCATTCTCAAATCTGGTGAGGGTAAATGGGAATCATTGCTGTGCATAATGGATCTCATGTGGTGTGTATCCATGACAAGTCAGGGTAGATTTGCTGTTATTACAATTCATATTAGTAGCAGTACAAAATAGTAGCAGGATGGATCTAACCACGGTAGAATCCCCAAGTGTTCCATTGAGGAAAAGTATGATATCATCAACAAATAGAAGGTGTGTGAGTACAGAATTTGCCGAAATGTCAATGCCTTTCAATCTGCCACGATCCTTTTCATCAATGATACATTTGTTGAGGCCCTCCATGATCATGAGAAAGAGAAGTGGGGATAACAGACATCCTTGACGGAGTCCCCGTTCGGCATGAAAAAAATTTGTTGCAGCCCTAGTGATGAGTATACTAAAGGAAACAGAGGTAATACGACACATAATCCAATTTATAACTTGTATGGGGAATCCCAGATGAGTAAGAAGCATGCAGATGTAGAGCCAACTAGCTTGATCAAAGGCTTTTTCCAGATCGATCTTGAGTATCATCCCTTTGATCTTCTTAGTATGCATGGAGTGTAGTCCTTCTTGTGCAATGCCTATAGCATCATGGATTTGTCGATTTTCAAGAAAAAGCAAATTGTTCAGGTGAGATATAATTAGATAAAATGGGCTTCAGCCGATTAGCAAGGATCTTAGCCATAATCTTGTAGATACAATTGCATAATGAAAATTGGACGAAAATTTTTGAAAGTTGAGGGATGATCAGTCTTGGGAATAAGTGCAATGAAGGTAGCATTAAATGCCTCATATATTCGTCCAGATTGTCGGGTCTCTTCCACCACCTCCAGAAGGTCATGTCCCAGTGGTTCAAAGAATGCCAGATAAAATTCACGGACCATCCATCAGGTCCAGGGCTCTTGTCCTTTTTGAACCATTTAAGGACAGATTCAAGTTCCTCCATCGTAACTGGTGTAAGGAGATCATCAGCTTCTATAGGATCCACAAATCTAGGAAATAGGGAGGCCACCTTGCTGATTTAAGCCAGCGAGGGTTGAAGAGGTGCCTTATATATGTCACGAAAATGATTGATACCCTTCTGTGCAAGTTGTGAGAAAGTAGAAGCAGTGGAACCATCCTCGTTGTCGAGTTCCCAAATGGTATTGATGGCCTTTCGACCCTTAGCAAATTGATGGAAAAATTTGGAATTTTCGTCACATGCTTTGATCTAGATTGCACGACTTTTCAGTCTCCAAAGTTCATCCCACAATTGAAGGATCTTTAGGCGTTCGGCTTCCAGTTTAATAAGCTTTGATTTCTCATCTTCTGTCACAAATCCTCCCTCGATAGAGCATTCCAATCTGTGTATATCCTGTTCAATTGATGTGCGGTCAAGGTCCTCCAATCTTTTCTTATTCCTAGCCCAAGTAATTGACTCATTTTTAATGGAAAGAAGTCTGTGTGCAAATATGGAGGATAGCGAGTGAAGACTTGGTGGTGGAGGGAGTCTCCAATGGGTATTCACTAAGTTGACAAAGTCTACATCTTGTAACCACGCAGAACAAAATTTGAAAGGTGTGGCTGGCTTGTTGAAGGCCCCAATAATTTCTAGATATATCGGAGAGTGGTCAGAGATACCACCAGAGCTGATCCATTGCCTGAACGAGCTAAGAGTGTGTAGTAATCCTTCCTTAATAAGGAAGCAGTCAAGCTTGCGAGCAACCATATCGACCCCAGTGCGCCTATTTGGCCATGTAGGAGAGGGGGAGGTTATGAGGGGATCCACCAGTTGGTGGGATGATAGAATATGTCTGAAAAAATCAGAGAGTGGATCTGCATGTGAATTAGGTCCCCAGGATTCAGAGATCCCCAGGGAGAAATTCAAGTCACCAGCCAAAATAATATTGTCAGAACGAAGCACCGATGAATTCAAAAGAGAGGTCTAGAACTGCTGCCTATTTGTGTAGGGGCCATAGGTGTTGATAATGCAGAAGTGAAGACCGAGAGCTTCCGAAAAAATATCCATTGCAATAATGCAATCCCTCCCCCAAACATTGAGAAGTTTAATGTGTCGGGCGTTGATACAAAGGGCTAGTCCACTCGAGCGACCATTAGCATTGATGGCATGGATGGTCCACGAGGGGAGAAGAGGAGCAAGAGCTCGAATGACAAGGTCAAAAGAACCATGAGTTTCCTGGAGGATGATGATGTCTGCAGATGAAGAAGAGAAGAGGCGCCTGAGAGCAAGGCGCTTGGCGGGGCTGGCAAGCCCACGACAGTTGAAAGAGAGGCAAATCATTGGGAAACCAGCAAAGGGGATTGTCTTGCTCTAAGGATCCCATCAATGGAAAGTTGAGTGCTAGATGCAACTTCTTTACCGACCTTTAGAATGGCCTTCGAGATGTGTGAGTGACGGTTGTGAGAAGATTTGTGCAGGGTAATAGGGGGGCCAGGTTGAGGTCCAAGTCCAGCTGGAGTGTAATTACGAGGGCGTAGATTGTAGGAGTGGGTAGAAGAGGATTCAGATGGTTCAATAGTAAAAGTAGGTAAGGGAGGTGAGATGGGGAGAGTAGAGGGTATTGGGGGGAGTGTAGGAGATACAGATGATGAGGGGGAAGGGGCTGTAGAAGAAATGTTAGGTATGGAAGGGGGAGTAGGGTAAAACAGGAAAGGAGGGGAGGACAGGGGACAAATAATGGGAGAGGTAGAGAATCCAGCCAGAGAGGGCTCTGTGTACTGAATAGAAGCAGTAGATAAAAAAGATAAAAATGTGAAAGGAGGTAAAGAGGGAGTACCAGAATCCGGAGAGAGTCCAGAGTGTGTAGCATCTGTCATAGATCGAGTGACTCTGTGAGGGGCAGTCGCATCCGCCTGTGCAAAGTCCACCTGCGAAGAGGGAGCAGGAGTCGAGAGGGGACTGGATAGATGTGCTTGCCGCTGCAACGAGACCAATATTGGTTCAATATGCTATAAATTACCCCGAGTGCTGGTACCAGATGCCTGTCCATTTAATGGACAACCTTTAAAAACATGTCCAACTTTATGACATCGGTGACAACGGAAAGGAACCCCTTCATAATCCAGTAATTGAGTCCGGGCGGAGTTGCACCATTGAATATTGATGGATTCTTCGAGTCCTTTCCTTGTATCCAGTTGTCCCAAAATGGGTGCATATGCCATCTTACCCGATTCAATATATGAGCGATCATGGTCCAATTATGTGCCGAGAAGGTTACCAATATCCTTGAATATCTGATCATTCCATAAGTGAAGCGGAAGGGCAGGTAGATGAACCCAAATAGGTTCCGCTCCCAATGGTTCACGATCATAATCGAATAAGGGGCTCCAACGTTTCAAAAGCACTGGAGCCATCTCAATGTGCCAGAATTGCGTTAAAATCAGATTTGTAGGGTCCCTGTTAGAGAAACAGAGGGAAAACCTTCCCTTCATAAGAGTATGAATGGGAATGGTAGGGAGCTCATGTAGAAGACCACCCGATATCTCTTGTACCCACTGTGTCAGTCTTTTAACCCTGTAGTTCTGGCCACGAACACACCCCACCACAACTTTATCCACTGTACCTAGGATATCAGCCATCTGAACAACCAATGTCGAGGGTGAGGAGGCCACTGTGCTTACAGGCCCGCACACATTTCGTTCGACGAATGCTTCAAAAGCACTGGAGCCATCTCGATGTGCCAGGATTGCATTAAAATCAGATCTATAGGGTCCCTGTTAGAGAAACGGAGGGCAAACCATCCCTTCGTAAGAGTATGAATGGTAGGGAGCTCATGTAGAAGACCACCCATATCTTTTGTACCCACTGTGTCAGTCTTTTAACCTCGTAGTTTCGACCACAAACACGCCCCACCACAACTTTATCCATTGTACCCAGGATATCAGCGATTTGAACACCAACGCCGAGGGTGAGGAGGCCGCTACACTTACCGGCTCGCACACATTTCGTTCGACGAGGGGCACGAGGGGGCGGTCCATGAGGTAGGGGAGCGGATGCGGTGAGTGGAGGAGACAATGAGGAGCTGGGGGGGGAAAAAGGGTGTCAGGTGGGGGATGACAAATCGACCAGATGGGCGACGAGGGGGGAGTAGTAGCAGGGCTGTGAGCGGTATTGGGATGAAGGGGGGGAGGGGAAGAGTGCGGCGAGGGGTGGGGAGCAAAGTGAGGGGGCGAAGGGGTGGTTGAGAGCAGAGGTGCTGGAGCGAGGGAGCTAGGGTAGCTAAAAGAGGGAGTAGCCGCAGAGAGAGGGAGAGACTACGAGAGAAAGGCTAATGAAGTAGGGGACGGAGGACGAAGGTCCGGGGAGGAGATAAGGTCAATCCTTGACCTTCAATGTTTCCATTGTTAATGGTTGACCTTGTTAAGTCTTTTTGTGTAGTTGTTTCCTTTTTTTGTTTATCATTGCCAAAGCCAACAATGTTGGAGAATGATACAACTTTGGGAACTTGGATGTCACATTTACTTTGGCTGTATACCCACTCACCTATGCATCTATGTTTGTATTTCTTTGCTAATGGGGATGCAAAGCAAGTAAGATATAAGCGTTTTAAAGTGAAAAAAACTACTTTGGGTAATTTTGGTGCTGCATTTGAAAATTTCTCAAGAAAAAGCTATGAAAGATAATCTCGATTGACTTCACATCCTATGTCTAATTAGTCCACTACCCTACCATCTAGAATTGGGATTTACTCCTAATGGAGATATTGATGTATGGTTTTCTAGAGACTTGCCTTTGTTAACATAGGTTGAAAAGTAGCGAAGGAACAAATTCCTTGATTTGTGCCTTGATTCAAGGAATTGAATTTGTGTTCTTCTTAGTCATGTACGAGTTCAAGAAGCTGTTTGACTAGTGCAAGTTTATGGAAGACCGAGTTATTTGTATTCTAGTGTGAGAACTGGAAGTATTTGTGGAGTTAGCCTCCAAAATTTTAGGAGGGACTAGTTAACAAGTTGTGTTAACTATTGTTAACTAGAAAACCACCATTTTGACTTTCCAAACGTAGAAATTACTAACAATAGCCCCTTTAAGTGCTTATAAGGAGATCAAAGGCACACTTTGTGTTCATCCGTGAGCATGATTTTGTGATCTTGTGAGAGGAACAAGCCAATAAGTCTTTTCTTGTGCAAATTATTGGAGGAGTTTTTCCCTTAGAAGTGTGCACGAAAATAGGAGGAATTCCTATTCTTTAGGAGGTCGAATGCGTTATGAAATAGGGGGCCCTATTTCATAAGGAATGTGCAAGGATTTTGGGCTTTAATGTGGGCTGGTTGAGGGAAGTAGATCAAAATTATTGCAGGGTTGTTTCAAGCCTAGTTCGAGGCTGAGAGACTAGTTTGTATTATGTTAAATTGAGTGTTAACATGTTCTTGCATAGTATGGTTATTTTCAGTAATCCAGATAAGCTCAAAGATTAATCACATAAGACATTATTGTCATCATAGTAACTGAAGAAAGAAGATAAACAAATGAGCAAAAAACAAGCCAAGACAAGAGAACACATGGATATGGCTCAAGCCAGGGAAAACTTCTAAGACGGGGAAAACCCTTGATCAATTCATCTTATTATCAATTTCAAATGTTCAGCAAAGAGAGAGAGTAATGATATCAGACAGAGTGCCTTGCCAATATGAGGGTAATGAAATGATCTTTATCAGCCCAAAACTGTAATAATATCAATTTTTCAACTGTGGGGAGTTAGGGTTTCTTGTAATCCTCTTGATTGACCTAGAAACCCTCCTTTCTACTGCAACTACCCTTGTCAAGCAAGGGGCTGTCCATAGGTGACTAATCTGATCTTCATGAGGCTGATCTGACCCTTCTCGGCCCTTCTGTTCTAGCCTGAAGTATGCATGCGGTTGACTATAAAGATGATTTTGAAGTGCAGACAAAAGGGAGACCAGATCCAGAATTACCTTAGCATCTACTCTAGCATCTCGGTCCCTAAGCAGGTGGTTCTAGGCCTGCGACCTAGCTGTGGGAGAACTTTGGCATATAGCAGAGAAAGATATCACGTAAGATAAGCCACAACCCATACATATATCAACATAGAACCATAGCGTAAGCGTACTCCTCAACGCAGACCTATAGAGACAAGATAATAACCCAATACTGACCCAACCACGCACAAATTTAGCCCTTTTGTTCTATCCTGAAGTATGCATGCGGTTGACTATAAATATGGTTTTGAAGTGCAGACAGAAGGGAGACTAGATCCAGAATTACCTTAGCATCTACTCTAGCATCTCGGTCCTTGAGCAGGTGGTTCTAGGCTCGCGACCTAGCTGTGGGAGAACTTTGGCATATAGCAGAGAAAGATATCACATAAGATAAACCACAACCCATACATATATCAACCCATAACCATAACGTAAGTCTGCTCCTCAACGCAAATCTGTAGAGACAAGACAATAACCCAATATTGACCTAGCCACGCACAAATTTGTCCTCCTTTAGCTACGCTGCCTTAGAGATATATTTCCAGCTTAGGATTAATGTAAATGAGGATGCCCTTATATACAATTTTAGATATGATAATTTGCCATAACTTTTGGAGGGAAATTCAAAATTCAAATTTCAAATTCTCTCTCGCCTAAACCAAATCATGACTTATAATATTATATTTTGAATA
The DNA here is from genome assembly GCA_034641835.2 of Pinus albicaulis. Taxonomy (NCBI): domain Eukaryota; kingdom Viridiplantae; phylum Streptophyta; class Pinopsida; order Pinales; family Pinaceae; genus Pinus; species Pinus albicaulis. Next base: position 1,672,514,906 of record CM076580.1, on the reverse strand, counting down.
ATTAAATATTTTCCTTATCCAAATTAGACAATCTTTATATCGATTTTGGTCCTCTCGAAAAGAGGGATTCAATGGAATTATTATCTCCATCAATCGAGGAGACCAAAGTGGAATTTGGCCCTAGTTTCAAATTTTAACATATTCTCTATCGAAACATGGTTATTTGTAAGAGATCTGTAGCTTATTCTTCTTCAATAATATTTTCTAGCAAGCAAGTGTTTTCCTAGTTGGGTTCCCTAGAAAAAATGTGTTGTTCTATTGTGTGAATTGTGCTTTTATTTTTGTTCCTATTCCACTGCATCTAGTAGAGAAATTTTGTGATTATATGAAAATAAATTTATTTTCATATTGTTCAAATAAGTTGATTAGAATTTCATGGATTTTCTACATAGCATTAGAGTTGTGAACGGAAATCGATCAACACATAGTTTGAAAGATGACAACTCACACAGGATTAGGATTGAGAGATTAGGATAGACTGGATGGCTCCTAAAATTTTGGTGTTTGGAAGGTCTAAATATTTTTCTTGTTGGACGAGTTTGTGCTGAAGAAATTCGCTGAGAAAGGTGTTGCAGAACCTTCAAACCCAGACGTGTTAAGGCTTTTGCAAAGGCAGATGGCTAAGACTAAGAGGATGATCTTGGATGGACTTCGAGATCATGCAGTCCATCATGTTGCATGTAAAAATATAGCTATAAGGAAATGTGGGATGCCTTAGTCCAACTCTACCAGAATTATTTCGAGAACCAGAAGATGGTCCTCAAAGAGAAGTTGAGGACAATCAAGACGCAAAAGGGTGAGTGTGTAATTGCCTCTCTCACCAGAATTCCGGAAGTCCGTGATGAGCTTACAACTGTTGGAGAGCAACCCATGGACACAGAGCTAGTGTGTGTGGCCTTGAATGGGTTTACCAAAGATTGGCATACTTTCGTTGAAGTATTATTGCACAAGATAAGTTGTCGGCTTGGGAATGACTATGGAGTGACTTCATTAAGGAGGAGCTAAGGCTTAGACTAGTTGAGACTTCTAGGAATAGTGGCAAGGGTTCCAATGTTGAGAAGGAGGAGAATCTTGCTCTTGTTGGTAAAGCCAAGCGCAAGAAAGGCAAAGGGAAGAGCAAGAACAGTCAAAAGGGTGACAAGAAGAAGGCAGATCTAAGTAAGATCAAATGCTTACATTGCCATGTTTTTGGATACTATGCTTCTAAGTGTCCTAACCCGGAAAAAGAAGGGGTCAAATAAGGAGCATGTAGCTGCATCAACTGATGTAGATGAGTTTGCCTTTTAGTTTGAGAAGGACTTCTCATTGATAGCTTGCATGTCAAGCTCAGTAGGGAGCAGTACGTGGTACATTGATTCAAGAGCCTCTTTCCATATGACTGGGAGTCGGGAGTATTTCATATCCTTTATTCGTGAGGATAAAGGATATGATGTCATCTTCAATAGAGGTAATGCTTACCTCTAGCACTTGGCTTCTGGATGTCAGAAGTAGGTAGGTGTGAGGGTGAAGACACTCTACAAGTTGCAGGTAGAGATAGATACAACCTTGAACAACAAGGTAGGATGTGCAGATGTTGGTGAACTTTGGCACAAGCGCATGGGACACTTACATCATGGGGCGATGAAGATTCTTCAGCAGATTGTCACAGGATTACCAACAAGTGTTCTTGACAAGAGTGGAGTGTGCAGGGAGTGCATGCTTGACAAGTATGTCAAGTATTCTTTCCATGGTCATGATGATATTAGAGCCAAAAGGATTTTGGAGCTGTTGCATTTATATGTGTGCGGGCCCTTTTCCTCTCCATCATTGATGAGGCACATGTATTATGTTACTTTCATTGATGATTTTTCTCGGAAAACTTGGATTTATTTTAGGAAAAATAAAGATGAGGTCTTAGATAGGTTCATGTAGTTTAAGGCCTTGGTAGAGGAGTTGACCCGGAAGATTTTATCAAGGGTGTGAGAAGTGACTGTGAAAATTCCAAACCGGAATCCTATTACAACAACTGGAAATTATTCTCCTAATTGTTAATTGTATTTAACAATTTAATTGTTGTTTGCTACGACAAATACTGAATAAATCATACTGCAATCTACACAAATAAAACTGTGGAAGAATAAAATGCTAGAAGAAATGGTAGCACAAATAACACAATTATTTTTGAACAAAAGTCCTCGGAAAAACCCAATGCAGGAAAATCGGTGCAACAATTGAGGGTTTTTATTATTATGTGGTAATGAAATAATTTGAGTACAATTTGGATGTCGAATACTGGCAATCTTGCAGAGAAAAATACTGGCAAAAATCTAGTGAGGAATTTTCCTCACTCCACACGCAATCTCCTAGCACAAGATGCCTTTAGAAACTCGACCCTCTGACTCTTTGCGTTAGCCTCTGTGCTGCTCTATGTAGCCTGTTTGACGTCAAGCCTCTGCACTGCTTTGCACAGCCTGTTTGACGTCAAGCGTCTGACAGGTCTCAGATGATGTCGTTCTGCCTTCTACTGTGTGGAAAGATGCTTCTCCGACACGCTGGGACTCCTTCCCGGCCTTTGAACTGAAGACATCTCTCCCTCTCAGCAAATCGATCTTGCCTCTAGAGGTTGCTACGCTGCCCTAGCATCAACCTCTCTCTGGCTCTTCTGCCTCTCTACAAATGCACTCGCTAGATCTGGAATTCCTGCCCCTCTCTCATTGCTTCGATCTCTGGCTCTCTCCGACAATTGACTGCTGCTACTCTGGGAATCGATTTGCTAATGAAATCAAACTGCTGAAGTGATTTCCCCATCAACACGTCTACCTCCTCTTATAATCGTCTGTTGGAGCAACAATGACCAAGATTAAAACTTGATCAATGGCTAGGATCATTTCTGGATCGATCTGTATGAGTTTCTAGATTATTCTCGCCTTGACTTAATTATTACCGATTAGTTAACCAATTTTCCTAAGTTTAGACTTAGGAAACATTAAAAATCGGTTAACAATCTAATTAAGTCACTTTTATGCAGGATTTTCAGAAACAATTTTTGGGTTCTAGAGATCTCATGTATTCTAGCCTCTCCACAAAGTTTCGTGGCTAGAACACATTCGATGCTAGTAAAACTAACACTCCGTCTTGGCGAGGAATGCGTTCTAGTAGTGCTGCACACCTCGTAGCAACACCCTGTTTCTATATCATCTCCTGTCACGCTGTTGATGTCTGGCTATTGTTGCCCACCAACTACTGTGTAACTCTAATATGCGCTGCATCTGTGTTGTTGCTAACACTGCCATACTGCTACCAACACTGCATCTGCACTGCAACTCTGTTGTTGCTGCAACTGAAAAACATCCAAAACATTGAATCAACTGTGTTCAATATGATGCATTTCTCACTCGAGTATCTGACTACTACTAGCTACTGCTCTGTCTACTGAAGACTTTGTGCTGCTGATTCTGCATTGTTCCAACTGCACTACAACCAACTTTGCTCTGCGCTCCCCAGCATTTGACTGCTACTAGTCTGCAACTGTAATTTGACTGCACCAATTGCCACTGATCCATCTTGATACTGAATACTGTGGACCCCTTGTAGCTAGGTAATCATCTATGAGGTGGAATCCTCAAGAACCTTGCCCATCCGGCACACTAGAGCCTCATACTCCTCCACCTCCTGGATCTGGTGCCCAACTATCTCCTTTCAAGCCTAGTCCCTCGCTGAGACCCTTCCTCTCTTTGCAAATCGCACTTCCTTTGGCATCTTCCTCTGGCAATTGGAAGTCGATCTGCTGCCCCGATTTGCATTCTGGCTAACTAGCACGACCTCCTCTGGCAATCTCGTATGACCATCCCTGCAGAGCTGCAAATTTTGGAAACTTAAAAACTGGAGAAATAAACTCGAAAATCTCCCTCTTTCCCTCTGCTTGGCTATTGCTCTGCTACTCACTCTCTCGGCTGGAATGCATAGATTTTCTAGCTACTACTGTCAATCTTCTTGGAAAATTTGAACTTTTGAGACTCGAAGTTCCTTGAGAAAATTTTTCCCTCTGCTTGGCTGTTGCTTTGCTACTCCCTCTCCTAGGTGGAATGCATAGATTTGCTAGCTACTACTGCCAATTTGCCTGGAAAATTCGGACTTCTGAGGCTCAAAGTTCCCTGAGATAAATTTTCCCTTTGCTGTGTGTGCTTCTCTCTCTTACACGCAATGTTGGTTCTGCTCTAGCGAACTGTTGCATTGTAAAAACCTCTGCGTCCAGCTAGAATCTGCCCAACAAAAACACTGAACTGCTCCCTCTGCCTTTGGAATCGCTCGATCTGGAAGGATTGAATTTTTTTACCCATCTCTTAGAAAAATTGAACTTTGTCAAGCAACTCAGCCTCCTGGTAAAGAGATCCTGTTGCCCTTGGGAATTTCGGCCTGCTGCCCTTGCCGAGTATTGAAATTCCTTTCCTTCGTTGCTAAGCTCTCCAGCTGATCAATTACGCTCTAATACCATGGGAAAATTCCAAACTGGAATCCTATTGCAACAATTGGAAATTATTCTCACAATTGTTAATTGTATTTAACAATTTATTCGCTGTTTGGTACGACAAATACTGAATAAATCACACTGCAATCTACACAAATAAAATTGCGGAAGAATAAAACGCTGGAAGAGATGCTAGAATACACACATAAAATTAACACAATTATCTTTGGACAAAAGTCCCCTTAAAAAGCCAATGCGGAAAATCGGTGCAACAATTGAGGGTTTTTATTATTATGCAACAGTGAAATAATCTAAGTACACACTCTGGATGCCGAATACTAGCAATATTGCAGAGAAAAATACTGGCATAAATCTAGTGAGGAATTTTCCTCACTCCACAAGCAATCTCCCGGCACAACCTGCCGTCAAAAACTCGACACTTTGACCCTTTGCGTCAGCCTCTACACTGCTCTGCGCAACTTGTTTGATGTCAAGCCTTTGACTGCTCCGCGCCACCTGTCTGATGTCAAGCCTTTGACTGCTCCGCACAACTTGTCTGATGTCAAGCCTTTGACTGCTCTGATGAAGTCATTTTGTCTTCTACTGGTTAGAAATATGCTTCTCAGACACTCTGGGATTCCTTCCCAGCTTTTGGAACTGAAGAAGTCTCTTCCTCTCAGCAAATCGATCTTGCCTCTAGAGGTTGCTGTGCTGCCCCAACATCAGCCTCTTTGTGGCTCTTCTGCCTCTCTGCAAATGCACTTGCTGGATCTGGAGTGCCTCCTCCAACCTCACTGTCTTTGCCCATCTCTCACTGCTTCAATCTCACTGCTTCGGTCTCTGGCTCTCTATGACAACTGATTGTTGCTACTTTGGAAATCGATCTGCGAATGAAATTGAATTGCTAAAGTGATCTTCCCATCATCACATCGACCTCCTCTTATAATTCTCTGTTGGAGCACCAATGACCAAGATTAGAACGAAATCAATGGTTAGGATCATTTATGGATCGATCCTTGCGAGTTTCTAGATTATTCTCCCCTTGACTTAATTAATACTAATTAATGAACCAATTTTCCTAAGTTTAGACTTGGGAAACATTAAAAATTGGTTAATAATATAATTAAGTCACTTCTAGGCAGAATTTCCAGAAACAATTTCTACAAAAACTAATAATGACAATGGTGGAGAATATATCTCCAATGCCTTAAAGGATATTTGTGCAAAGGAAGCTACCAGGAGAGAGTTATCGCATCTCATAACCCTCAACAGAATGGAGTGGCTGAGAGGAAGAACAAGAGTATTGTTGGAGAAACTAGGGCTATGTTGCATGATCAGGATCTACCTAGGTTCTTGTGGGAAGAAGCATGTAATACTTTATTATTTTTGCAGAACAAGAGTTTGTGCAGGTACTTGGATGAGTTACACAAGAGGAGGCTTTCATAGGCAAGAACCCCGATGTTTCACACTTCTGGATCCTTGGCACAAAGGTCTACAATCATGTGTCCAAGGATAATATGAAGACGCTAGATCTGACAACAGAAAAGGGAATTTTTGTGGGATATAGTGGGACAACTCAAGCGTACAGGGTGTATCTTCTGAGACTTAGGAAGACAAATCTTAGGTGGGATGTGAGATTCCAGTAGGATCAGGCTTTGAGAGTTTCCTTAGAGTGTGAGTAGATTGTAGTATCTGAGGAGGAGCTACTTGCTTCCAAACAAGAGTCACAACCAACACCTCAGAGTCAGCTACAACCATAGTTTAGTGGCAAGAGAGTAGCACAACGAGATTTGCAGCAGGATGAGGAGGAGAAACTAGGTCGAGAACATATAGATCAACCAGAGCCACCCACCACAGGGAGGAAGAAGGTCAAGTGGGTGAGAGGTTGATTCAGGAGGCTCAAGAGCAGGTCGAGACTCCTAGCACTATGTTTAGGCAGAGCAAACAACCACAAAGGTACATTGTATGGCATTGATGATAGAGTTGGTGGACATTGAGCGTTCTTCTTATGCAGTGGTTTGGAAAGATGCCGTGGTGGAGGATTATTCCTCTATCATGAAGAATGATGTCTGGGAGATTGTTCCACGACTTGAGGGGAAATCAGTAGTTGGATCCATATGGGCGTAGAAGTTGAAGCATGGAGCAGATGGGAGTGTGGAGAAGTTCAAGGCCAAGTTTGTGGCCAAGGGCTTCTCACAGATTAAGGGAATAGACTATGAGGAGACTTTTGCCCCAGTAGCACGGTATTAATCCATCAGGACTATTTTGGCACTTGCAACACAGATGGGGTGGAAGATCCACCAGATAGATGTGAAGACAACCTTCCTCAATGGAGTTGTTGAGGAGGAGATCTATATGGAGCAACCAAAGGGGTTTGAGTAGTTCAACAGGGACACACATGTGTGCAGGCTGAAGAGAGCTCCTTATGGGCTCAAACAGGCTCTGAGAGCATGGCACACTCAGATTGACAACTGCCTTTGAGCATTAGGCTTCACTAAGAGTGAGGCGAATGCTAACCTATACTACATCATGGTTGGTGGGCTTCCGTTCATTCTAGTTCTCTATGTCGACGACCTTATACTGATTGGGGATGAGAGCTTGATCCAGGATTGTAAGGAGGACCTTGCAAGGGTGTTTGAGATGAAGGATATTGGGCTTATGCATTATTTCCTTGGCTTGGAGGTTTGGCAGGTTAATGGTGAGATTTTCATGGGATAGGGGAAGTACACTACCGAGATTTTCCAGAGATTTTATATATAGGATTGCAGGATGATGGCCACATGTCTATGCACAAATTAAGGGAAGGTGGATGCTAGAGGAGAGCGTTTGGATCCTGCAATATACAGGCAACTCATTGGGTTGTTGATGTACTTGGACACATGACTTGATATTTGTTTTGTAGTCAACCAACAAAGTCAGTTCATGGTGGAATTGACTAGAGTGCATTTGGTTGCTTTAAGGCACGTGTTGAGATATATCAAAGGCACAACGAACTATGAATTGTGGTACAGACAGGTTGATGGACCGAGGCTTGAGGGCTTCACAGATGCAGATTGGTCTGTGAGTTCCACAAACAGGAAGAGCACTTTAGGTGGCATCCTTAGCATCGGGTCAACAATTGTTTCTTGGTACAATAGGAAGCAAATATCAGTTGCACTTAGTTCAACAAAGGCCGAGTACATGGCTGTTAGTCAGGGAACTTGTGAGGCTATTTGGATGAGGAAGTTGCTTGTGGAACTTTTTAGATAGAGGATGGAGCCTAACATGATACATTGTGATAATCATAGTTGCATTAAGCTCTTCGAGAACCCATTGTTTCATGATTGTTCAAAGCATATTGAGATTCGATATCACTATCTTAGAGATTGCGTGCTAAAGGGGATAGTAAAGCTAATGTACATTCCAACAGGGTAGTAGAGAACAAACATCTTGATTAAGGCATTGGCAAGAAGCAGTTTTGTTCATCACAGAGACAGGTTGGGAGTTTTACAAAATCCCTTCCTTGCTAAAATGGAGTGTTGGAAAGTAGCGAAGGAATGGATTCCTTGATTTGTGCCTTAATTCAAGGAAACAAATTTGTGTTCTCCTTAGTCATGTACGAGTTCCAGTGATGTGGATGAGTTCAAGACACATTTTGACTAGTGCAAGTTTGTGGAAGACTGAGTTATTTTTCTTCTAGTGTGAGTTGGTTTGGGAACTGGAGGAATTTGTGGAGTTAACCTCCTATATTTTAGGAGGGACTAGTTAGCAAGTTGTGTTAACTAGAAAACCACCAGTTCAACTTTCCAAACATAGAACTTACTAACAATAGACTATTCAAAGTGCTTATAAGGAGATCGAAGGCACACTTTGTATTCATTCTTGAGCACGAGTTTGTGAGCTTGTGAGAGGAACGAGCCAAGAAGTCTTTTTATGCAAATTATTGGAGGAGTTTTTCCCTTGGAAGTGTGCATGAAAATAGGATAAATTCCTATTCTTTAGGAGGTCGAATGCGCTAGGAAATAAGGGCCTATTTCCTAAGTAATGTGAAAGGATTTGGGCTTTAGTGTGGGCTAGTTGAGGGAAGCAGATCAATAGTCTTGTAGGTTTGCCTAGTTCAAGGCTGAGAGATCAGTTTGTATTCTCTATTGAAACATGGTTATTTGTAAGAGATTTATAGCTTATTCTTCTTCAATAATATTCTCAAGCAAGCGAGGGTTTTCCCAGGTTGGCCCCCTTAGAAAGATTGTGTTGTTCTATTGTGTGAATTGTGCTTTTTACTTTTGTTCCTATTTCGCTGCATCTAGTAGAGAAATTCTGTGATTACATGAAAAGGAAATTGTTTTCAGATTGTTCATATTAGCACATCAGATTTTCGTGGATTTTCTACAACATATGCAACTTTTTTTGATTGTGTTTTACCTAATGGTTATGCACACTTGTGTGGTCAATTTGTACAACATCAAATTTAAGTGAAAATGCCGAAAGAGTAGCACAAACTTATTTGGAGAGAAGTTTTAGAGAATTGGCTATTGTTGTAATCCCAAATTAGAAAGCAATATCTCCCTTCAAATAATGTGGCATATATTGTAGATAAATATCAACCACTCATGTTCTGAACCAAATAAATGTTAACCACCCATCTTCTTTGTGTCACGAGAGGTCCCCACCTCTTGATGTTTCTTCAATATTCTCATACTATGTTGCATCTATATTAACTAAATGTAGTTAGACAATGCTCAAACTTTAAACAACACTAAGGAACTTCATCTAGACATGGAAATTGTAGTGAAAACACCATATCATGTCATGAATATTGTGGAAATTTCTGAAGCTTTACACTTTTTGCAAAAATGATTTACTGTTAATCTGGTTATGCTCCTCCTACTTAGACAAGTTATTAACTGAATAAAAATTCAAGTTAAAATCGAATCCAAACACATAACAGATCTCCACTAATCCAGATCTAGAACAAGTTCATGCACACATAGACAAAGTGACAGTTATTTCTGGACAAATAGTCCCCAGAAAAACCCAATGCGGGAAAACCGGTCTTCTGGTTGTTGGAGGGTTTTATTATCAAGAATTTTCTGAATAAACAAGCCTGGGTTCCAAATTTGGAAAACCCGACAAAGATATATTAGATCTACAGCTCATTGGCTGATCTAGGGCCAAAATAATGACTGATCCACACCCTCAAATAGGGTTTACAGAACTCAACCAAAATTAGGGCCTAGAAACCCCAACGCTGCCCCTGAAGCCTTTGCGTTAGCCTCTGAAGCCCCTCCAACCCTCAACGCTGCTTCGGAAAGGGCTGCGTTACCCAGACTGGGTGACGCAGTCCCTACGCTGTCCCTTAGGGTTTTCTGCATAACCCCTAAGGGTTTCCTGCAGCGAATCACGCTGTCCTTGAGGGACTGCGCATCACCTGTGTCGCACAAGTTGCTACCCTGTTGTTGTTGCCTTCCTACTTCAATGCGCTGCCTCTCTGAACTGATCTTTGCCTCTTGCTGATTCTAGACCTTGGGATCAGATCATCCCCTTGGCCTAAATTCCCCTCTTTGCAGCTGAAACACTTCTGAGATTTCTTAGCAAACTCGCCCTACAATCTCAGCTTAGCTTTAGTGCTCTGCCTCTGTGTGTCTTTGTAAATGATTTAAGCCTTTCCTTTATACTTTTCTCGTTGGAAAACCAACGACCATGATCAGATCTTGAATCAATGGCTACGATTAAAAGAAAGCTTGATCCGTGTGACTTAAGACAATTTCATCACATGTTTAATTACATTCACTTTAATTATTTAAGTTCCCTAAGTTTTAACTTAGGAAATACATTAAAATAATTAATTAATTTAATATCTCTTAAACCAGATGAAATTTCCCAAATCAATTTCTGGGTCTTATGGATCAAGTGTACTCTAGTTCCTCCACAAAATTTGGGAGCTAGAGCACAACTGATGCTACCCCAAATACACAAAATCTCAGCAAATACAAGGGATGATTGTATAAACATTTAAATGCATGTAATCGACACTGTTACCCACCAAAATGGGTAACCCGATAACATAAAACTTTTGCTACATTTGACAGCTAACTGGTTAGCCAGACAACCAACAGTCCTTGCCAACCACTTTTAGATGATGATATGCCATATATCTCTGCCACTTGAATCAACCATTTGCTTGTCCCATCCAACATGAACATATGGGCAAAGTTGGGATGCCATTCAAATGTTACTTTGATCATTTTCCAATTGGGTGCTTATAATTGTTTGTTTTTGGGCATTTGGTATGGATTATGGGGTGATTTGGAAGATTGTCATACTTTGATCGTGTTCATTTTATATAATAATGGTATGTTCTATGCTTAGAGCAATTTACTTCAGTCTTTCTTATTAGCCCAATTAAATTTCCTGTTTAGCAATCACATTAACGTTGACAGTAAATGCTGATAGAACATAAACAAATAACCAGAAGACAAGCCAAGACAAGATGACACAATATTTTGGCGGATGCAAGGGAAAAACCCCAATGTGGGAAATACCCTTTGATAAAATATTCTTATTATTCTTCAAATTCAGTAGATGGAGAGAGTACAATTTACAAATTTCCAACATCAGTCAACAAGATGTCCTAGCCAACAAAGTCAATGCTGGTCAAACCGAAAATATTCCTTCATAATGGAGCTCGATCAAACCTAGTCAAACTCGGCTTCAAAGAATAGTCAAAGCCAACCCAAAATAGTCCTGAAATTCTCAGTCAAACTCGGTCAACGCTCTGGTCAAACCTACGTGGGTAGGATGCATGTGGGGCATAGCTCAAGATAGGGTGAACCAACTCAATATTATAATGGTGGGGAAATAGCACACTAACAAGGTAAGGCGAACCTAGCCCTGTGGTTGCTTATAGCTCCAAGAAGCTATCTCCAATCCCCTTGGAAGCTCAAAGTCCAACTCAAGCGGGACCCTCATAAGAGGGTTTGTCCACGATTCCATGCTTCTCATAGAAGGTTAAGAATTTGACCTTCCCTAGGGGCTTCTTGAGAATGTCTGCGACCTGCTCATCAGTTCCAATGTGATGGAGCCTTACGACGCCTCGCTGTACCATATCCCAGACAAAGTGGTACCTGATATCAATATGCTTGGAGTGTTCGTGGAACACAGGATTCTCTGAAAGTTGCATCCCACTTTGGTTGTCGCAATGGATCACAATGGTATCTAGCACATGCCCAAACAACTCACTGAAGAGCTCTCTCAACCAAACAGCTTCACAACAGGCCATACTCGCTACAATGTATTCGGCCTCGGTAGTGCTCAAAGCAACCGATTTGTGCTTCCTGCTCATCCAGGAGATTGAAGCAGAACCTAGAGTGAAGCAACATCCAGATGTGCTTTTACGATCCACCACACTGCTTGCCTAGTCAGCATCGGTATATCCATGGAGCCTCACATTCCCAACAGTGTATCTTAGTCCATGATTGATTGCGCTCTAGAGATATCTCAAGAGATTCTTGGCAACAATCCAGTGAATGTGATGAGGCTCGACCGTATATTGACTCAACGTGTTCACTGCAAAACATATGTCCGGACGAGAGTTCACTAAGAACATCAGGGGACCTATGTGTTGACGATACTCGGTAGGATTTCCCAAATTGGCCCAACAACACTTCCACACAACTTCTTAAATTTGAGTTCCATCGAAGTAGTCACGGACTTGCAATCCACCATGCCAAATCTTTCTAGCAACTTCACAATATATTTTCCTTGACAAAGGAAAATCTCACCTGGATTTTGCCAGACCCCCAGGCCTAGGAAGTAGTGCCAATCCTAGGTCCTTCATCTAGAACTCAAAAGCCAACTTCCTCTTACATTGATGAATAAGAGTGTTTTCACCTGTTATGAAGAGATCGTCCATAGAGAGAACTATAATGAGAGGCTTGTCATTATCAACCTTAAAGTAAAGGTTTGGATCAACATCACTTTGAGTAAAGCCCCGCTTCATTAAGTAGATATCAATCCTCTCATCGCAAGCCCTGGGGGCTTGCTTTAACCCATAGAGGGATTTCTTCAACCTGCATACATGTTTATCTCTATCTCGATCTTCGAACCCCAAAGGTTGTTCCAGATAGACCTCTTCCTTGATTGAGCCATGTAAGACGACAATCTTGACATCCATCTGAGGTAGACTCCATCCTTGCAATGCAACAAGGGAAATAATCAAACCAATGGTGGTGTAGTGAGCAACAAGTGCAAATATTTCTTCATAGTCTATAACTTCCTTCTGCGAGAAGCCTTGGGCAACAAATCTTGCCTTGAATTTTTTTCAGCACTTTCATTGGCTCCATACTGTAGAGCCATTTCGAGGTGACAACAGATTTGTCCTTCGATCTAGGGATCACTTCCCAGACACCATTCTTCATGATCGACTCATACTCTTTGTTCATAGCATCCTTCCAAACTTGGTGCTTCATGGCTTCTTCAAATGTTCTAGGCTCAGATTGGTCAATTGTGCTCATGGCTACTAAGTACCCTTGGTACCTATTCGTCTTCTTACTTTCACGGAATGTTTCCCTTGGAGCAATATGTCTCCCGGCATCTTAGAGAGTGTCTCTAAGCCATGATGCTCTTCTTTTATTTGAAGAATTGGGCTCACTAGGAGGTGGATCTATAGGATCCATTAGTCCTTCAACATTGAGCATTTGTTCATCCTTCGGTTCTTCCTGCTTTCCTGCATTTTCTTCTTTGTCTTCCTTTGGGATAGGAAGATCTCTAACCTTTCTAAGGGCAGCATGAATTATTTCCACTTCTCTTTGACTGGGCACATAGATTCTATATGCTTTCGAAGTTTCGCTGTAGCCCACAAATGTTCCCTTCTTTCTAGAAGCATCCAATTTGTTCCTCTTTTCTTTCGGCACATGAAAACATACAGGACATTCAAAAATTCTAAAATGAGAAACATCAGGTTTCTTACCAGTGAAGACTTCTTTAGGAGTTTTGGAGTCCAATGCTTGATGTGGGTATATATTTTGAACATACACAGCGGTGTTGGCAGCTTCTCCCCATAGAAACTTTGGAAGACCTTGGTCATGAAGCATGGCACGGGCAACTTCAAGAATGGTTTGATTCTTCCTTTCGGCAACTCCATTTTGTTCGAGAGTATACGCTGTAGTAGTCTCCCTCTTAATGCCAGCTTACCTGCAATAGTCATTGAACTCATTTGACTCATATTCAGTTCCATTATCGGTCCTCAAAATTTTGATCTTCTTCCTTGTTTGATTTTCAACCAAGGCCTTGAAGGTGCAGAACCATTTGAATACTTTGTCCTTTTCTTCAAGAAGTATATCCAAGTCTTGTGGGAGAAGTCATCTATGAAAGTGACATAATACAAGCATCTTCCCAAGGATGTTACGGGCAACATATCAGATAGATCAAAATGAATCAATTGTAGAATGTCAGTAGTCTTGGAGTTACTTGAGGGGAATGGTTCCCTTGTATGCTTTCCTTTAGCACAACCTTGACATACACCTTCATGATCACCTTTGAAATCGGGCAATACCTGTGACCACCTTCCTTGCTTCGGGAAGGACTTTATAATGAAGGTGTGTGTTATCACTCTAATAATTCCCAAAGTTGTGAGATTTTGATTTTATAGTTTTAAGAATATTAAAGGTAACCACAAACCTACTTTTAAACTCTAGGATCTAGCCTTCCTAGAGTTCAGAGAGGGCTCTCTCTATAAGATTTAACTTTGTTTTAATGTTTGATTTTAGGCTAGTTATAAGGACAATTTGGTTTTAAGATTTGGTTTGGTTGGTGAGAAAAATCACTTAAAGAGATGGATAGTAATAGATCTGATTTTCCATTGGGCAAAAGGAGTCGATATGTCAAGCAGACAGCTCAAGATCAAGATCAAAAGACAAATATTTTCAGGGCAAGATAGACAAGTCACTAAAGATCTTTGAAGGTTGATTGGTGAAGTGGATTAATCGGGATAAAGAGCAATTAAGGATTCTTTAATCCGGATAAGGAAGGAGAAGAGAGAGGTCATTTGAAAGAGGGAGCAATTAAGGGTTCCCTACTTTGGAAATCAATAGAAAACATATAAATAATAAATAGTTAAAGACAGAGTGCTTTTAACAAAATCTGTAATAATATTCCTGATTTACCATTCAAATTTAGAACACATATATAGATGCATGTAAAACATAAGAAGATAAACAATGACAATAGAAAGTACTTCACTTTAATGGCTCATCACATGAATCCTGAAATATGATGCTTTATGGTTTTGATCCAGTCTGCTACTTGAACTTGCTACAAGAAACCTTTCAGATACAACAAAAATGACTATAGAAATATTTAGCAATTTATTCCACACTAATACTTCAAAGATTGAAGTATTTATACAAAAATGTTTACAAAATATCCTAGAATACTCATAGGATTTTTCTAAGGAAAATAAAAATATATTTTACAAAAATATAGCGACAACTACTTAACAACTAGCAAGCTGTCCTATTTATCCAAATAAAATAGAAATGCTGTTTTGGATTGGGTGCAGCTGGCTGCTTTGTTGTCTTCAATGCTGGCAAAAGATCTTTTAATCTGTTTTGAAACTCTGTCTTCTTATCTAATACTCTTTCATCTGATACACTTTACCTCTGATACTCTTTCATCTTCTTGAGGACTGTTTTACTGCTGTAAATTCTGTTTTTACTGTGTAAAAACAACAATTTGTAATTTATCCTCTACCACTGTAAAACTGTCTTTTACAGCAAATCAGTAAGTTTTTGCCAAAATTCTTCATTGGGTAATTTGATTTTGGTAAGTTTTCTGTAATTTTCATCAGCCTCTGTGTACCTAACAAATGTTGGTTTGACCACAAAGAGATGTTTTATCTCATGCTGCAAATAAAACAAGTCTTCAATTCTTTTGTGCAACACTTTGCCTGTAAGTATTCCTTGCCAATCTACCTTATTTACCTGTTCTTTGGCAAAATCTCTGATTTTCTTGTTGTAGTCCTCTTGCTTCATTAATTTGTCATTTAGAACAAGAATGTTTGGGAAGCCTTTTTGCCTCAATATATCAAACTTTAGCATAAATTAAGTTATTGCCAAATCCATGTTTTGGCACTTCTCTTCAAGCTGCCTCATCAAGTTTTTCTTTGTAATTACCTTTCTCACCTTAAGAATTGTGTGAATTCTATCAGTTATGCATATCTCATCCAATTCTTGTTTGTTCTTGGTGTTGAGAAACTTGATTATTTCTTGGGCCTCTTCAGGTTTGGCACCAAGCTCTTCCTTTGTCTTCACAATTTATTCTTTGGCTGTTTTAACCAAGTCTTTTTGGTCATAAATGACTTGAATGGAAGGCCAAGTATCATTGATTGAATCAATGATCTTGGACCACAATTGATTTTTTATGAAAGTCATTGGTTCCTTTAATGTTAACTCTGCTTCAACTTTCTTCAACTGTTCACTTGCCCTTTTGGCTTTCTGCTCCTCATTTTTAGCATTGATTTGGGCTAATTTCTTGGCATCTTCCAAGTTTTTAATTTGTTCTTTCAACCTGTTGATCTCATTACTCTGTATCGACATCTCTTCCATAGCTTTAATAAGCTTGCTAGCTTCATCTGTTTGCTGCAATGCTGATGTAGATGATTCTGTAGCAGAGGTAGTGGAAGATGTCACTGGCACAATTGTTGCCAATGGGGCTTTTGGTGCCAATTCCTCTGCCAAGGTTGATGGAACTGTTGTAGTTACCATAGGGATGATTGTGGGAGGAGCACTCTGAGTTTTTATTGCTTCTTTCTCTTGGACAAGTTTGTCCATTTCTATCTCCATTTCCTTAATTTGTGCTGTCATTTGGAGAATGAGACTCATCATCTCATCTTTCTGATTTGCTTCTTGCAGAATCTCTTTAGTTTGTGGACGTTCTATTGGAGGAAGGTTCAATTGTTTTCTAAGTGCTGCTATGTCAGCATTTTCTTCTTTATCATTTCCTCTGCAGCGTTTACATTTGCTAGGTCATACCCTACTTCAATTACCAATTCTTCTAAGGACTTGATTCTAGTGTCCTTGATAAGAGAAGAAGCTTTTTCAATCCTGATTTGATCTCTCAAATTGGTTATAGTGTTCTGAAGCTTTTGGGCACTCATTGCCTTGGTAGTCATAGTAAAATAGAGCATTTTAGAGCTCTGCTTATGAAACTCAATTTTATCTAAAGGATGAATGCTATCAACTGGTACTTAAGTCAATTTTCTTGTAGTCTGCTACTGTTGTAGGCTTACGCACTGTTGGCTGTAGTATTGTCATAAGAAATTTCTTGTTGGTATAATCAAAGACTGATAATATTCTGTTTTGACTTCTTGGAGTTTGCTTTAGATACTGTGAATAAATTTCATTCTTTAACTCTTCTTCTTAGCCTTGATTTCCTTGTATTTCTCTTTGATATCCAAACCTGTACTTTTTGCTTGCTGTGATGATGATGTCTCCATGTTTTGCTGTCTTTCAACCATTTGAGTGTCTGGAGTATCTTTTTCCTGCTCATTTACAATTACTGTAGCAAAATCTGTGTTCTTTTCTGTGTTTTCTTCATCTACCACTTCAATTGTTTCTTTTTCCTTGTTCACTGGATTGAGCTTAGGCTTCTTGTTATATCTGAGTTTAAACCTAGTCTTTGTTGTTGTTTCAGCAGTGTAGGTACCTTCTTCCCTGACTCTTTTAGTAGCTTTATCTTCTTGATTTACAGTTTTCAAGGTGTGATTAGTATCACCTTGTTTAACTGTTTCTACCAAGGTATTTTCCAGCCACTCTGCTTGATTGGCAAACTGTTCAATCTCTAGCCTCTTATCATGAATATAAGGGGTCAATTTGCATTTTACCCTCATTTTACTTAGAATTCCCCGAGGATCATAGTTCCATAAGAAACTTTCTTCAAATTTGTATTCTAGCAACTCTTTTGCCGCCTCTGTACTTGCATCCCTGTAATTGCAAATGAAAGGTCCTACTTGGTTCTTCAACTTGAATTGAATCTTCTTTTTGGCAGCCAAGAAGTTGATAGAATTTGAATTTAGTATTTGCGTGATGTACTCTAATGCAAAGACTCTCATTGGCAAGTATTTTGGTAGTTTATAGGGTAAAAGATTTGACCCAAAAACTCTGATCTCTGTATGATTTTGGTAAAGGTACCAATCTCCAGTTCTACTTTGTTCTGACAGCTGTAATATTTTCTTTATCTCATCACTGATTCTTGGCTATACACTGTTTTTCAACATTTTTATCAATGGATGAACAAAACAATCTATAAAATCCACATGAGTGAACTCTGTTGATTCTTTTTTGATTAAAGATGTCCAAAAGATCACTGATAGAGGATTTCCTTCTACATCCAATTTATGAAGGTTTATAGGGAATTTTTCTGCGTGGAAGTAAAGGAACATGTGAAAGAGGAAGGATGAATATTTAAAACTCCTTTAGTGGGCAATTTGACAAGCTGGTCATGGATATTATTAACTATGTATTCAGCATAATTGTAAATGACAGAAGGAGGTTGACCAGGCACAAAGGTAGATAAAAAACCAAGAATTGACTCATCTGTGTGCTCATCAGTAAAATAACCTAAGATAAAGGATAACATAGAGATGACATGCCTTGACTCTTCAGGAAATTTGGAAGTAGAATAAGGAGGGTTTATCTTTGGGATTTCAACATAAGTAGGCATGAAATTTTGGAAAATCTGAAATCTCATAGGAAAGTCTAAATGAATATAGAGCTTTGTGAGAGCTTCTATGGATAATGGCACTGCATTGGGATCTGGTTTGAGCTGAAGCATTAGGTTAATAGACTCTGTAGTAATGGTAAACAATACTTCTTTGTTAGCATCAACCATAGCTCTTTGGTCAGGTGAATAATAGGTTTGACATAGCCTAATGACTTCTAGACACTGATAAGTATGTGGAACTACATACTTGGGTAGATTTGACTCCCAAATCTGAACTTCATCTCCCTGATTTAATGATTTTTCTAGACTCCAGCAATGGAGTTCTAAAAGATTGAATTCTATCAACGGATCAATTATTTTGTAATAAACATCTGCTAGGGGTGTATGCTCCACATCTACACCAAGAGGTTGTAGAGGATTTATAACAATGGTGGTTTTTGAAGCCATTACTGGGTTTAATTTTGACACTTTTAGCTTTCTGGATGCTTAAAACTTTTTATTTAGGCTTTTTGTACTCTTCTGTAAGCTTAAACTATTTACAAAAGTTATTTCTGATTTGAAAGAGGTCTTCTTAAACAACAAAGGGTACAATCAAGCTTTCTTTTGGTTAAAACTTTCAATTCGGTTTCAAACTTGATCTTCAAACTCTTTTCAGACTGCGAAAATGAAATAACAAGGGTTTCTTTGCTCTTTTGGATAAACTAGACTTAAAAAACAATTTGATTCATGTATAGAGGGTTCTGATTATTTGCAAAATGGCTTTTGGACTCATTAGAAGCTCTGTTTTAAAAAACGGCCTGACCGAAACCGACTAGGCCTGGTCGACCGAGCCGGTAGGGCGGTCGGTCCGACCAGTTAGAAAACCAGCCAGGGTGGCCGGTTTATTACCGAGCCGGCCGGTTTTTGTAATGGCTCGGCCGGTTCGGTAATAAACCGACCGACCAGGCCGAGCTCGATTCAACCAGGCCTGGTCATAACAGCCGGCCGGTGGGCCCATTTTTTCCGATTTTGTGGACTTGAAAATGAAATTTAATTCGCTGTTAGGGTTTTTTTAGCTTGTCTAAGCCCCTGGTAGCTGTCCAAATACCCTTATCAAATGGTCCATGGTGTTTCATGTCTCGGTAGTGGCATTCCTTCCAATTCTTGAACTAAGAATCTCGAAAATTGTACCACTCAGTTGTGAACTTGTAAAGCCAACAAATTTCAAATAAGTTGCTACAGGAGGGTTACAAAAATACAATAAATATTTTGACAAAATAAATAATTATGCCATGAACATTGATAATTTTGATGATTATGAATTTTAAATCAACAGAAAATATCAGTAATACTTGTGTTTGTCCTTTGACAAGAGGTCTAGCTATGTTTTCTCTTTATTAGAGGTTGATAATAGAGAAATTTCTTCCTACTTATGAGATACCCAAGGAGACATATACGATGCCAGAATTAAAAACTAAGAATAGATTCTGCCAAATTTAATGTCCTAGAGTATCCTTCACTATTCTCCCATCTCCTTTTATACTCTTGCTTTCCTGAAAGCCCAGAAAATACAAACCTTAAAGGCATATTGACTGTGGTGACTATTCTTCTCAGTTATTTTTGTCCTCTCTTATTAATTCATTATTGACAAGGCGAATAAAGTGCATTACTTCCCCTTGGGACTTCTGCCAAAACACAAACCAAACCCTTTTTGACACCATTCCAGCCATCTTGTTATTTAATTGAATCCCTGTAGTTTTAAGCCCTCTATGCAGGATCTTGTTATTTAAGAACTCTTTCTTTCTCTATCTGAAACATTCACATACAAAAAAAATTGCTGACAATACCATTTATGCCGTACTTACTACTGGATCATTCAGATGCTTGATAACACTCATCAATAAGTTACTGATCACTATATGTACAAGTTAAGATTTAGCTTTTGTAGCTTAAGGGTCTAGCTTAATTTATCAAAAAGATGTTTTTATGATGTCCTCTGATATTTCAATCACATACCAATGTGCAATATTTTGTGGGGTTACCAGATTATATTCATTCAATATGACAGTGAGATGAGATCTACATCAATAGATTCCTGTTCTCTACAATAAGTTAACATGCACGATATGATATTTCAGTCAGCTGCTTGCAGTACAGCACAATGGAACATGGACACGGTAGCTTCTTAAAACAAATATTCAAAAAATATGAAAATTGTTTTCACATACCAAGTACATGCCAGTAGTTACTAGTTACTAGTGACTATTCATGTTTTGTTGTAGAGGCCATTTAGAGCCTCCTTAGTTATGTTTTTTGTTTTGATCTCTATATCATCATCATGTATTGGTCCTTGGACAGTGCACTCGGTGCAATTTTGATATAATGGATATATTCATTAGCCTACTTTTATCATATGTTGTCTTTTGTCTATATTGTAATGCTTTGTGTTTGGAAACATGAATAAAAATCTTTAAATTTATGTTTTTGTACAAAAAAAATAATATTTAATGTATTTTTTACAAAAACCGAGTCATTACCGAGTCATTGAAACCTGGTCGACCGAGTCATTACCGATTCCGAGTCATTACCGAGTCATTACCTCGACCTGGTAGCTGACCGATTCCGTTTTTTAAAACATTGATTAGAAGTTCTTTTAGATCTGCAAAGGCTAAAATTTCTTCAATTTTGTTTTAAAACTAGAGATGTATCAAAACGGAATTTGATCAGGGTTTCACATCAAATACATTCTTTGAGGGCAAATAAGGTTTTTCTGTGGATAAATAGGTCTCACAAGGTTCCAATTGACAGAAATAGTTCTTTTTTATGACGAAGAGGTTACTTTTTTTTGGAGAATACCTGTTTTTTGCAGGTATTTGGTGTTGAAACTGGCTTTCTGAGGCGTCGAAAGACTTTCTTGGAAACTGTTACAGTCCTTGGAAGTATACTGGAGGCTTCAAGCGGTCTTGGCAGCAATTTCTTAATATATATCTGGTTCTTTAGGCGTGAAAATGGTGTACAACGCTTGTTTTTTCAGTCGGAAGGGTTTAATATGCAGAAAAACTTAGAAAAAACTTAAAATTGAGCGTATATGCAGCTTTAAAGAGTTTTTAGGTTAAAATATGGTTCTGCATTGAATGCGGATCAAGTCAAAGCGGAGAGTGGTTTTGGCGACGGGAGGAGAAAACCGTCAGTGGTTTATGGCGCGAGCTAGAAATGGTAAATGGTTTATTTGGATCAGATGCGATCCAATCTTTTATAGTCGCGTGGAGGAGAGAGAGTGTGTCAATATTGCCCATTTCGCAAATTTAAAATTGATTAAGTTGGGCGCTATTGGATTTGCGATATCGTTGATGGATCGTCGGATCTGGGGAAAGCGATGGATTTGCATGGCATATGGGGCATGGGGCTCGAGAGTTTATATGTGGCGGGGTCGGGTTAATACGTTTAAACGTATAAACTAATGATATAAGCGGGATATGTGAACAATGATTTTACACGGTAAATGGATGATTTTCATGTGTATTGCAAAGGCAGGTTTTATTATATAAAACGCGTTTAACCTTTGATGGATAGGCAGGGTAATATTTAACACATGGGTTTTTAGACCATAGGTTAAACATTAAAATAGTGGGTTTGGGATATTTAAAATAAAAGAATTAATATATCTACGGGAAGGGGTAATTATAAGAGAATTAATACATTATATTAGAGTTAATTTGAAATGAATGTAAATGAATGGAAAATACATATAAACAAACTAAGCAAACTGTAAAATTGGTGTTTGAGCATAATAATGGTCTCATTTTAAACATTTACACATAATACTTAGGATAAATTGTATTTTGTGGGTTTTTTGAGTGTTTTTGCATGAAATGAAATTAGTTAAAGGGGATTTTTTACTTTCCCTAAGCAAAAAGTGTTTTAACTTAGGAAAAGGAAATAATATTGAGGAAAGGGTGATTATGAAGGGATTTCAATACTTTATTATGAATCAGTTTTTAAGCCTTGGGTCCGGTCCCAACAAAAGTTAAAGAAATAATCTGAGGCTTTTTAACTGAAGGTTTTGAGTACTGAATACTTTGAGGGGAGAGGAAATGAGTAATTTTTGCCAAATAAGGTTTTATTACATGCCTTTGTTCAACTGCATTCTACCTACCCATCATTATCCTAACATTTTTTCATTATCTACATGGGTGCATTTAAGTTTGCAACCCTAAATCCATTTTTCTTTTAAAGCATAAACTATCTCAATCTAACCTTATTTCATCTGAGGGCTCAGATTAAATTGTTGAGCTCCTCATTTATTCTCTATATATTTACTGATTTGTCAAGTTTAAACTGTCTGACAGATCTTTATTCTCTATCTATAAACATTAAATTCAAAGCATGAAAAAGTTAAGATTAAATTATTTAACCCATCATGGATTACAACATTTTGAACAAGTTGCACATAATCATTATTCTTGTAGTAAAAGTAAAAAGTAGTGGCATTTTGACTTGCATCGCTTTCATGTCTTATTCTTATCTCTTTTTTATCTTTGGGGTCCATTTTTTATTCTTTTTGATCTTTTATTTTCAAGTCCTTTGATCTTCCTTTTAGGTCTTTTACCCTCTTTTCATTTTTTATTATTTTCAAAATATGGGAAAACAACTTGCAGAAAGCAAGGCATGTACATATTTACAAGACTAATCATAGTCAATTCAAAAATTATGAATCCTATTATTATAGGACCCTAACAGTGTGCAAACCTCCGGTGCCATAGTTTAGATTGAAGAGTTGTGATACATGTCATGGCTCCCAACGAACTTCCTCCTACCTGATAGAGTTTATCAATCCTGAAACCAAGAGTGAATGCTTCTTTGAAGTTCCTTTTCCAAATGCATAATTTTCCATCAATGAATGCCACCTTGAATCCTTTGTCTTCCATTGTTGAGATAGACACTAGATTCTTCTTTAAGTCAAGTATATACAACACATCTTGCAAACGAAGGAATTGACTTTGATTTAGATGAAGTGTCACAGTCCCTGTCTCTTTCACGGGATTCCTTTTCAATCAAATTAAGGAGTGCCTCTTTATATCCAGTGAAGTGCCTTGAGGCACAACTATCAATCAACTAGTTATTAAGGGTGTCGGGAGGAGATGCAGTAGAGAGGGCAGATATAAGAATATATTCATTTTTCTTGTTATCAACAACACTAGATTCATCATACCTGGAGTTCCTTGACCTCTTGAAAGGTTGAACTTTTCCATTTCCATTTCGATCAGAGGGAGCCTTTCTCTTTCATTTGTTGTTGAACTTGTTGTTCCTTTGATTTCCATTTCCCCTAACGCTGTTGTTGTTGTTGTAGTCATCATCTTGAGTTGAGTCCCTTTTATTGGGACACTCTATAGCATAGTGACCAAACCTGTTACAATTGTAACATCTACCCTTCCTTCCTTTGGGACCCGCTCTTCCTTGACCTTGATTTCTCGTACTAGCATTCTTCTTCTTCTTCGAATGAGCGGTGAAGGTAGTAGGTTCACTTCAATTTCCATTTGAGGGTTTGCCTCTCTCCATCATCCTCGTCTCCTCTTGAGTGCATCTCATCAACAATTCATCAAAATCAGGATTTATATCATTACTGAGAATAATGGTATTGAATACATACCATGCCCGGGGAAGACCTCCAAGTGGAATGAGAGTGAGCTTTCGGTTCGCTATGACCTTTCCAATTGATAAGATATCATTCTTGATTTCAGTGAGCCTCATGAAGTAGGATTGGATGGACTCTCCCTTGTCCATCTTGATATCCTTCAACTTGTTCTTCAAAAATAGAATTTGATTAGCATTGCTAGCGATGAACATGCTAACCAACTTAACATACATCTTCTTAGATGTGCCCAACTCAGAGATATAAGCAACCAAGTGCTCGTGAATAGAATCCCTTATGATCTTCTTCGCCTTGTCTTCTCCTTTCTTGTACTTTGTTTTAGTGGAAGCCAATGCATTTGATGGAGGCTCAGTGATATTTCCCTACCCATAATCCATAACATCTTGTTCCTTCGATGTCAGGTCCAAGGACATTTTCCATGCATGATAATCAGACTTATCATTGAGCTTGTCATCAGATTTGAAGTATGATGAGGAAGCCATTGACCCTTGTCCTTGTTTAATCAATTTTCAGTGATTGCTCTTCTCACTCTTTCTTGGCCTTTGTCTTCACCTCAGCTTTGATACCATGTTAATTTTAGGTAATGATGGTCTGTTCTATGTTTTGAGCAATCTAGTCCAATTTTTTTTTAAGCCCAATTCAATTTAATATTTACCAATCACATCAACATTGATGGTAAATGTTGATAGAACATAAAAAATAACCAGAAGAGAAGCCGAGACAAGAGGACACAATAATTTGGCGGATGCCAGGGAAAAAACCCCAATGTGGGGAAAACCCTTTGATCAAATCTTCTTATTATTCTTCAATTTCAGGAGAGAGAAAGTACAAAATACAACAGTGAATAGGTTTCCCTAGCCAGCAAAGTCAACGCTAGTCAAACCAACAATATTCCTCCCAATGGAGCTCGATCAAACCCAGTTAAACTCGGCCTCAAAGAATTGTCAAAGTCAGCCCAAAACAGTCCGCAAATAACATGGTCAAACTTGGTCAACTCTACAGTCAAACTGCAGTTAACCTGCCTAGAAATCTTGGAAATCGTGCCACCAGACTCGGCCTCCTAAACTTGGATTCTATCCCAAAAAGAGAAGTTAGAAAATAAAAGTTGAGCCAAATTCAACGCTGGTCAATGGTGTTGCAAAAGCCCTTATACTGTCCAAAAATTGCAGCTGCCCTTTCACACCTGTGGAGGAGAGAGAATGTCTTCTTGAGGCTGTACGAACCAATGAGAAGGAGAGAGAATGGGAGATGAGATGATGTCCAAATGAGGTTTGAGTCTATACTTTTTATATCTATCAGTGAGGGGTGGAGACACATCTTTTGAGACTTGCGAGCCTACATTACAATTCTCTCCCACCTTGACAATTTGCACGTGTGAGAAATATATTCAAAATCCAACTTCTGCTCATCCAAACAAGATGATCTTTAGATCAATCTTGCACCTCTCTGAAAGAGGAATCCAACAAAAATATCATCTCAATCATACGAGTAGTCCAAAGTGGATTTTGGCCCTAGTTGCCAAATTTAACAGGCACTCTCTGACATAGTGGCCAAGCTTGTTACAATTGTAACATTTACCCTTCCTCCCTTTGGGTCTTGCTCTTCCTTGACGTTGATTTCTAGGAACAACATTATTCTTCTTGTTTGCATGAGCGGTGAAGGCAGTAGGTTCACTTTCATTTCCATTTGAGGGTTTGTCTATCTCCATCATCATTGTCTCCTCTTGAGTACATCTTGTCAACAATTCATCAAAATTTGGAATTATATTATTATTGAGAATAGTGGTATTGAATACATACCATGCCTGATGAAGACCTCCAAGAGCAATGAGAGTGAGCTCTCGGTCAGCTATGACCTCTCCAATTGATAAGAGATCATTCTTGATTTGGATGATCCTCATGAAGTATGATTGGATGGACTCTCCCTTGTCCGTCTTGATGTCTTTCAACTTGTTCTTCAAAAAGAGAATTTGATTAGCGTTGCTAGCCTTGAATATGCCAACCAACTTATCATACATCTCCTTAGATGTGCCTAAGACAAAGATATATGCAACCAAGTGCTTGTGAATAGAATCCCTATCTTCTTCGCATTGTTTTCCCAATTCTTGTACTCTATTTTAGTGGCAGCCGATGCATTTGATGGAGGCTTAGTGATCTTTCCCTGCACATAATCCATAACATCTTGTTGCTCCAATGTCAGGTCCAAGGACATTTTCCATGCATGATAAAATGACTAATCATTGACCTTGTCATCAGATTTGAAGTATGATGAGGAAACCATTGATCATTGTCCTTGTCTAATCAACTTTCAGTGATTGCTCTTCTCACTCTTGCTTGGGCTTTGTCTTCACCTCAACTCTGATACCATGTTAATTTTAGATAACAATGGTATGTTCTATGCTTTTAGAGCAATTTACTTCAATCTTTCTTATTAGCCCATTTCATTTTCCTGTTTAGCAATCACATTAACATTGACAATAAATGTTGATAGAACATAAAAAATAACTAGAAGACAAGCCAAGACTAGAGGACACAATATTTTGGCGGATGCCAGGGAAAAACACCAATGTGGGGAAAACCCTTTGATCAAATCTTCTTATTATTCTTCAAATTCAGTTGAGAGAGAGTACAATTTACAAATTTCCAACTATAGTAAACAAGATGCCCTAGCCAACAAAGTCAACGCTGGTCAAACCAACAATATTCCTCCCCGATGGAGCTCAGTCAAACCCAGTGAAACTCGACCTCAAAGAATAGTGAAAGTTAGCCCAAAACAGTCTTGAAATTCTCGGTCAAACTTGGTCAACGCACTAGTCAACTTTGTAGTCAAAGTCTGTAGTCAAAGTTGTGGTGAACGCTACAGTCAAAGAGTCCAAATTTCCTCGGATTTTGTGCCACCAAAGTCGGCCTCCAAAAGTAAGATTCTATCCCAAAAATTGAAATCAAATAGTGAGAGTTGACCCAAGGTCAACGTTGTTGCAGAAGCCCTAAAACAGTCCGAAAATTGCAGCTGCACTTTCACACGTGCGGAGGAGAGAGAAGGCCTTTTTGAGGTTGTACAAACCAATGAGAGAGGAGAGAGATGCGTGATGAGATGATGTCTAAATGAAGTTTGACTCTCTCCTTTTTATATCCATCAATGAGGGGTGGAGACACATCTTTTAGGGCTTGTGAGCTTACATTACAATTCTGGTCGACCTTGACAATGTGAGAATAAATTCAAAATCCAAAATCCTTCTTTTGCTCATCCAAACAAGATGATCTTTAGATCAATCTTGCACCTCTCGGAGAGAGGTATCGAACAAAAATATCATCTTCATCATATGAGCAATGCAAAGTGGAGTTTGGTCCTAGTTATCGAACTTAACAGATCATGATATTGTTCTCTTACCTTGAATGGGGGGTTAATCTTTGATCCTGGTCTAGTGGGACGTCCCTTAAGGCCCTTTGGGTATAGGAGGGGCACTACTTGGGAAGCCTTGATTGTGATAGTGGTTTTCCATCTTACCATATCTCGTAATTAACGCCTTCCATCTTACATTGCAAGTCCATATCTCACCTCCATTCTTCCAGTTCAACTTGCCATTGGTTCTTGGGGATTTAGCACACATTTTCACATACCTTGGGTGGGGCCTCAAAACTTTGCTTTGGGAGGTTGATGTAGCTAAAAGAAACAGAAAGAGAAAATCAAGGCCACAATAAAAGAAAAATCAAAATGCAAGAGATGGCTAGGGACATAAAGATTAGTACATGGGCAAAAGCCGAGCATGAGCTCTACCTCACTCATATGGCCATCACTTGGTTCATGAGCACATGTTACTTCGTTACATCAAAAGAAGGAACCCTTGCATGCCCCAACCCCAATGAGAGATAAGCTAATTCATCTTAAAAGTAATACAACTTCTACATCATTTAAAGCAATATCTAAGTAGTAATACAAAGAAAAACAAAGAAGTAAAAGGCGCACAAGAGGGGTGGAAATACAAAATTTGAGCTGGTAACTCATGCATCCGTGAATGCTCCCTCCTCACATCTATACACTTAGGATGTGGGCACCCCCTTTAGTTGGTCCGTTTGACCGTCACACTTGGCCATGAAGTCTTACCCCGTCCATTATTGTCATATTATTCACCAACTCCTTATAAGGGTGATGGGAAATGTTACTTCGTAACAGGGGTTTGAAACACCTAATAGGGTTGACCTATAGTTACCCCTACATAGTGAGAAAACACCATGATGAGATCAAGGTCCTGATTGTGGAAGGGGGTCCTTGTTTGAAATATTAAATTGCCCTTAACATTTAAGTTTGGATCACTTAGATGCACTAATGATTGTTGTCTCTGATCACTGGTCACTTTCACTAGAATCCATGTTGTTCTTGTCAGGTTGTTCGACAACCTATGGCTTGGGCAACTACGTCGTAGGTACCAAAGCCCTCCAGAGAAGTATATTGGCGCAAACAGGCGAAGCATTGAGACTCTTGGGCCCCCTAGCAACAACATTGGATGGCACATGTCACAAAACGTCTCCAACACTAGGACATTGGTTGATTTTGTCCCAGATTTGATGATTCTTTTGGATGACACAAATGGACTTAGCATGCCCCCAGGCTGACCTTGACGCAAATTGATGGATGATAGTTGATTGAAAGCTGAGGATGGTGTCACATTGAGAAATGAGGGAAGGCTTGTTGCACATAAGAAACCAGCAACACTTAAGAAAAGGAGGTCACTTTTAACAATTGGAGATCCATGGAGACCACTTTGTGGTGCCTCAGTTGGATCATGAGGTGAATCTGAGGGCCAACCCGTAAATCATGGACTTGACATGCTTCTACACCATCCTTGACACTTCATCAACCCTAGACATGGCATTTGGAGCTTATACATTGGATGACATCAAGCCTAGAGATCTTATGGCTCACACATGTGGGCTAATTAAGGCATATTTCATAAAGTTAGTGGGTTGGCTTGTAATCTAAGCATGTTTTAGCATCAAACTTATTATACGGGCTTTCATTAGGCTAATTATTATTCCTACTCATATAAATAGAGGAGAGGCTCATTGTGTTAGATCATCATCACTTGTGACGATTTCTGCCCTCTTGGAGATTTTCAACTTTCTAGAATTCTTGTGGAGATGTGACTCTATGGTGTATGTTGGCATTTGGAACTATTTCTTTGGATCAGTAAAGGATTATACATGCATTTTATCTTGTAAGTAAGCCTTGGATTTGCTAAATTTAATTTCTTGTGTCTAATGTATGGAGGGATTTGTTATCTAGGGTTTCTATTGTGTTAGTTATTATTGGAAATCGATGTATAGAATCTAAATAATGACATTATATTTATTACTCATGTATAGAATGTGATTGGTAATCCACTTGGTGTATCTTTAAGCTAGCTCTTGCAAGTGACTTTGATTTCTCACAAAAGTAATAGTTAGGGTTTTGAGCTTTGGCTTTGAAATTCCCTTACTTGTTACCAAGACTTGGCGAATTTTTCACTCCCACAGGCTCCATCATCCTAAGGACTAGGCACTGGCCATGTCACTTGATTGATCACACCCAATATTTACCATAAAACTAATTTTCTCTCTCCTATTCTGATTTTCGACACTCTTAATGTCAAGCCGCTAGTAAAGGCTATGGCATGAATCGACCTAGTGTGGAAATTTTGGCTTGTGGAAGGATTCAACATTAGGAGTGTTGTTTGCCTCAAATTCACCTCCTTTTAATGGCCAATCCATCCATTCTAAGGCTGAATTCTCTTGGCCTATGTAGATTTAGCCCTGGGAAAACCCCAGTTGGCCCTAGGCTTCAAATGGTGGGGTTATTGAAGGTTTCTTGTTCCATTTGATTGTTTATATTCATTGTTAGGAAACCTATTACTAAACTTTGATTGTAGGTTAATCCATTTGTCTTGGTATCTCTCAAGCCCTATATCATTCGTGCCATAAATAGGCCTTATTAGAGGATGCAAATTGCCCTTATTCACTTATTGAGCCATGTTCATATAAAGAGTTATCCTCTATAAGCCCCTCTTGCCAACTTGATCCTTGAATTTGATATTTCCTTAGGTGACCTATCTATACCGGGAAGCATTGGTTGTGGTGGGAATGGACAAAATTGAAAAGAGTATGGGGTAGTGGTTGTGGTGATAGTGGGCCACACCTCATTGTTGTCACTTAGTTTATTTTGTGTCTTTTGTGAAATTTTATCTATTGCAACTACTGGAGATTATTCTTCTAACTCATAAGTTAATTCTGCAGTTTATTTACTATGCAAATAAAATCACAACTGCAATTTTCACCATAAAAATACTGGAAATTGAGAAATTCTAGCTCACACACAATAAAATTGACACAACTATTTTTGGACAATTGTCCCAGGAAAAACTCAACTTGGGAAAAATTCGTGTAGCAGATGAGGGTTTTATTATTAATGTTCTGCAACAATTTTGAATACAATAATTTAGATGCCCAATTAGCAATCTAATTTGATGAAAACTCTTGCAAATATTGTGAGATTTTTCTCTCACCCCACAACTACTTTCTACCTCCAAAATGGCTTCCCCAATCTCTGCGTTGAGATGCCTGCGTCAGCCTCTGTGTAGTCCCTACGCTGGTCCTTTGAAGATTTCGACCTTCCTTCCTTCGTCTGTTTTGGGAATTGAAAACTTTCTCCCGGAATGCTATTGCTCTCCTCTGCCACCTGCTACTCAACCTCTGGCTCTATTTTCTCTGTTGAGCTGCTACTACTGAGAAAATCGAATTGCCTAGGCAACTGAGTATCTGCGTTGGATGATGTCCATCACCACATCAACTTTTTTTTATAATCCACTGTTGGAGAACCAACGACCAAGATTAAAACTTAATCAATGGCTAGGATCATTTTTGGTTCAATCCGTGTGAATTTCTAGATAATTCACGCCTTATCTTAATTAATATTGATTAATTAACCATATTTCGTAAGTTTAGACTTAGGAAATATTTAAAAATTGGTTAATAATCTAATTGAGACACTTCTACGCGGAATTTCTAGAAATGATTTTTTGGGTTTTGGAGATCTCATGTATTCGAGTCTCTCCACAAAATTTCGGGCTAGAACACCTCCGATGCTACAAAAACTAACACTCCCTCTTAGCGAGTAATGTGGTCTAGCGTTGCTGCTTCTTGTAGCAATACTTTGTCTTTGCATCATCTCTTGTTACGCTGTTGATGTCTGGCTGCTGCTGCCCACCAATTATTGCGCAACTCTGATATATGCTACCTATGTGTTGCTGTTGACCCAACCATACTGCTGCCAACAACGCAACGGCCTCTCATCTGTTGCTGTCGCAACTGCAACATTTGCAATAGCCTGTACCTGCTGTTGAAACGAGTTCTCCACCATACCCATAAGTTCTCTGAAATGGACGAACTTAGCTCTCCTTAGAGCTTTCGTGAGTATATCTGCAACCTGCTCTTTTGTGGGAACATACTGTAGCTAGACTGCTCCTCGCTGTACACAATCTAAGATAAAGTGACACCGAATATTAATGTGTGTCGACCTATTATGAAACATTGGGTTCTGAGAGAGCTTTATGCAACTTTGATTATCACAATAGAGTCTAGATACTGGTCGCCTCCATCCTCTGCCTGAACAAGGTCACTAGCAGTTTGAGAAGCTATATAACTTTGCACGTAGTTGTGCTAGCTTGTATATACTCTGCTTTTGTAGAGCTTAGTGCTACTAACTTTTGCTTCTTGCTACACGAAGAAACCATCCCTGATCCAACACTAAAGCAGTACCCGAAGGTACTTTTCTTGTCCACTGAACTGTTTGCCCAATCTGCATTTGTGTACCCACAAAGTCTGACATCTTCCTCTCGAGTATATTTCAACCCATACTTGACTTTGTCGCGAATGTACCTCAGAATATGCCTTGTTGCTGCCCAATGTACCCTTTTCGGCTCCACCATGAACTGACTAAGGGTATTGACTGTGAAGCAAATATCTGGCCTAGTGTTGACCAGATATATGGGAGACCTAATGAGCTGTCTATACAAGGTGGGGTCAACATCCTTGCCATCTGACGCATCTACTTTCTTCTAGTTGGTAATCATGGTTGTAGACATGGGTCTGCAATCCTTCATTCTGAACCTCTTCAGAATATCTATAGTGTATCTACCTTGCCCAAGGAAGATCTCCCCATCATTTTGCCACACTTGCAATCCTAGGAAATAATGCATCAATCCCAAATCCTTCACGTCAAATTCTGCTGCTAGGTTCCTCTTGCAATCCTCTATGAGCCCTGATGATCCTATCAAGAATAGATCATCCGCATATAAAACTAGAATGAGGGGCTCATTCTCTACCATCAAATAGTTAAGTTTGGGATCAGGGTCACTCTTGACGAATCCCATCTGCTGCAAGGAGGTGTCAATTCTACCATAACATCCCCTGGGAGTTTCCTTGAGCCCGTATAAAGATTTCTTCAATTTGCACACGTGTGTGCCTCTCCCGAGTCTCAAATCCCTCTGGCTATTCTATGTACACTTCCTCTTCTATCACCTCGTAAAAGAAGGCTGCCTTGACGTCCATCTGGTGAATCTGCCATCCCATTTGAGTTGCTAGAAATATAACTGACTAGATGGAAGTGTATTTGGCAACTGGGGCGAAGGTTTCTTCATAATCTATCCCTTCCTTTTGTGCATACCCCTTTTCTACAACCTAGCCTTGTACTTTTCCACATTGTCGTCTGCCACATATTTGATCTTATAGATCCACCTCTAACCTACAACTGATTTTTTTCTGGCCTAGGCACTACCTCCTAAACATCATTCATCATGATAGAGCTGTACTCTTCTACCATGGCATCTATCCACAAATGCTGTGCGACATCCTGAAAGTTGAAAGGTTCTACAACCTGAGCTACCAATGCTTGGTACCTGTCAAGCTGTTTGCGCTGTCTCTTGCTCGTCTTAGGAGTTTATTGAGGAGTTCCAATAAACTCCTGCATCCCTTAATGTCTGACGAACCTCTCTGCTGGCTCGATCACTAGTCGTGGGAGGTTCAACCAACTCCTCCTCATCCCGTCTCTACTGCAACATTCGCTAAGAACTCCCGAAATTTCCAGCACCTGAGGAAATACAAGTACTAGTCACAGTTCTTGACTCTTGTGACTGTCCCCCTGCTTGTTCCACTGGCTGCCCTTGCTGCTGGACTAAAGGAGCTTCTGTTGATTGATTCTGATCACTTGCATGCATCTCGTGAGACCTCCTGAAAGCTCGGTCCTCCATGAACTTCACGTCTCACCTTACTACTATCTTCCTACTGCTAGGAATGTAGATTTTGAATGCCTTTGAGGTTTCGTTGTAACCAACGAAAAACCCCTTCTCTACAGTTTGATACAGTTTGGTCCTTTTATCATCTGGCACGTGACAATAAGCAGTATTGCGAAAAATTCTGAGGTGGTTGACTTCAGGTTTCTTCCCCATTAAGATTCCTTCTAGCATTTTCTTCCCCATTGCTCTATGAGGAGTCCTGTTTTGAAAATACACTGTTGTGTTACATGCTTCTGCCCACAGAAATCTGGGTAGATGTTGGTCATGTAACATAGCCTTTGTAGCTCTAATAATGGTTCTGTTTTTCCATTTCGCTACACCATTCTATTGTGGATTATATGGAGCTCTCCATTCTCTCTTGATGCCTTCCTTCTCACAGAAACTTGTGAAGTTTTTATCAATATACTCTCCACCATTATCTGAGCGAATCACCTTTATCTTCTTCCCTATCGCATTCTCCACGAGAGCTTTAAACTCTCTGAAACGATCGAAAACCTCATCCTTGGTCTTCAAGAAGTAGATCTAGGTTTTCCTGGAATGATCATCAATAAAGGTGATGAAATATTTGGCACCGCTGAGAGCTTTGATGGACATCGGGCTACAAATATTTGAGTGTATAAGTTCCAACACGACATCAACTCTACTATCCCTCCTTGGAAATGCCACCTTAGCATACTTCCCAAGTACACACCCTCTGCACACATCATAGTGTTTGGTTCCTAGTTCAGGAACCCTTGTTACGGTTTCTTTGAGCATCCAAAGTGCTCTATGATGTAGATGTCGCATTCTTCTGTGCCATAATTTATTCAACTCCTTCCCACTGCTACTGTTACTACCTATCAGTGCCATTGGAGAATCGATTTGTAATCGATACAACCTGTTACTTCGAACTCCAATTTGTCTTACCTTCTTCTAGCTCGGGTGTTTGACATACACTTTCTTCCCTACAAAGTGAACATCGTACCTTTTATCCTATAACTACGATGCTGAAATTAGGTTAATACCCAATCCTGACACATCCAATACATCTAAAGCGCTGGTGCTTGCTCCTGGCTCCCCCTGAAACATGGTACCTCTCCCTGCTGGAATACATTTCGTATAGAACATCAAATCATATATAATATTAGAACAAAGACATATTTATCACAAAAAAGATACCTTATTCATCCTCCCTTTCAAGGAGGTGTCAATCACAAGCCTAAGCTTGTCTCGTACAACAACACTGTCTCAGTCCTAACTATATATATGGGATTTTCTGCCAATCAGATCCTATTCTTTGTTATCAGAATGTATCCAGTACTTTCTCAAACATCTCTCCAAAAAGCTTGTTCATATTTCCTCATAGCTAGCCAAGCTAGCTACCTCGTACTCGTTGATTTGGGGTAGCATCAGATGTGCTCTCTAAATCTCAAATTTTGTGGAGAGGCTTAGACACATGTATTGCAGATAACCTAGAAATCGTTTGGGGAAATTCCAACCGAAGACAATTTTATTTGATAAATTAATTGTTTTTAATGAGACTAAGTCTAAACTTAGGAAATTAAAATAATTAATGGGTATTAATCTAAACTATGTGTGTAACTCCTAGAAGAAGATGGGGATCAAGTCAAAATGATCTTAGCCATTGATTAGCTTCTAATCTGGGCTGTTGAATGTCAACAAGAAGATTATTTAAGGAAGCTTGAGGGGTGTTTGGAGAAAACACTAGAGCAGATACGCAGTTGCCTAAGCAGGTCGATTTTTTCACTGGTTGAAGTTCGACAAGTGAAAAACAATTTAGAGGGAGAGTTGCAGGTGGAGAGGAGAAAGAGGGTACAAACATCAGTCGGGAGTGCAAGAGCTGGTGACGCAGTGCAGAGAAGGGACAAGGCAATGAAGTGACGTAGAATGGTGCAGTCCTCACGCAGTTTTGACGCAGAGGAGGTAGTAGGGCCTCTCAGGGATCAGGTTCTCATCTATATTTGTGAGAAAAATTTCTCTAGTGTTATCATAGAGATTTCTCTTCATTACTGCTGATTGTTCCTTGTACAAGAGATTTTTGCTGAAGAAGAATAATAAAGAAACCCTCATGTGCTGCTCTGGTTTTCCCACATTGGGTTTTTCTGGGGACATTTGTGCAAAAATAATTGTGTCATTATTGTGCCTATATTTCTTTATATCTTCTCTCAGTATCTTAATTGTGAAGGCTGCAGTAGAATTTGTTTTGATATTTATTGAAGTAATTTTTTTAAGTGACTTGTTACTGGAATGATAAGTAGAAGAAATAATATCAGTCATTGCAGTTGGATTTCGATTTAGAAATTTTCACATGGTAACAGAGCTTGATTAGGCAAGGGTACAGAATAATCTGCGTTGATGTCAAGCTGTGGTGCTACATTAGCAGCAAATCAAACCCCAGAGGGATCACACAGTTTTTTTGCAGAGGCTTCCAGAGAAAAGAAATAGCACAATGGAAGATCATGGCATTTCCAAGTTATCTTCCACATTGGAAGAAGAATTTGCTTGTTTCTCGACTTTTTCATCAATTGATGATTAGTAAATTGATAGAGGGGCTTCAACTCATATGACTGGAGTATGAGAATATTTCTTGAGCTATCAACAAGAACGAATGAACTTCTAGATTACTATGGGAAACAAAATGAAGTGTACACTAGTAGGAAGAGGGACCATAACATTTTAGACAGAAGCAGGAGATAACCTCTGAGCCACGAATGTGCTGCATGTGCCAAGATTGGGAATGAATTTACTTTAGGTGTCCCAATTGCAGGACAAGGGATATGATGTGTACTTCATTGGATAGAAAGTATATGTCAAACATCCAAGTTGAAAGAAAAAGGCTCAGATTAGAACTTGAAGCAACAGACTATATAGGTTGTAGATCGAGTCTCCAATGGCACTGGTAGGAAGCGATCTCAATGGTGAAAAAGACTTGAATGAGCTATGAAAGATGAATGGGGCATCTACATAATGGAGCTTTGAGAATACTTAGAGAAACTGTTACGGGAGTTCTAGTCTTAAGTACCAAGCACGGTGACGTATGCAGAGGGTGCATACTAGGAAAGTACGCTAAAGCAACATATTCCAGAAACAACAATAGGGCACAAAGTGTATTAGTTCTAACACACATAGATATCTGCGTTCCAATGTCTACTAAAGCTCTTAGTGGTGGCGAATATTTTGTCACCTTTATTGATGACCACTCCAGGAAAATTTGGATCCACTTCTTAAAGACCAAGGATGAAGTCTTTGATTGGTTCAGAGAATTCAAAGCTATGGTTGAAAACCTGACAGGAAAGAAGATAAAAGTTTTGCGCTGAGATAATGGTGGAGAATATACTGACAAGGACTTCACAAAATTTTGCACAAGAGAGGGCATTAAAAGAGAATGGACAACTCCATATAATCTGGAGCAAAATGGAGTTGCAGAGCGGAAGAATAGAACTATTGTTGGGGCAACAAAAACCATGTATGACGAGGATTTGCCTAAGTTCTTATGGGCAGAAGCATGAAACACAACAATATATATCCAGAATAGGTCTCCTCATAGAGCATTGGGCAAGAGAACGCTCGAGAGTGTTTTCACTGGGAAGAATCTGAAAGTGAGTCATTTCAGGGTATTTGGAAGTGTTCCATAATGTCACATTCTCGATGAGAAGTAGAGTAAATTAGATATGACTACAATAAAAGGGTATCTCGTAGGATACAGTGAGACTGCGAAGGCATACAGAGTCTACATTTCGAGCAATAGGAAGATTGTAGTTAGACGGGATGTAAAGTTCATGGAAGACAAAGCCTTCAGGAAAGCCCGAGAGATGCCTATTGGAGGTAGTCTTAGGATGTTCCTCTTGTCGAATAGCAGCAGGGGAAGAATCGGTAGGTGGACTGTAGAAATTTTTGAATCTTATACTTTATGTAGAAATTATTACTGTTAATCCGGTTATGCTCCTCCTACTTAGACAAGTTATTAACTGAATAAATTCAAGTTAAAATTGAAGCAAAACACATAACAGATCTCTCCCAATCCAGATCTAGAATAAGCACATGCACACATTGACAAAGTGACACAGTTATTTCTGGACAAATAGTCCCTGGAAAAACCCAATGCGGGAAAATCGGTCTCTGGCTGCTGGAGGGTCTTATTATTAAGAATATTTCTGAATACACAAATCTGGGTTCCAGATTTGGAAAATCCGACAGAAAAAACACTAGATCTACAACTCAATGGCTGATCTAGGGCCAAAATAATTGTTGAAATTTGGTTATCGGAGGATAGGTGGTTCCCTAAGGCTTTGATATTTGGCTTAGGGAAAAGTGTCCAAAAGAATTTAATTTTTCTCCTAAAGTGACTTTATAAAGTTATAAAGTCAAATCTAATTTAAAAGTGACTTTAAGTGATAAAGTTACCAAGTCAAATTTTAAAGTGACTTTAATAAAGTCAAATTGAAATTAGAAAGTGAAAAGTGACTTTGGAAATAAATGACTAAGAGGGTTTTTATTAAAGTGGGGTGAATTAAAAAATATAAAGTAAGATTTAAATGAGCATTTAATCTCAGCCCTAAATCTAAAGCTATTTCAGCCATTGGATTTAGTGATTCCCCAAAAGTCATTTAGGGTTAGGTTAAAGGAGGAAAGGGAGAGAAAAGATCATTCATTTCTTTCATGAACAGATTGAGAGAAGGAGAAGAGAGCAAATGAGATTTTTGAGCAGTGAGGAGAAGGAGAACATAACCTTGGCACGCATATCGAGGCAACATTTCAACAAATCTGAACTGCAGGGTTGGCACACAGTTCAAGCTATTTTTGGCACGTTTTTCAACACAGTTTTCATACAGTAGCTTTGGGTACGCATTCCTAGGCTGTCGTACAGTTTCTGGCATAGATTCTGAGGGAGGAAAGCTCCTATTTTTGTGGCACGAATTTCAAGGTAGGCTGGACAACTTGTTGCTGTTGCTGTGCACAGAGATCGAGGTAGTTTCCTTGCAACATTTATTATTGTTTGCACGCTTTCCAAGGTGTCCGTACAACAACATTTATTGCTGTTATGCACGCAAAAATAGTAGGCCATATAACAACATTTATTGTTGTATTTCAGGGCACAAAAAATGAGGGAGACCGTACATTATTTATTTTTGTTTTCTGTTTTGTTTGTACATTTTTCGAGGCGGTGGTTAAGCACGGAAAACAAGATAAGTTGTATTTGTTTACTTGCTGAAATTTTCTGAGTATTTCTCTCACTGTAAAAGCTATTTATTAGAAATAAGAAGAGCTTTCGAAGTGGTTTTCCCGAAGAGTTGTAGGGGGTTTTTCCAGGGTCAAATTGACCAAAAATCAGCGTGTCTATTTTCTGTGTGTGGCTGATTTATTTTTCTGAGTTACTATTTCTGCATTTTAGCACTGTGAAATTTCCAGAATTTGTGTTTTCAGAAAATATTTATTTTTCCAGCTTGTTGAATGTATGGCTATGGGAATGGGCATTTAACTTTATGAGAGAAATAAGGAGAAACTGAAAACCATGGTTGGGAACATAAATTTCTACATGGTATCGGAGCTATTTTGCTGAAAAGTGCAGTTTGGGACAACAAGAACAAAAATTACAGCAAACTGATTTTTCACATAGAAAACAGTGCCTTTACTACAACAGTGTCTTTTTTAGTTTATTAGGACAACAAGCATGTCTTTGGGCTTGAGAGTGGAGGATAGGTTGGATGGGCATAGTAACTACAATGTATGGAATGAAAGAATGCAAAGCATCTTTGAGGAGGCAGACGTCTGGGGTATAATGGTGCGTACCCAACAACACCCTGTGAATGTGCCTACTGATGCTGTTCAATTGACAAACTTTAACAAGAAGAATAACAAGGGTAAGACACTGATTCTGGATGGTATTAAAGATCATGTCATTCTTTATGTGAGAGGAAAGAGATTTGCTCATGAGATGTGGACAGCCTTGACCAATCTCTACCAGAGTACCAATGAGAACAGAAAAATGGTTCTAAGGGAGAAGCTGAAGACCATGAAGATGACAAAGACTGATAGTGCTACTGGATATCTGACAAAGACCACTAATGTGAGAGATGAGTTGACAGCAGTTGGAGAGGTCATTCCACCCATTGAGTTGGTGTGGATTGCAGTGAATGGCCTTCCTAGTTCATGGATGAACTTTGCTGATGGGGTTTGTGCACGTGAGACCCTTCCCACTTGGGAGAGGTTCTGGGATGATTGCATACAGACTGAAATCAGAAAGAGCCAGCTTGGGGTAGCCAAACCTGTTGAGTAGGATCAGGAGGTACATCAATTACGGTGTCAGGTCCATTAGTGAGCGGTGGCTCGCAGAGTCAAAGTGGTGGTGCTTCGGCCAACATGCAGAGCAGTCCGCAGAGCAGTTCACTAGGGAGGTCACTGATGGACAGTTCACACGGTACTTCAACATCTACAGGTTCAGGTTCAGGCAGGAGAACAACAGACAGATAGTTAGGAGTTCAGGCTCTTGATGAGGAGGAGTTTCATTCTCTAGTGGGAGAAGTGTGCTTAGGGAAGAGGAAGCCCAAGTGGCTTCAGGATACCTTGAGAGAGGCCGCATTTGTTGCTGGGCCAAAGAGGCCGGTCAGAGAGAGCAAACCACCTGATAAGTTTTGTAGCTATATGGATGGTTGCCAACATCATTTACTCTGAGCCTTCTAGCTATGAGGAGGCAACTGGCTAGCAGGTCTGGAGAGAGGCCATGCAGGAGGAGTATTCTTCTATCATGAAGAATGATGTTTGGGAGGTGGTGTCTAGGCCTGAGGGCAAATCCGTGGTTACTTCCAGATGGCTTTAGAAGGTAAAGCATGCTGCAGATGGCAGCATTGAGAAATTCAAGGCAAGGTTTGTGGCTAGAGGGTTCTCCTAGGTAGAGGGAGTAGATTATGAGGAGACCTTCACCTTCGCTCCTATGGCTCGATATACTTCGATTCGCTCCATTGTATCGATAGTAGTAGAGATGGGTTGGAAGATCCACCAGATGGATGTGAAGACTGCATTTCTCAATGGCTTCATATAGGAGGAGGTGTACATTGAGCAACCACAGGGCTTTGAGGTGCATGGGAAGGAGTCCCATGTGTGCATATCGAAGAAGGCCCTTTATGGCCTGCAGGAAGCTCCGAGAGGTTGGTACTCTAGGATGGAGTTGCCTTTAGTGCGACTTTTTGGAGTTTCCGGTGCCGGAATCCGGTGAAAAAGATTGAGGTAAAATCTTGATTTTGTTGAAATTTGGTACCGGAGGACAGGTGGTTCCCTAAGGCTTTGATCTTTGGCCTAGGGAAAAGTGTCCAAAAGAATTTAATTTTTCTCCTAAAGTGACTTTATAAAGTTATAAAGTCAAATCTAATTTAAAAGTGACTTTAAGTGATAAAGTTACAAAAGTGACTTTATAAAGTTATAAAGTCAAATCTAATTTAAAAGTGACTTTAAGTGATAAAGTTACTAAAGTCTAATTTTAAAGTGACTTTAATAAAGTCAATATAAAATTAGAAAGGAAAAAGTGACTTTTGAAATAAAAGACTAAGTGGGTCTTTATTAAAGTGGGGTGAATTAAAAAATAGAAAGTGAGATTTAAATGAGCATTTAATCTCAGCCCTAGATCTCAATCTATCTCGGCCATTGGATTTAGGGATTCCCCAAAAGTCACTTAGGGTTAGGTTAAAGGAGGAAAAGGAGGAAAAGGTCATTCATTCTTTCATGAGCAGATTGGGAGGAGGAGAGAAAGAGAGCAAGGGAGATTTCTGGGCAGTGAGGAGAAGGAGGCAGCAGCTTGGCACACATTCCAAGGCTCAACAAGACATTTTCAAGAAGATGGTCAAGACAAATGCTAGCACACAAAAAAGGCACGCAGCACGATTTGAGGAAGAAGGGTCAGACAAATTAGGCTGCATAAAGAACAGACAGCTAGATTTGGTAATCGTTGTATTTGCAATGATTTCGAGGAGCGCAATAGAGGGAGGTCGTATGCCAGTGTCCGTACCTTGCACGTATTTCATGCGTAACTACAACGATTTTTGACAAACTTTGCACGCTTTTCTAGGGCAAAAGCCAGATGAAGAACATTTAAGGCTGTTATTTGGCACGAAAATCGAGAAATTCGTACAGCATTTATTGCTGTTCCTGTTTTGCTGTTTGTGCGTTTTCCGAGGCGGTGGTTAAGCACGGAAAAAGAGATAAGTTGTAAAAGTCTGTTTGCTGATTATTTATTTTGCTGAATATTTCTATCACTGTAAAAAGCATTTTTCCATAAATAAGAAGGAGCTTTCGAACCGGTTTTCCCCAAGAGTTGTAGGGGGTTTTTCCAGGGTCACCTTGACCAAAAATTACTGAGTTATGATGTGTTGAATGACTGGTTGTTACTGCTGTTATTTTATTTCTGCATTTTCAGCATTCTGAAAAATTTCCAGAATTTGTGTTTTCAGCAAATTTATTTTCCAGTTTATTAAATGTATGGATATGGGAAAGGGCATTTAATTATTTTGGAGTAATAAGGTGAAAATTGAAAACCGGGGTGGGAAACAGAATTTTCTACATGGTATCAGAGGTTGAGTGCTGAAGGGCAGTTTGGGACAGCAAGGAGGAAAATTACAGCCTGCTGATTTTTCACTCAGAAAATTCCAGCAAGCTGATTTTTCACAAACAACAGATTTTTACCTTTACTATAGCAGTGTTATTTTTCAGTTTTAGGACAGCAGGATGTCTTTGGGATTGAGGGTGGAGGATAGGCTGGATGGGCATACAAATTACAGTGTTTGGAAGGAGAGAATGCAGAGTATCTTTGAGGAGGCAGAAGTCTGGGATATCATGGTTCATACCACACAGCAGCCTGTTAATGTGCCTACTGATCCTGTTCAGTTGGCAGCATATAACAGAAAGAACAAGGGTAAGAGACTGATTCTAGACGGAATCAAGGACCATTGCATTCCTC
This sequence comes from Pinus albicaulis, assembly GCA_034641835.2. Taxonomy (NCBI): domain Eukaryota; kingdom Viridiplantae; phylum Streptophyta; class Pinopsida; order Pinales; family Pinaceae; genus Pinus; species Pinus albicaulis. The sequence goes on along the minus strand of CM076580.1, from coordinate 1,672,472,857 downwards.
ATGTGAGAGGAAAGAGAAATGCCCATGAGATGTGGTCAGCATTGACCAACCTCTACCAGAGTACCAATGAGAACCGGAAAATGGTCCCGAAGGAGAAGCTGAAGAACATTAAGATGGCTAAGACTGATAGTGCAGCTGGATATCTCACAAAGATTACTAATGTGAGAGATGAGTTGGCAGCGATTGGAGAGGCCATTCCTCCCACTGAGTTGGTGCGGATTGCAGTGAATGGCCTCCCCAGTTCATGGATGAACTTTGCCGATGGGGTTTGTGCACGTGAGACCCTTCCCACATGGAAGAGGTTTTGGGATGATTGCATTCAGACAGAGATCAGAAAAGGTCAGCTTGGGGCAGCCAAGCCAGTTGAGCAGGATGAGGATGTAGCACTGTTGGCAGGACGCAAGAAAGGCAAAGGGAAGAAGCAGGCTTCCACAAGCAATGGTGGGGGCAAAGGCAAAGGTAAAGGTAAATAGGATAACACATAGAAGGACTATTCCAAAGTGAAGTGTTGGAATTGTCAGAAGATGGGACACTATGCAGTTGTGTGTCCGGAGAAGAAGAAGAAGAAGGGGAAGAACCAGAGCATGGCAGCTTCAGCAAAGGTTGAGGACTTTGCAGATCGTTTTGACCGGGAGCTTGGGTTCACTGCGTGTGAGTCCTCTAGTGCAGGATTATCTGCCATAGAGGTTCAGAGGGAGTATGCATTTCCCTCGATTAGCGGAGCATCTTCGGGTATCTGGTATGTGGATAGTGGGGCTTCACGTCACATGACAGGAGTCCGTGAGTACTTCTCAGAGCTTTCAGAGAGTGGCACTGATGTAGAGGTAGTACTCGGTGATGACAGAGTTGTTAGAGCAGTCGGTGTGGGAACATTGACATTTCAGAGGGAGTCCAAACCTCCCTTGAAGGTGTCAGATGTTCTTTATGTGCCAGGGATGAGGAAGAACCCCATATCCGTCTCAGCTTTGGAGGACAGAGGATATGAGATACTATTCAGGGGAGGACAGGTGTTGATGTATCCCAGGGGCACTCCAGCTGATTCAGCTAGAGTGATAGGTGTACGCCATGCAAAGGTATACAAGTTTGCATTTCAGTCCCTTTTGGCATTGAGCAGTAGTACCGACAGCAGAGCTAGCAGTTCTGAGCAGTGTGAGATTTGGCACCGCAGGATGGGGCACATGTATCATGGAGCCTTGAGGACTTTACGGGAGATCACTACAGGTGTGCCAGATTTCAGTACTGATCACTTTGATACTTGCAGAGGATGTGCGATGGGCAAGTTTGCCAAATCCCCTTTTCCCAGCAGTGACAGCAGAGCGACTGGGATACTTGATTTGATTCATTCCGATGTGAGTGGTCGGATGTCTCATGTTTCCTGAGTGGATATGAGTACTATGTGTTATTCATTGATGACCACTCCAGGAGGACCTGGATTTATTTCTTGAAGACCAAGAGTGAGGTCTTCAAGCGGTTTCAGGAGTTCAGAGCTCTTGTGGAGACACAGACAGGTCGGAAGATCAAGTCCCTGAGGTCCGACAATGGGGGAGAGTACACCCTTGGAGAGTTTGTTGACTATTGTGCGGAGGCAGGCATTAGGAGGGAGTTCACTGTTCCTTACAACCCCCAGCAGAACGGGGTTGCGGAGAGGAAGAACAGATCCATCGGAGGGGCCGCCAAAGCCATGTTACATGATCAGGGGTTGCCATTGTTTTTGTGGGCAGAGGCCTGCAACACAGCTGTTTACTTGCAGAACAGGAGTCCGCATCGTGCCTTGGGGTACATGACTCCGGAGGAGGCTTTTTCTGGGAAGAAGCCTGATATGGGTCATCTTCGTATCTTTGGGTGCATGACATACTCCTACATACCCAAGGAGAAGAGGACCAAACTAGAGCCCACCGCAGAGAAGGGTATCTTTGTGGGCTACAGTGAGACCTCCAAGGCCTTTCGGATTTACATTCCCGCGCAGAGGAAAGTTGTTGTCAGACGGGATGTGAAGTTCGAGGAGGACAGGGCCTTTAGGAGGTCACGGGAGTTAGAGTATCTGGATCAGCCAGACCCTCAGCAGCAGTTGAGTCAGTCGCAGGGATCCAGTGGGCAGGGATCAGGAGGATCCTGAGGTACATCTATGACGATGTCAGGTCCGTCAGTGGGGAGTGGCTCGCAGAGTCAGAGGGGTGGAGCTATGGGCGCGCAGCACTCCACTGAAAGGTCGAGCATCGGGGAGTCCAACGATGGGACGCTCACATGTGGTACCTCAAAGATCTACGTGTTCAGCAGGGCAGGAGGACGCTGTGGCTGTCCTCCTCAGAGTTCGGTGCTCCCTGGCTCCCGATGATGAGGAGGAGGAGTTTCATTCTCCAATGGGAGAAGCATGCTCAGGGAAGAGGAAGCCCAAGTGGCTTCAGGACACCTTGAGAGATGCCACATCTATCGCTGAGCCTAAGAGGCCGGTCAGAGAGAGCAGACCACCCGAGAGGTTTTGTAGCTATATGGCAATGGCTACCAACATCCTTGACTCTGAGCCTTCTAGCTATGAGGAGGCAGCTAGCCAGCAGGTCTGGAGAGAGGCCATGCAGGAGGAGTATTCTTCTATCATGAAGAATGATGTTTGGGAGGTGGTGCCGAGGCCCGAGGGCAAATCCGTGGTTACTTCCAGATGGCTTTACAAGGTAAAGCATGCTGCAGATGGCAGCATTGAGAAATTCAAAGCGAGGTTTGTGGCTAGAGTGTTCTCCCAGGTAGAGGGAGTTGATTATGAGGAGACCTTCGCTCCCGTGGCTCGATATACTTCGATCCGCTCCATTATATCGATAGCAGCAGAGATGGGTTGGAAGATCCACCAGATGGATGTGAAGACCCCATTTCTCAATGGCTTCATACAGGAGGAGGTGTACATTGAGCAGCCACAGGGCTTTGAGGTGCATGGGAAGGAGTCCCATGTGTGCAGACTGAAGAAGGCCCTCTATGGCCTGAAGCAAGCTCCCAGAGCTTGGTACTCCAAGATAGATACATACTTGCAGAAGATGGGTTTCACAAAGAGTGAGGCAAATCCGAACCTTTACTATATTGTGATAGGTGAGGAGCCTCTCATTCTGGTGCTGTATGTGGATGACTTAGTCATTACAGGTGCAGAGAGACTCATAGAGCACTGCAAGAGAGATCTTGCGGCGGAGTTTGAAATGAAGGACATCGGCTTGATGCATTACTTTTTGGGTTTGGAGGTGTGGCAGGAGGAGGGGCATTTCTTCCTGGGACAGGGGAAGTATATTGTGGACATCCTTGGCAGATTCCACATGGAGGATTGTAGACCCATGTCGACACCGATGATCACCAACTGGAAGAAGCTTCATGCTTCGGATTCCGAGTTGGTGGATCCCACATTGTACGGACAGCTGATTGGTTCCTTGATGTATTTGGTCAACACTAGACCAGATATTTGTTTTGCAGTCAACACGATGAGTCAGTTTATGTGTGAGCCTAGGAAGGTTCACTGGGTGGCTGCAAAACACATTTTGCGATACCTGCAGGGGACAGTGGATTATGGTCTGGACTACAGGCAGGGGGATGGAGTGAGATTGGCAGGTTACACTGATTCTGATTGGGCAGGTTGTGCTTTTGATAGGAAGAGCACTTCAGGGTGTTGTTTTGGGTTGGGTTCGGCAGTGGTGTCATGGTTCAGCCGGAAGCAGCAGTCAGTAGCATTGAGTTCAGCGGAAGCAGAGTATATGGCAGCCAGTCTAGCTAGTTGTGAGGCCATCTGGCTTCGCAAGATGTTGTTTGGCTTATTTGTTCAGCCGTTGAGACCTTCAGTGATTTACTGTGATAATCAGAGTTGCATTAAACTCACGGAGAATCCAGTATTTCATGACAGGTCAAAGCATATCGGGATCAAATATCATTTCATCAGAGACTATGTTCAGAAAGGAGCTGTGAAACTTGAGTATATTCCCACTGATGAGCAGGTTGCAGATATTCTTACCAAAGCCTTACCATGGGGCAAGCATGTCTACTTCAGAGACAAGATGGGTGTGGTGAGGAACACCTTCCTCGGTAAGAGGGAGTGTTGAAATTTGGTTACCGGAGGACATGTGGTTCCCTAAGGCTTTGATCTTTGGCCTAGGGAAAAGTGTCCAAAAGAATTTAATTTTTCTCCTAAAGTGACTTTATAATTTTTATAAAGTCAAATCTAATTTAAAAGTGACTTTAAGTGATAAAGTTACTAAAGTCTAATTTAAAAGTGATTTTAAGTGATAAAGTTACTAAAGTCTAATTTTAAAGTGACTTTAATAAAGTCAATGTAAAATTAGAAAGGAAAAGTGACTTTGGAAATAAATGACTAAGTGGGTCTTTATTAAAGTGGGGTGAATTAAAAAATAGAAAGTGAGATTTAAATGAGCATTTAATCTCAGCCCTAGATCTCAATCTATCTCAGCCACTGGATTTAGGGATTCCCCAAAAGTCACTTAGGGTTAGGTTAAAGGAGGAAAAGGAGGAAAAGGTCATTCATTCTTTCATGAGCAGATTGGGAGAAGGAGAGAAAGAGAGCAAGGGAGATTTCTGGGCAGTGAGGAGAAGGAGGCAACAGCTTGGCACACATTCCAAGGCAGCATTTCAGCAAGACATTTTCAGCAAGACAGTTCAGCAGCTTTAGCACACAGCAAGACAGATTTTTGGCACGATTTTTGAGGAAGAAGGGCCGTACAGTAGCCGTACAGCAGATTTGCACTGCAGATTTGCACAGATTTCGAGGAGCAGATTTGAGGGAGGTCGTACAGCAAGTGGCTGTACCTTTGGCACGCATTTCAAGGCAGAAATCGTACAGCAGATTTTTGGACAGCTTGCACGCTTTTCTAGGCAGTCGTACAACAGCATTTAAGGCTGTTATTTGGCACGAAAATCGAGAAATCTGTACAGCATTTATTGCTGTTCCTATTTTGCTGTTTGCACGTTTTCCAAGGCGGTGGTTAAGCACGAAAAAGAGATAAGTTGTAAAAGTCTGTTTGCTGATTATTTATTTTGCTGAATATTTCTATCACTGTAAAAAGCATTTTTCCAGAAATAAGAAGGAGCTTTCGAACTGGTTTTCCCCAAGAGTTGTAGGGGGTTTTTCCAGGGTCACCTCGACCAAAATTACTGAGTTATGATGTGTTGAATGACTGTTTTTTACTGCTGTTATTTTATTTCTGCATTTTCAGCATTCTGAAAAATTTCCAGAATTTGTGTTTTCAGCAAAATTTATTTTCCAGTTTATTAAATGAATGGATATGGGAAAGGGCATTTAATTATTTTGGAGTAATAAGGTGAAAACTGAAAACCGGGGTGGGAAACAGAATTTTCTACAGATTTATGTTATTTAAACTAGTTTTTTTTACTGTAAATATAGATTCAGCACCCCAAAAAACCCCTAGGACACTTAGATTGTGCAAATTACCCATCAAATTTCTGTTTTCAATAAATTCTTGTCGGATTTTAAAGAATTTAGACCAGAAAAATCCACCAGAAAAGCTTTCAAAAAGTCACACTAAAGACAACTCCCTCTAGGATAGATACATACTTGCAGGAGATGGGTTTCACAAAGAGTGATGCAGATTCGAATCTATACTTTATTGTGATAGGTGAGGAGCCTCTCATTCTGTTGCTGTATGTGGATGACTTGGTCATTACAGGTGCAGAGAGACTCATAGAGAGCTGCAAGAGAGATCTTGCGTCGGAGTTTGAGATGAAGGACATTGGCTTGATGCATTACTTTTTGGGTTTGGCGGTGTGGTAGGAGGAGGGACATTTCTTCCTGGGGCAGGGGAAGTAAATTGTGGACATTCTTGGCAGATTCCACATGGAGGATTGTAGACCCATGTCGATACCGATGATCACCAACTGGAAGAAGCTTCACGTTTCAGATTTCGAGTTGGTGGATCCCACATTGTATAGACAGCTGATTGGTTCCTTGATGTATTTGGTCAACCCCAAACCAGATATATGTTTTGCAGTCAAGACGATGAGCCAGTTCATGTGTGAGCCCAGGAGGGTGCACTAGATTGCTGCAAAACACATTTTGCGGTACTTGCAGGGGACACTGGATTATGGTCTGGATTATAGGCAGGGGGATGGAGTGAGATTGGCAGGTTACACTGATTCTGATTGGGTAGGTTGTGCTTCTGATAGGAAGAGCAGTTCAGGGAGCTGTTTTGGGTTGGGTTCGACGGTGGCAGCCAGTCTAGCTAGTTGTGAGGCCATTTGGCTTATTTGGTCAGCTGTTGAGACCTTTAGTGATATACTGTGATAATTAGAGTTGCATTAAACTCATAGAGAATCCAGTATTTCATGACAAGTCAAAGCATATCAGCATCAAATATCACTTCATCAGAGACTATGTTTAAAAGGGAGCTGTGAAGCTTGAGTATATTCCCACTGATGAGCAGGTTGCAGATATTCTTACCAAATCCTTATCACAGGGCAAGCATGTCTACTTCAGAGACAAGATGGGTGTTGTGAGGAACACCTTCCTCGGTAAGAGGGAGTGTTGAAATTTGGTTACCAGAGGACAGGTGGTTCCCTAAGGCTTTGATCTTTGGCTTAGGGAAAAGTGTCCAAAAGAATTTAATTTTTCTCCTAAAGCGAATTTATAAAGTTATAAAGTCAAATCTAATTTAAAAGTGACTTTAAGTGATCAAGTTACTAAGACTAATTTTAAAGTGACTTTAATAAAGTGAATGTGAAATTAGAAAGTGAAAAGTTACTTTGGAAATAAATGACTAAGAGGGTCTTTATTAAAGTGGGGTGAATTAAAAAATAGAAAGTGAGATTTAAATGAACATTTAATCTCAGCCCTAGATCTAAAGCTATCTCAGCCATTGGATTTAAGGATTCCCCAAAAATCACTTAGGGTTAGGTTAAAGGAGGAAAATGAGAGAAAAGATCATTCATTTCTTTCATGAGCAGATTGAGAGAAGGAGAAAAAGAGAGCAAAGGAGGTTTCTGAGCAGTGAGGAGGAGGACAACAGAACCTTGGCATGCATACTGAGGCAACATTTCAGCAAACTCATACTGCAGGGTTGGCACACAGTTCAAGGCAGTTTTCGTACAACAGCTTTGGGTACGCATTCCTAGGCAACCATATAGTTTCTTTCATAGATTTCGAGGGAGGAAAGTTGCTGTTTTTGTGGCACAGATTTCGAAGCAGGCTGTACAACTTGTTGCTATTGTTGTGCATAGAAATCGAGGCAGTTTTCGTACATCATTTATTATTGACTGCACGCTTTCCAAGGAGGCTGTACAACAATATTTATTGCTGTTTTACACGCAAAAAGAGGAGGCCGTACAACAACATTTATTGCTGTATTTCTGGGCACGAAAAACGAGGGAGACCATACAACATTTATTGTTTCTTTCTGTTTTGCTGTTTGTACATTTTCCGTGGCGGTGGTTAAGCACGGAAAACGAGATAAGTTGTATTTGTTTACTTGCTGAAATTTTCCGAGTATTACTCTCTCGCTGTAAAAGCTATTTATCAGAAATAAGAAGAGCTTTCGAACTAGTTTTCCCCAAAGGTTGTAGGGGGTTTTCTAGGGTCAAGTTGACAAAAAATCAGCATGTTTATTCTTTGAGTGTGGCTGATTTATTTTTCTGAGTTTTTATTTCTGCAATTAAACACTATGAAATTTCCAGAATTTGTGTTTTCAGAAAATATTTATTTATCCAGCTTGTTGAATGTATGGCTATGGGAATGGGCATTTAAATTTATGGGAGAAATAAGGAGAAACTGGAAAATGGGGTTGGGAACAAAAATTTCTACAATAATGACTGATCCACACCCTCAAACAGGATTTACAGAACTCAGCCAAGCCTAGGGAATAGAAACCCCTTCGCTGCCCCTGAAAGCGTCTGTGTCTGCCTCTGAAGCCCCTCAAACCGTCAACACTGCTTCAGAAGGGACTGCGTTACCCCGGGTTGGGTGACACAGTCATTACGTTGCCCCTTAAGGGTCTCTTTGTAACCCCAGAGGGTTTCCTGCTGAAAATCACGATGTCCTTTGAGGGACTGCGCTGTCCTTGCTGCTGCCTTCTTTTTCGTTGTCCTTGAGCTGATCTTTCCCTCTTGTATATTCTAGACCTCGAGACCAAATCATCCCCTTGTCCTAAATTCCCCTTTCTGTAGCTGAAACACTTCTGAGTATTCTTAGCAAACCCTGCCCTAGAATCTCAGCTTAGCTACGGTGCTCTGCCTTTGTGTGTCTTTACAAATGACCCCAAGCCTTTCCTTTATGCTTTTCTCGTTGACAAATCAACGACCATGATCAAATCTTGAATCAATAGCTAAGATTAAAAGAAAGCTTGATCCGTGTGACTTAAGACAATTTCATCACATGTTTAATTAAATTAAATTAAATTATTTAAGTTCCCTAAGTTTCAACTTAGGAAATACACTTAAAATAATTAATTAATTTAATATCTCTTAAACCAAATGAAATTTCCCAAATCCTTTTCTATGTTTTGTATATCAAGTGTACTCTTGTGCCTCCACAAAATTTGGGAGTTAGAGCACAATTGATGCTACCCCAAATACACAAAATCTCAACACTCCCTCTTATCGTCAAGGGTGTGCTTTAGCAATACATCACACTATGCATTACATGATTTTGGGCACTAGTTCTGTGCTGCTGAAGCTTGGCCTGTTGCCACTCAACTCTGCACTGTTGCTGCCATTCTGTACTGCTGCCCATGACTCTGCCACTGCCACTGCAACTTTTGTACTGCAACGCCCTCTCAATATTTTGCTCATAGCACTGCCACTGTTGATCTGCTGCACTGCAACTTTAGTGGTTGAGAGAAAGAACTAAATCTCCTGCCAAATCTTTGACAAACAAGTTTGATGTGCTGCATCCTCATCACTGAAGCTCCATAGGCTACAGATCTGTGCTGACGTCTAAAGAACGATGCACAACTACAACTCTGCCAGCGTAATTAGACTCCCTCTGCATTGCTGAAATCTATCACGCTGCTGCTGCACTACGTTGTCCCTCTGAAGCCTTCTGCGTTGATGCAGCTATGCACTGCGTAAGCAACATTGCTCTGCGCTGTTGAAGTCACATCAGCCTCTGTGTTGCTACTGCTTCTACGCTGCTGCTGCTTTGCTCTGTGCTGCTCCTCCCAGTCTGGTAAACTGGTAAACTGATAAATATATATTATTAATGATGAAAGATAAGAGATTATTACAATGAGGGATCGCCTAGGCTTTAAATATAGCCTCAAGGTGTCCCTTGGCGAAGAGGCATGATCTTTGATCATGCCTTTTCAGTTAATAACCTAAGATAACTAAATCTTAACTAATAATTAATAAAATATTCATAACATTTCCCCTCTCTTAAGATGCTTTGTCCTCAAAGCATACGTAATGATGGACAATGTTGACGAATGTCTGGTTTCCTCAAGCGATGAGTTCTTGCTTCCCACATTTTAAAAAGATCGTGAAGCATCTTCTCGAGCTCCATCCGTTGGTGATGTGGATAGTGAAAAGATCTGATATCGATAGAGTTGGATACTGTCTTGACTTCTATTGGATGTTTGATTTTCCTATTGGAAGACACTTTTATGGGTAGATCTTGGAATACTTTTTCATGTTTCCCAACTATCCCTTGTTCTTCTGGTGATTTTTTGTGATTCCTTTTTAGATTTAGGGGTAAGTTACCAACAATTATCGTTTGATGCAACTTCTTCTCATCATCAAACACTTCCTTCTTAACAACCATATGTGCTTCATCACCGAAGGCCTCAACAGCTTCTGCCGTTATATCAGTGGCTTCGGGTGTGTTTGTCACTTCACATGTTTCGTTCAAGTCTGGGGATAGAACACTTTGTTGTTTACAAACATCTGTATCTTCATGGTGATATGGGGAATCAACTTTTTCCTGATGCTCTTCTGAGTTTCCTGAATCTGCGAAATTGTTTTGTTGATTTTGTTCCCTGTTAGGAGATATTGGGGATTGTGTCTGACTCAACTTATCTATTTTATCATTTAGCTTACTGTAGAGTTCTGTCTTATTGTTCATGATCGCATTAAATTTCTGCAATATTTTGTCCTCCTTGTCCTTAGCCTCCATTTGTTTAAGCCATATTTGCTTTTTTATCTGATCAATCGTCATCATTGATAAAGACATACTGATATTTTTCTGCCAATTTTTCCTCTTTTTTCTTTAAAATTAATTAATTAATATTTAATTAATTAATTATTTTTTTTGAATTAATTAATTAATTAATATTTAATTAATTACTTAATTAATAATTTTTTTTTTTTAAACTATATAATAATTATATATATATAATTTAATTATATAATTATTATATATATAATTATATATTATTAATTAAATTATATAATATATATTTTATATATAATTAAAAAAAATCGTTTTAAAATGTGCCCGTTCCGACTTGTTTATTAATATACCCTGCCGATCTGGAGTTAATCGATTTATAATGCCGTGACATAAAAATACCGTCCGTTTTAAAAACGATATCACAGCGCCCGTATGTTCAACTCCCGGACACAATGGTCCACGTCCAAACCAAAGAATTTTAAAACGTGCTTTTTTTGTTGCGGTTATGGGTCAGCCGAAAGCCTTGGCTGCGGCTATGGGACGGAAACTCAGAAGAGCAGTGGTCGAGAAGCCGGCGGAATGGTCGACCGTGCAGTGGGTCGAGAAGCCGGAATGGGTCGACCGTGCGTTTTCTTGCTGTAGTATTTACCTTTTATGAATATATATATATATTTTTAAATGTCAGATTGTTCCTATCAATTAATTCGTTCACCGCATTAATATGTGCCCGTTCCGATTTTTTTTTTATATATGATGCCGATGGATTAATCGATTTCTTCTGATGCCCTGACCACTGTTCTTATGAATTAAACAAATCGATTTTTGTTGTTATTACCAACCGGTACACAGCCGTCAAACTGTTTCACGATTTACCAATGTAATTTTTATTGCTGACTAAAAACGTGAATTTTATTGTGCCGTTCCGTTCTGAATTTGACTATTTTCTCTTTCCGAATTAAAATCAATTTAGAATTGCCCGTTCCGTTCTGACATTGACTATTTTCTTTTTCTGAATTAAAATCGATTTCCTGTTCATATAATTTTAACAATTCGATTTATTAATATATCGATGCAGCCGGTTTAAACGACACCCTGTTTCCGAATTGCCCGCCGTTTGACACGCTGTTCTTATGATTTAACAAATCGAGAGTTTTTTTTTTATTAATATATCCGACAGTGGGGTTGCACAAGAATTAAAAATGAGTGGGAATGCTGCTGATTTGAGACGGCGGGAGAGAAATGGATACGCACGACGTGGATTGGTGATGACAGCAGAACGGCGGTATGGTCGAGCTCCAGACAATGTGGTGGCAGCGGTGATGGGGTGGGGGATGACAGCGGGTTTGCGGCAGATAAGAATGCGGGTGGGACAGGCGGTTGTGTGTGCACGTTGGAACAACGGGTAAGGAGTTTAAGGGATCAATGCAAAGGAGTGAAGGGTGGACGAGGAACCGGGGCAGGAGATAAGAGTGGTATGTGAGATAGAGGAGGGGGGTAAAATCTGTGAGAAGGGGTCACGGTAAGCAAGGGAAATAAAATGGTGAGCAGAAGCTGTAATGTGAGTGTACGTGAGTGGAGAAAAGATGCAGAATTTTTTCAGCAATTCTGCACTTGGTAAAAAAATTTCTGAAATTTCCTTCGAAACTCTTTAATATGATGATCACACAGATCCAGAAGAGCGATGGCTCCGATACCAATGGAGTGTAAAAACTTTGGTAAACTGATAAATATATATTATTAATGATGAAAGATAAGAGATGATTACAATGAGGGATCGCCTAGGCTTTAAATATAGCCTCAAGGTGTCCCTTGGCGAAGAGGCATGATCTTTGATCATGCCTTTTCAGTTAATAACCTAAGATAACTAAATCTTAACTAATAATTAATAAAATATTCATAACACTTCTGTGTTGATGCAGCTCTGCACTGCGTAAGCAACACTGCTCTGCGCTGTTGAAGTCACATCAGCCTCTGTGTTGCTACTGCTTCTACGCTGCTGTTGCTTTGCTCTGTGCTGCTCCTCCCAGTCTTCAGATCTGTCTTTGCCTCTGCTTCATCTGTGATCTATGCACCCACTGCTGCAACTGTCCCGCTACTATCGTAAGGCTGTTGTAGCATTTGATCCAAGATATGAACTGCTCAAGGATCCCGCCTCTCCTCCATGTAGCTCCTTACATGTCCATGTCACCCCACCTCCGTGGTTCATGAGCACTCATGGCTACATCATCTTCTGACCCATCATCTGCCACAACTGCTTTGGAAGAAGATGTTTTCTTGTCCTTCTTCTTCTGAGGACAATGGCTGGCAAAATGTCCCATTTCACTGCACTGGAAGCACTTGATCTTCAAAAGAACCTTTTTCTTCTTTCGCTGCTTCTTTGATGCCAAGGTTGCATCTACCTCATCTTCCTTCTTCACTTTGCTCAATCCTGGGTTGTGCTGCCTCTTGGTGAATCTGTGGAGTTCTTCTTGATGTAGAATTGACCACAAGCTGTCCCAATCTGGGAGATCTGCTCTGCCCAAGATACTTTGGACAAAGGTTTCCCACTCATCCGTGAGTGCGTTGAGGGCAGTCTTGACTATCACAGCATCATGCACCGTTGCACCCGTTGCAGTCAATTGATCTCTGATTGACTGCAATTTGAAGAGAAAATGTTCCATGTATTCTCCCTTGGTCATCATGAATGACCTCATCTGGGTCTCCAACAACATTTTTCTTTGGAAAGAGTTTCCCTCATACAGGGAAGTCAAGGCCTTCCACATCTCGTTAGCTGTCTTCTTCTCAGCTACGTGTGGTACAATATGGTCCTTGATACCATCCATAATCAGCCGTTTGGCATGCCCAACAACTTCCTTATGCTTCTGAAGGAGATTTGCATCTGGCCATTTTGTTTAATTAAATTCACTTTAATTATTTAATTTCCCTAAGTTTTAATTTATGAAATACATTAAAATAATTAATTAATTTAATATTTCCTAAACCAAATGTAGAAATTTCTTGTTTTCCCACCCCGGTTTTCAGTTTTCACCTTATTACTCCAAAAATAGTTAAATGCCCTTTCCCATATCCATAAATTTAACAAACTGGAAAATAAATTTTGCTGAAAACACAAATTCTGGAAAAATTACAGAATGCTGAAAATACAGAAATAAAAATCAGCAGATGCAAACAGCCATTCAACACATGTAAACACAGTGATTTTTGGTCAAGGTGACCCTGGAAAAACCCCCTACAACTCTTGGGGAAAACCAGTTCGAAAGCTCCTTCTTATTTCTGGAAAATGCTTTTTACAGTGAGAGAAATATTCAGCAAAAAAAAAAATCAGCAAACAGACTTTTACAACTTATCTCGTTTTCCGTGCTTAACCACTGCCTCGGAAAATGTGCAAACAACAAAAACAGAACATCAATAAATGCTGTACGTCCTCCTCGATTTTCGTGCCAACTTTCAGCCTTAAATGCTGCTGTACGGCCTGTCGAGAAAAGCGTGCAAGCTGCTAGAAAATCTGCTATACGGTTTTCTCGATTTATGTGCAGAAAAACAGCTGTACGGTTGTACAAATTTCTGCCTAGAAATGCGTGCCAAGGGACAACCACTTGCTGTACGGCCTCCCTTAAATTCTGCTCCTCGATTTTTGTGCAAACCTGCTGTACGGCCTATTTTCTAGAAAATCATGCCTAAAAAACTGCCTCACTGTGTGCTAACTCAGCTGTATGGTCTTGCTGAAATGCTGCCTTGGAATGTGTGCCAAGCTGCTGCCTCCTTCTCCTCATTGCCCAGAAATCTCCCTTGCTCTCTTGCTCTCCTTCTCTCAATCTGCTCATGAAAGAATGAATGACCTTTTCCTCCTTTTCCTCCTTTAACCTAATCTTAAGTGACTTTTGGGGAATCCGTAAATCCAATGGCTGAGATAGATTGAGATCTAGGGCTGAGATTAAATGTTCATTTAAATCTCACTTTCTATTTTTTAATTCACCCCACTTTAATAAAGACCCACTTAGTCATTTATTTCCAAAGTCACTTTTCCTTTCTAATTTTACATCGACTTTATTAAAGTCACTTTAAAATTAGACTTTAGTAACTTTATCACTTAAAGTCACTTTTAAATTAGATTTGACTTTATAACTTTATAAAGTCACTTTAGGAGAAAAATTAAATTCTTTTGGACACTTTTTCCTAGGCCAAAGATCAAAGCCTTAGGGAACCACCTGTCCTTCGGTAACCAAATTTCAACACTCCCTCTTACCGAGGAAGGTGTTCCTCACCACACCCATCTTATCTCTGAAGTAGACATGCTTGCCCCGTGGTAAGGCTTTGGTAAGAATATCTGCAACCTGCTCATCAGTGGGAATATACTCAAGCTTCACAACTCCTTTCTGAACATAGTCTCTGATGAAATGATATTTGATCCTGATATGCTTTGACCTGTCATGAAATACTGGATTCTCCGTGAGTTTAATGCAACTCTGATTATCACAGTAAATCACTGAAGGTCTCAACGGCTGACCAAATAAGCCAAACAACATCTTTATGGGCTTCGTATGCGCTTCACAACTAGCTAAGGACTGCCTCATACTCTCGTTTCCGCTCGAATCCTTATCGCACGGCTCGTCGCTGCTGGAACCATGACCGCTGCACGAACCCAACTGTGTAACAAAGACTTCGAAGTGCTCTTCCTATCGGGCACAACCCGCCCAATCGAATCGTGTAACCTCGCCAATCTCACTCATCCCCCTGCCCGTAGTCCGTACCATAATCCACTCGTCCTCGCAAGTACGAGAAATGTGTTTTGTGCCTACCCAATGAACCTTCCTAGGTCACACCGAACCGACTCATCGTGTTGGATCAGAAACAAATATTATCCGGTCTAGTGTCGACTGCACTACATCACTAACCAATCACCGTTCAGACAATGTGGGATCCACCAACCGAATCACATGAAGCTTCTTCCGCTTGGTGATCATCTGCCGACATGGGTTTACAATCCTCCATGTGGAATCTCCCAAGGATGTCCACAATATACTTCCCCTGTCCCAGGAAGAAATGCCCCTCCTCCCGCCACACCTCCAAACCCAAAAAGTAATGCATCAAGCCGATGTCCTTCATCTCAAACTCCGCCGCAAGATCTCTCTTGCAGTGCTCTATGAGTCTCTCTGCACCTGTAATGACTAAGTCATCCACATACAGCACCAGAATGAGAGGCCCTCACCTATCACAATATAGTAAAGGTTCGGATCTGCCTCACTCTTTGTGAAACCCATCTTCTGCAAGTAAGTATCTATCCTGGAGTACCAAGCTCTGGGAGCTTGCTTCAGGCCATAAAGGGCCTTCTTCAGTCTGCACACATGGGACTCCTTCCCATGCACCTCAAAGCCCTGTGGCTGCTCAATGTACACCTCCTCCTGTATGAAGCCATTGAGAAATGCGGTCTTCACATCCATCTGGTGGATCTTCCAACCCATCTCTGCTGCTATCGATATAATGGAGCGGATCGAAGTATATCGAGCCAAGGGAGCGAAGGTCTCCTCATAATCGACTCCCTCTACCTGGGAGAACCCTCTAGCCACAAACCTCGCTTTGAATTTCTCAATGCTGCCATCTGCAACATGCTTTACCTTGTAAAGCCATCTGGAAGTAACCACGGATTTGCCCTCAGGCCTCGGCACCACCTCCCAAACATCATTCTTCATGATAGAAGAATACTCCTCCTGCATGGCCTCTCTCCAGACCTGCTGGCTAGCTGCCTCCTCATAGCTAGAAGGCTCCGAGTCAAGGATGCTGGTAGCCATTGCCATATAGCTACAAAACCTCTCAGGTGGTCTGCTCTCTCTGACCGGCCTCTTAGGCTCAGCAACAGATGTGGCATCTCTCAAGGTGTCCTGAAGCCACTTGGGCTTCCTCTTCCCTGAGCACACTTCTCCCGCCGGAGAATAAAACTCCTCCTCCTCAACATCGGGAGCCTGAACTCCTGACTGTCTGTCTGCTGTCCTCCTGCCTGCACCTGAACCTGTAGATGCTGAGGTACCGTGTGAACTGTCCATCAGTGGACTCCCTAGTGAACTGCTCTGTGGACTGCTCTGCATGCTGCCCGTAGCACCACCTCTCTGACTCGGTGAGCCACTCCCCACTGACGGACCTGACATCGTCATAGATGTACCTCCGGATCCTCCTGATCCCTGCCCACTGGATCCCTGTGACTGACTCAACTGCTGCTGAGGGTCTGGCTGATCCAGATACTCTAACTCTCGTGACCTCCTAAAGGCCCTATCCTCCTCGAACTTCACATCCCGCCCGACAACAACTTTCCTCTGCGCAGGAATGTAAATCCGAAAGGCCTTTGAGGTCTCACTGTAGCCCACAAAGATACCCTTCTCTGCTGTGGGCTCTAGTTTGGTCCTCTTCTCCTTGGGTATGTAGGAGTATGTAATGCACCCAAAGATACGAAGATGACCAATATCAGGCTTCTTCCCAGAAAAAGCCTCCTCCGGAGTCATGTGCCCCAAGGCACGATGCGGACTCCTGTTTTGCAAATAAACAACTGTGTTGCAGGCCTCTGCCCACAAAAACAATGGCAACCCCTGATCATGTAACATGGCTTTGGCAGCCCCTCCGATGGATTTGTTCTTCCTCTCCGCAACCCCATTCTGCTGGGGGTTGTAAGGAACAGTGAACTCCTTCCTAATGCCTGCCTCCGCACAATAGTCAACAAACTCTCCAAGGGTGTACTCTCCCCCATTGTCCGACCTCAGGGACTTGATCTTCCGACCTGTCTGTGTCTCCACAAGAGCTCTGAACTCCTGAAACCGCTTGAAGACCTCACTCTTGGTCTTCAAGAAATAAATCCAGGTCCTCCTTGAGTGATCATCAATGAATAACACATAGTACTCATATCCACTCAAGGAAACATGAGACATCCGACCGCTCACGTCGGAATGAATCAAATCAAGTATCCCAGTCGCTCTGCTGTCACTGCTGGGAAAAGGGGATTTGGCAAACTTGCCCATCGCACATCCTCTGCAAGTATCAAAGTGATCAATACTGAAATCTGGCACACCTGTAGTGATCTCCCGCAAAGTCCTCAAGGCTCCATGATGCATGTGCCCCATCCTGCGGTGCCAAATCTCACACAACTCAGAACTGCTAGCTCTGCTGACGGTACTACTGCTCAATGCCAAAAGGGGCTGGAATGCAAACCTGTACACCTTTGCATGGCGTACACCTATCACTCTAGCTAAATCAGCTGGAGTGCCCCTGGGATACATCAACACCTGTCCTTCCCTGAACAGTACCTCATATCCTCTATCCTCCAAAGCTGAGACGGATATGAGGTTCTTCCTCATTCCTGGCACATAAAGAACATCTGACACCTTCAAAGGAGGTTTAGACTCCCTCTGAAATGTCAGTGTCCCCACACCGACTACTCTAACAACTCTGTCATCACCGAGTACTACCTCTACATCAATGCCACTCTCTGAAAGCTCTGAGAAGTACTCACGGACTCCTGTCATATGACGTGAAGCCCCACTGTTCACATACCAGATACTCGATGATGCTCTGCTAATCGAGGGAAAAGCATGCTCCCTCTGAACCTCTATGGCAGATAATCCTGCACTAGAGGACTCACACGCAGTGAACCCAAACTCCCGGTCAAAACGATCTGCAAAGTCCTCAACCTCTGCTGAAGCTGCCGTGCTCTGGTTCTTCCCCTTCTTCTTCTTCTCCGGACACACCACTGCATAGTGTCCCATCTTCTGACAATTCCAACACTTCACTTTGGAATAGTCCTTTTGTGTATTATCCTGTTTACCTTTACCTTTGCCTTTGCCCCCACCATTGCTTGTGGAAGCCTGCTTCTTCCCTTTGCCCCCACCATTGCTTGTGGAAGCCTGCTTCTTCCCTTTGCCCCCACCATTGCTTGTGGAAGCCTGCTTCTTCCCTTTGCCTTTCTTACGTCCTGCCAATAGTGCTACATCCTCATCCTGCTCAACTGGCTTGGCTGCCCCAAGTTGACCTTTCCTGATCTCTGTCTGAATGCAATCATCCCAAAACCTCTCCCATGTGGGAAGGGTCTCACGTGCACAAACCCCATCAGCAAAGTTCATCCATGAACTGGGGAGGCCATTCACTGCAATCCGCACCAACTCAGTGGGTGGAATGGCCTCTCCAATCGCCGCCAACTCATCTCTCACATTAGTAATCTTTGTGAGATATCCAGCTGCACTATCATTACCCATCTTAATGGTCTTCAGCTTCTCCTTCAGGACCATTTTCCGGTTCTCATTGGTACTCTGGTAGAGATTGGACAATGCTGTCCACATCTCATGAGCATTTCTCTTTCCTCTCACATGAAGAATGCAATGGTCTTTGATTCCGTCTAGAATCAGTCTCTTACCCTTGTTGTTCTTTTTATTATATGTTGCCAACTGAGTAGCATCAGTAGGCACATTTACAGGGCTCTGTGCGGTATGCACCATTATGTCCCAGACTTCCGCCTCCTCAAAGATACTCTGCATTCTCTCCTTCCAAACACTGTAATTGGGATGCCCATCCAACCTATCCTCCACCCTCAATCCCAAAGACATCCTGCTGTCCTAAAACTGAAAAATAGCACTCGTGCAAAGATAAACCGCGTTTGTGAAAATCAAATTTTGGCTGGAATTTTCGAGTGAAAATCAAAGAGTCGTAATTTTACTCCTTGTCGTCTCCAAACTTCTCTTCGCACTCAAGCTCGATACCATGTAGAAATTTCTTGTTTTCCCACTTGTTTTCGGCCACCTTTTATTATCTAAAATAGTTAAATGCCCTTTCCCATATCCATACATTTAACAAACTGGAAAATAAATTTTGCTGAAAACACAAATTCTGGAAAAATTATAGAATGCTGAAAATACAGAAATAAAAATCAGCAGATGCAAACAGCCATTCAACACATGTAAACACAGTGATTTTTGGTGAAGGTGACCCTGGAAAAACCCCCTACAACTCTTGGGGAAAACCAGTTCGAAAGCTCCTCTTATTTCTGGAAAATGCTTTTTACAGTGAGAGAAATATTCAGCAAAATAAAATAAAATCAGCAAACAGACTTTTACAACTTATCTCGTTTTCCGTGCTTAACCACCGCCTCGGAAAATGTGCAAACAGCAAAAACAGAACAGCAATAAATGCTGTACGTCCTCCTCGATTTTCGTGCCAACTTTCAGCCTTAAATGCTGCTGTATGGCTTGCCTAGAAAAGCGTGCAAGCTGCCAGAAAATCTGCTGTACGGTTTTCTCGATTTCTGTGCAGAAAAACAGCTGTACGACTGTACAAATTTCTGCCTAAAAATGCGTGCCAAGGTACAGCCACTTGCTGTACGGCCTCCCTTAAATTCTGCTCCTCGATTTCTGTGCAAACCTGCTGTACGACCTCTTTTCTAGAAAATCATGCCCTAAAAACTGCCTCACTGTGTGCTAACTCAGCGGTATGGTCTTGCTGAAAATGTCTTGCTGAAATGTTGCCTTGGAATGTGTGCCAAGCTGCTGCCTCTTTCTCCTCACTGCCCATAAATCTCCCTTGCTCTCTTGCTCTCCTTCTCTCAATCTGCTCATGAAAGAATGAATGAGCTTTTCCTCCTTTTCCTCCTTTAACTTAACCCTAAGTGACTTTTGGGGAATCCCTAAATCCAATAGCTGAGATAGATTGAGATCTAGGGCTGAGATTAAATGCTCATTTAAATCTCACTTTCTATTTTTTAATTCACCCCACTTTAATAAAGACCCACTTAGTCATTTATTTCCAAAGTCACTTTTTCCTTTCTAATTTTACATTGAATTTATTAAAGTCACTTTAAAATTAGACTTTAGTAACTTTATCACTTAAAGTCACTTTTAAATTAGATTTGACTTTATAAAAATTATAAAGTCACTTTAGGAGAAAAATTAAATTCTTTTGGACACTTTTCCCTAGGCCAAAGATCAAAGCCTTAGGGAACCACCTGTCCTCCGGTAACCAAATTTCAACACCAAATGAAATTTCCCAAATCCTTTTCTGGGTCTTGTAGATCAAACGTACTCTAGTGCCTCCACAAACTTTTGGAGCTAGAGCACCACTGATGCTACCGCAAATACACAAAATCTCAACATGGACAAACATCTGGATCAAGCTTTGTAACCAACACTAGTATTTCCTCAGGTGAGGGAAATCCAGAGAGTTCACAGCAGATGGGACAACAGGAAGAGGAACTGATTGAGCCACCCACCACCAATGGCAGAACTAGCAGAGAAGTACGCCAGACGCTAAGGGACGCAGAGGAGTTTGTTGGAGCTCTTAGAACCGAGAAAAGGCAGTGTAGACAACCTGACAGATACGAAGCCTTGGTAGCATAGGTTGAAGAACCCTCTAGCTTTCAAGAGGCCATACACTATCAAGTTTGGGTGGATGCCATGGCAGAAGAGTACTGTTCTATCATGACAAACGATGTTTGGGAAGTTGTACCTAGACCAGAGAACAGATCAGTTGTAGTTTGGAGGTGGATCTACAAGATCAAGTATGGTGCAGATGGCAGCATATGGAAGTACAAGGCTAGGTTCGTGGCCAAGGGATATGCGCAGAAGGAGGGAATTGACTATGAGGAGACATTCACCCTTGTTTCCAGATACACCTCCATCAGATCTATTGTGTCCTTAGTAGCGTAGATGGGATGGGAAATCACCAAATGGGTGTCAATACAACGTTCTTGAATGGGATGATAGAAGAGGTGTACATAGGAAAGTCCGAAGGCTTTGAAATTCATGAGAAGAAATCTCATGTATGTAGACTGAAGAAAGCTCTATATCGGCTCAAGTAGTCACCCACAACATGGTATGGTCGGATTGACGGCTACTTGCAGTAGGTGGGATTTGTCAAGAGTGATGCATATTCCAATCTCTACTATTTGATGGTAGAGAATGAACCACTAGTTCTGGTACTATATGTAGATGATCTGTCCCTTACAGGGTCATCTAGGCTCATAAAGGATCACAAGAAGAATTTGGAAGCAGAATTCAACATGAAGGATTTGGGGTTAATGCATTATTTTCTAGAGTTGGAGGTATGGCAAAAGAATGGAGAGATCTTCCTAGGACAAGGAAGATATGCCACAATTTTTTTGAAGAGGTTCAGGATGCAGGATTGCCGGCCCATCGAAATGCCCATGATAACCAACTGGAAGAAGATAGATGCGTCGGGAAACAAGGAATTGGACCTCACCTTGTACAGACAACTCATTGGGTCACTTATGTATCTGTTCAACACCATGCCAAACATATGTTTTGCTGTCAACACCCTTAGTTATGTCGTGGTAGAACCAAAAAGGGTTCACTGGGCTGCAACTACGCACATCAGATATGTGTGGGGAACGGTCGGATATGGGTTTAAGTACACCCGAGGGGATGATGTTAGATTGAGCGGATTCACGGATGCAGATTTGGAAAGAAGCTCAGAAGATCAGAAAAGTACCACTAGGTATTGCTTTAGTATCGGATTAGGGATGACTTCCTGCTGCAGTAGGAAGCAGAATTCTGTAGCACTGAGCTCAACAGAAGCGGAATATATGGCAGTAAGCACACCTATGTGCGAAGCTATATGGCTTAGGAAACTGGTAGTGAATTTATTCAGAAGATAGATGGAAGTGACCAATATGTTAAGTGATAATCAGAGTTGTATTAAACTCTTTGAGAAACCAATATTTCATGATCGGACAGAGAATCTGTTTCAATAGCAGAAACATGTGATATCTTGGCCATAGATGCAACATTTGAGATGGAGTTGTAGTATGGATGTTGTGTTGGTAGTGGCAGTGTCAGCAACAACGCAGTAGTTGGTGGACAACATGTCAGACATCAACAACGCAGATGGAGATGCTTCAGAATCAGAGAAGTATGTAGCAAGTTATATTGCTAGAGCACATTTCTCGTTAAGAGGGATTGTTGATTTCGGGTGGAATCAGATGTGCTCTAAGTCTTAAATTTTGTGGAGAGGCTTAGACACATGTATTCCAGATAACCCAGAAATCGTTTGGGGAAATTCCACCCGGAGACATTTTTATTTGATAAATTAATTATTTTTAATGAGACCCCAACTCTAAACTTAGGAAATTAAAATAATTCATGGGTATTAATCGAAACTGTGGGTGTAACTCCTAGAAGAAGACGAGGATCAAGTCAAAATGATCTTAGTGATTGATTAGCTTCTAATTTCGGCCGTTGAATGTCAACGAGAAGATTGTTTAAGGAAGCTTGAGGGTCATTTGGAAAAGACACCAAAGCAGGAACTAAGTTGCCCAAGCAGATTGATTTTCTTAGTGGCTGAAGTTCGGCAAGAGAAAATCGATTCATAGGGAGAGTTGCAGGCGGAGAGGAGAGAGAGGGTATGAACATCAGTTGGGAGTGCAAGAGCTGGTGACACAGTGCAAAGGAGGGATAACGCAAAAGCAACAAAGAGATAGCGCAATGTAGTGACGCACAACTGCACAGTCCTCATGCAGTGCTGACGCAGAGGGGGCAGCAGGGCCTCTCAGGGATCAAGTTCTCATTTATATTTGTGAGAAAATGTTCTTTAGTGTTATCACAAAGATTTCTCTTCATTACTACTGATTGTTCCTTGTACAACATATTTTTGCTGAAGAAGAATAATAAAGAAATCCTCATCTATTGCACTAGTTTTTCCACATTGGGGTTTATCAGGGACATTTGTCAAAAAATAATTGTGTCATTCTTGTGCTTGTATTTCTTTTTATCTTCTCTCAATTTTTTAATTGTGAAGGCTGCAGTAGAATTTGTTTCGATATTTACTATAGTAATTTTTGTAAATAACTTGTTACTGGAATGATAAGTAGAAGAAATAATATCAGTCACTTTTTCGATTTAGAAATTTTCACAATACTTGGCCTTGTTCGTGCTTAAAGATATAGACATTTCATATCATGGCAACACCCAGATGCACTCATCAATAATAATCCAAAACATCATCGGTATATCCATGTAGTCACATATAATAGAAGAATATCTTAGTCCAAAAGTTGTTCATTCCTTGCAGTTATCACAAGGGGTGCTCAGTGGCAACTCTATGTGTATGAAGCCACTCAATCATGAATAAACTCAGGTTCTATATGTATATAGACGAGTGTTCAAAAGAACATCAATGCTTCAAGCAACTGTCGGTTGAGTTGAACAATATCTCTGTACAACTTATTGAAATCAGAGTGTCCAAGGATTTGCATTTACACTTTCCAACACTACATCAATAGCTGCACAATACAAATTTTCTTTTCCCAACTAAAGAATTTGATTTATCATGCCATGATTCATTATTTTGAGCTTCAAAAGCATCTCCCTCTTACTTAGATCATTAGAGGCTCATTACCTGTCAAGAATAGACCATTAGTTTATAAAACCAAAACCAAAGTCAAAATCATACCTTGGAACACTTTTGAAGTAGAGGTTTGGATCAACACATCATTCTGGCTTCACCAGATAACTGTCAATGCGGACACATCAAGATCAAGGAGCTTGCTTCATACAATGCTCTCTGCAAATGTAACACTTTACCAAACCAATATGCTTAGCCTTATATAAATCAATATTGTACAATCAAGTCAACTAAGTCAACTTATAAAAGTTCAGAAGTCAGATCAAAACTAATATCAAATAATCAATATCACAGTATCAATTCTTTAGATCAGATCGAAATGTCAAGTTATGACTTTATTTAATGCCAACAAGTTGTCATTTGCTAAGCAATATCAAATCAAACTTGATCAAGTCATCCTCATGATCATAATATAAGTCACTAGATGCATACACCAAGAATAAGTTATACACGTTCCATCCATTTATCGTGAGATTACTTCATATCGAATCACAATTGTCAATACTTCAACCATTGTGTCAAAGCTAATGATGTCAACACAAATACAAATATTAGTCAATGAAAGTCACTATGCCCATCAAGGAAAATCATAAGTTGTCTAATAAAATCATTAGTTATCAGGTCAAATCCCAAATTTGCTATCAATCTATAGTCTAGAACATATCTCAACAATCAAGTCAATGTCCGAAGTCATTATTATGTCAAAACTCCAAACATTGCTTATCTATAATAATCAGCCAAATCATGTTAATCCCTTTTAAATGTTAGACAAGATGCATATCTCGGTCATCTGCAAACACATATTTAGTCAACATATTCACATTATAGTCAATCATTCAAACTTCCCTACTTACAAAACTTTTAGTTGTCTGCTTTATGTCTGTAGGATTAGCATCCTTCAGGGGAACCTCTGATTTCATGCACAAAACTTCATTTTTGTGTCCTGCAGGTATTGTCGCACCCATAGGCCTTCCTCTGTGCGGTTGAGTGACTAAAGTCGCACTGTTGACCTTACTTCCATGCGGTTGAGAGGCTACAATCGCACCTGTAAGCCTACTTCTGCGCGGCTGAGACTTAGAATAAGGGCAAACTCTCTTTTCTCAGATTAGAACTTTATTGCAGTCCAACAATGTCAGATATTTGTCCATTCATGTCCAAATATTGAACTTAGATAGTAAAGAATATACATGTAATACAAATGATATTAGGAGAAGGGATCTTATGGAGAGATTCTCCCTCTAAATGGGAAGCCACTTCAGTCACCTTCATTCAAGTCATCAACCTGTCTATAATACTGTAATGCATCAACATAACTGTTAGATCATGAAATCAAAGTATATCAAGTTCTAATGCATCTATATATATATATAACATGTCAACATCATTTATTTGTGAATCAAACTTTCATCAAGAGTTAGAGTCATATGATAAGGGCAACTGACGAGTGTGATATCACACTTCAAAGATCACAAACACAAGGTCACTTAAATAGCTTAATCCACCAAATCAAGTTATCCAAATTTACCATAGGATATAGTCACTAACTTACCAAGGTCAACAAGAAAATCATGAATATCAAACTCATTGTTACATTTCTATCATCATGGTTACCATGCTTATCATTATCAATGGAATCAGGTCAGATTGATAATCATGTTGTTATGCCTCTATCATCAAGTCAGGGCATTCAATAAAACTTTAAGAAGAGTATCAATCCTTTTTCCACACTTTCATCATGCTCATCACAAGCATTATCAATAGTATCATATGTAAGAATGAATGAGTTGACCTTCTATATGAAATCCATCATGTCTTGTAATGAAAGATGCATGCCAAATATCAAGTATAACAATATATCGAAGATCATTAAAGGATCAAGTAGTTCATCATATCTAGAAGGTAAGATACTTGTTCTCTATCAAGTACATCATCTCATCAAGGGTATCATGAATTAAACTTTCATATGCAAGAGCCATTTGTGAAAGAGACATTCTCATCATACCTTAGGGCTTACCTTGCCATCCAATATAACACCATACATACCTTGTAGTGTTTAGATACCTGTGTACCTTTACATCGACAACTAGCAGTACTTTGTCACCTTTACATTAGATGCCTCTTCTTGCACTAGTCATGATCCTGAAGAAGGATCCACTTATCATATCTCACCAAGAAGTTAAAAGCATCCAAATACTCAAATATATTTGGAGGATGTATAAATAATATTCAAAATAATAATTAGATCCATTAAGTCGAAAGCAAAAACATAAAGGAGCATCATGAATCGAAAAAAATACTTATCTTCAATGGGAGGTGATCATCTCCCTCTTGAAACAACCTTCAAGAGTCATCACTGTCCATTGTCCGTGTGACAATATTGCTTTCAAATCCAGACTAGGGCTTCATCAAATCTGACACAAGTACTTGAGCATCTTCATATTGACCCTGCTAGGGTTTCTAGATTTCATTTCTCAAATGTTTGCCATAAACCATGGTTTCTCTTAAACCCTAACCATCAAATCCTAACACACAAATTTCTTAGGGTTTCCTTCAAACCCTAAAATTCTTTTAGGTCTCCTCCAGCGTCTCTTGCTTCCATTGATTGTGTCATTACAAGGGTTATCTTCATGACTTTTCTTCCACCCATCTCTGAAACCATGTTAATTTTTCTTAGGGCTATATTGTTCTTTGCTTTGATAATTGCATTTCTTCATTAACACATTGCATTCATCCCATAACATCATAACATTCTTCATATTAACATCATTATTCAACAACATATGCAATTATATAGAAAGAACAATATCATCATCATCATTAACGCAACAAAACATAAAGGAAGAATAGAAGAAAAACATGCAAACATTGAGACAGTAGGATTGGTCGGAGACCAGGGCAAAGCCCACAATGGGGAGAATTCTTTCAAATTCTTCTTATAGATTGTCAGCAAATGATTCATCAAAAGAGAGTACAATGATCCACATATTCATCCATACAACTATCCAACAAAACGAATACAATATCGAGGAAATGAACCCAACAATGTTTATACTCAAAACCCTGATTATGAAGTTTGTAATTAATTGTCACTGTTTGCGATCAATTGCCCCAGTTGCACAGAGGAGGAGTCATCCGAGCGACCGTGGCAACCTAGTCGCTCCCTTAAGCTTGGCATGCGAGCGACTCTGGTCCGATCTAGACTAAGGTGAGCATGCGACTGTGATTTTGCAACCCTAACACTCGGTCGCATGCATAGTGAGTTGTCTGTGCGATTGGAAGACTCTAGTCGCACTCATGAGCCTATGTAGGGGCGGTGGTGGTCGAAACCTTATTGTGCGATGCCTGCG
This sequence comes from Pinus albicaulis, assembly GCA_034641835.2. Lineage (NCBI taxonomy): Eukaryota > Viridiplantae > Streptophyta > Pinopsida > Pinales > Pinaceae > Pinus > Pinus albicaulis. The sequence goes on along the minus strand of CM076580.1, from coordinate 1,672,446,031 downwards.
ACTATGGCCCAATAACATAGATTTGAAATGCGAGCTTCGAACCTTGCGATATCACCTCAGAGCTAACCTATTCCTATTAAAATTTGGGTACTAGAGGACAAGTGGTTCCCTAAGGCTTTGATCTTTGGCCTAGGGAAAAGTGTCCAAAAGTATTTAACTTTTTCTCCTAAAGTGACTTTATAAGTGGTAAAGTCAAATCTAATTAAAAAGTGACTTTATAAGTGATAAAGTTACTAAGTCTAATTTTAAAGTGACTTTATTAAAGTCAATGTGAAATTAGAAAGTGAAAAGTGACTATAGGAATAAAAGGCTAAGTGGGTCTTTATTTAAGTGGGGTGAATTGAAAAATAATGTGAGAATTAACTGCACATTTAATCTCAGCTCTAGATCTAAAGCTATCTCGGCCATTGGATTTAGGGATTCCCCAAAAGTCATTTAGGGTTAAGTTAAAGGAGGAAAAGAAGAGAAAAGGACTTTCAGATACTTTCATGAGCAGATTGAGAGAGAAGGAGAAGAGAGCAAGAGGAATTTCTGAGCAGAGAAGAGAAGGAGAAACAATACCTAGGCACATTTACCAAGGCAACTTCATTTCAACAAATCTGTACAGCAAAGCATGAACACGATTTTCGAGGCAAGTGGCACGAAAATCAAGGAAAGGAAGAGCAACATTTATTGCAGCAGTCTCGCAGAAATTTCGAGGTCCATACAACAGTTAAGGAGGCATGGAGTTCGAGGTCCGAACAACAGCAAAAACAACACTGTTTTCGAGGTCCGTACAATAGCACAGAAATCGAGGTTCGTACAACATTTATTTGGCATTGTTTTCGAGGCAGCGTTTGGGACAATTTTCAAGGACAATATTTCGTGATCTCTACTTTCTTACGGTTGAGAGGCTATAGTCGCACCTGTAAGCCTACTTCTGCGTGATTGAGACAGAGTAATGGCAAACTCTCTTTTCTCAGATCAGAACTTTACTGCAGTCCAACAATGTCAGATATTCGTCCATTCATGTCCAAAAATCAAACTTAGACATTTAAGAATATACATGTAATGCAAATGATAATAGGAGAAGGGATCTTATGGAGAGATTCTTCCTCTAAATGGGAAGCCACTTCAGTCACCTTCTTTCAAGTCATCAACCTGTCTATAATACTGTCATGCATCAACATAACAGTTAGATCATGAAATCAAAGTATATCAAGTTCTAATGCATGTATATATATATATATATATATATATATATATATGACATGTCAACATCATCTATTTGTGAATCAAACTTTCATCAAGAGTTAGAGTCATATGATAAGGGCAGCTGACGAGTGTGATATCACACTTCAAAGGTCACAAACACAGTGTCACTTAAATAGCTTAATACACCAAATCAAGTTATCCAAATTTACCATAGGATATAGTCACTAACTTACCAAGGTCACAAGAAAATCATGAATATCAAACTCATTGTTACACTTCTATCATCATGGTTACCATGCTTGTCATTATCAATGGAATCAAGTCAGGTTGATAATCATATTGTTATGCCTCTATCATCACGTCAGGGCATTCAACAAAACTTTAAGAAGAGTATTAATCCTTTTTCCACACTTTCATCATGCTCATCACAAGCATTATCATTGGTATCATATGTAAGAATGAATGAGTTGACCTTCTATATGAAATCCATCATTTCTTATAATGAAAGATGCATGCCAAATATCAAGTATACCTATATATCAAAGATCATTAAAGGATCAAGAAGTTCATTATATCTAAAAGGTAAGGTACTTGTTCTCTATTAAGTACATCATCTCATCAAGGGGATCATGAATTAAACTTTCCTATGCAAGAGCCATTTGTGAAAGAGACATTCTCATCATACCTTAGGGCTTACCTTGCCATCCAATCTAACACCATACATACCTTGTAGTGTTTAGATACCTGGGCACCTTTACATCGACAACTAGTAGTACTTTGTCACCTTTACATCAGATGCCTCTTCTTGCACTAGTCATGATCCTCAAGAAGGAACCACTTATCATATCTCACCAAGAAGTTAGAAGCGTCCAAATACTCAAATATATTTGGAGGATGTATAAATAATATTCAAAATAATAATTAGATCCATTAAGTCAAAAGCAAAGACATAAAGGAGCATCATGAATCGAAAAAAATTACTTATCTTCAATGAGAGGTGATCATCTCCCTCTTGAACCAACCTTCAAGAGTCATCATTGTCGATTGTCCATGTGACAATATTGCTTTCAAATCCAGACTAGGGCTTCATGAAATCTGACAGAAGTGCTTGAGCATCTTCGTATTAACCCTGCTAGGGTTTCTAGATTTCATATCTCAAATGTTTGCCATAAACCATGGTTTCTCTCAAACCCAAACCATCAAACCCTAATACACAAATTTCTTAGGGTTTCCTTCAAACCCTAAAATTCTTTTAGTTCTCCTCCACCCTCTCATGCTTCCATTGATGGTGTCATTACCATCTCTGAAACCATGCTAATTTTTCTTAGGGGTATATTGTTCTTTGCTTTGATAATTGCATTTCTTCATTAACACATTGCATTCACCCCATAACATCATAACATTCTTCATATTTACATTATTATTCAACAACATATGTAATTATATAGAAAGAACAATATTATCATCATCAATGCAACAAAACATAAAGGAACAATAGAAGAAAAACATGCACACATAGAGACACTAGGATTGGTTGGAGACCAGGGCAAAACCCAGTATGGGGAAAATTCTTTCAAATTCTTCTTCTTATAAATTGTCATCGAATGATTCAGCAAAAGAGGGTAGAATGATCCACATCTTCATCTATACAACTATCCAACAAAACAACTAAAACATTGACGAATTGAACCCAACAATGCTTATACTCAAAACCTTGATTGTGAAGTCTGTAAATAATTGTCACTGTTTGCGATCAATTGCCAAACACTGTGGTTAACGAGTGAAAACTTCGATAGACTGAAATTTCATCTTCTATGCCCCAATTGCACGAAGGAGTCATCCGAGCGATTGTAGCAACCCAGTCACTCCCATAAGCCTGGCATGCGAGCGACTGGGGTTCGATGTAGACCAAGGTGAGCGTGTGACTGTGATTTTGCAACCTTAACCCTTGGTCGCATGCATAGTGAGTTGTTTGTGCGATTGGAAGACTCTGGTCGCACTCATGAGCCTATGTAGGGGCGACTGTGGTCGAAACCTTATTGTGCGGTGCCTGCGACTATGGCCCATAGCCTAGATTTGAAATGTGAGCTTCGAACTTTGCAATATCACCTCAGAGCGAACCTATTCCTATTAAAATTTGGGCACCAAAGGACAAGTGGTTCCCTAAGGCTTTGATCTTTGGCCTAGCGAAAAGTGTCCAAAAGTATTTAACTTTTTCTCTTAAAGTGACTTTATAAGTGGTAAAGTCAAATCTAATTTAAAAGTGACTTTATAAGTGATAAAGTTATTAAGTCTAATTTTAAAGTGACTTTATTAAAGTCAATGTGAAATTAGAAAGTGAAAAGTGACTACAGGAATAAAAGGTTAAGTGGGTCTTTATTTAAGTGGGGTGAATTGAAAAATAGAAAGTGAGAATTAAATGCAAGAGAAAAGGTCATTCATATACTTTCATGGGTAGATTGAGAGAGAAGGAGAATAGAGCAAGAGGAATTTTTGAGCAGAGAAGAGAAGGAGAAACAATACCTTGGCACATTTACCAAGGCAACTTCATTTCAACAAATTCGTATAGCAACGCCAGTGCTCGATTTACGAGACAAGTGGCATGGAAATTGAGAAAAGGAAGAGCAACATTTGTTGCAGCAGTCTGGCACAAATTTCGAGGTCCATACAACAGTTAAGGACTCATGGAATTTGAGGTTCGTATAGTAGCAAAATCATCACTGTTTTCGAGGTTTGTACACTAGCACAACAACATAGAAATCGAGGTTTGTACAACATTTATTTGGCACTGTTTTCAAGTCAGCATTTGGCACATTTTTCGAGGAATGCCATATAATTGTTTCTACACTGTTTTCTATGCTGTCCAAACAACATTTAAGGCTGTACCTTTTGCTGTAATTTTTTGTTTTGCATTTGGCACGAAAAACGTGGTGGAGTAAAATCACGGTTTTCGAGATAAGTAAAAAAATATGGTTGCTGAAATTTTTACTGTACATTTCATTTCTCTGTAAAAACAATATTTAGAAATAAACAAGAGCTTTTGAACTAGTTTTCCCCAAGAGTTGTAGGGGGTTTTTCCAGGGCGATATTGACCAAAAATAAACGTGTCATTTTCTGTGTGTGGGGTTGAAATATTTTCTGAGTTTTATTTTTGCTTTTTCCAGCACTAAAATTTCTAGAATTTGTGTTTTCAGAAATATTTATTATTTCCAGCTTGTTGAATGTATATTTATGGGAATGGGCATTTTACTATATGGGAGTGACAAGGAGAAACTGATAACCGGTGTTGGGCTCAAAATTTCTACATGGTATCAGAGCTTGGGTGGCTGAAAAGTGCAGTTTGGGACAGCAAGTGAAAAATTATAGCAAGCTTATTCGTCACACATAAAACTGAACCTTTACCACAGTATTGAAATTTTCAGTTTGTTAGGACAACAAGCATGTCTTTGGGCTTGAGGGTGGAGGATAGGTTAGATGGGCAGAAAAACTATAGTGCATGGAGGGAGAGAATCCAGAGCATCTTTGAGGAGGCAGAAGTCTGGGGCATAATGGTACATACCACACAGCTCCCTGTAGTAGTGCTTGCTGACCCTGTCCAGCTGGCAGATTTTAATAAGAAGAATGCCAAGGGAAAAAGACCGAGTCTGGATTGTGTTAAAGACCATGTCATTTCTCATGTGAGAGGAGAGACATATGCACATGAGATGTGGACAGCCTTGACCAATTTCTACCAGAGTACCAATGAAAACAGAAAAATGGTCGTAATGGAGAAGTTGAAGGCCATTAAAATGACTAAGACTGATGGTGGGACAAAATACTTCACAAAGATCACTACTGTGAGAGATGAGTTGGCTGTTGTTGGAGAGACCATTCCACCCACTGAGTTGGTGCGGATTACATTGAATGGTCTTCCCAAGACATGCGAGAGTTTTGTGGATGAGATTGTTGCATGGGGGAACCTTCCCACTTGGGAGAGGTTGTGGGATGATTGCATTCAGAATGAAATCAGAAAGAACCATCTTGGGGCAGCCAAACTGGTTTAGGAGGATGAGAATGTAGCATTGTTAGCAAGGGGCAAGAAGGGCAAGGGAAAGAAGCAAGCTTCTAGAAGTGGTGTTGGGGGCAAAGGCAAAGGTAAAGGTAAGCAGCAGAGGAACAAGGGGAAGGACTTTTCCAAAGTCAAGTGTTGGAATTGTCAGAAGTTGGGACAGTATGCAGTTGTGTGTCTGGAGAAGAAGAAGAAGGGAAAGGATAAGACCATGGAAACATCAACAGAGATAGAGGACTTCTCGGAGAGCTTTGATTGAGAGTTTTGGTTCATTGCTTTATGAGCTTCCCTCCACTAGCGGAGCATCTTCAGGTATTTGGTATGTTGACAGTGGGGCTTCCTGTCATATGACAGGAGTCTGTGAGTACTTCTCGGAGCTTTCAGAGAGTGGCACCGATATAGAGGTAGTACTTAGAGACGACATCATTGTTAGAGCAGTCGGTGTGGGGACATTAACATTTGATAGGGAACCCAAACCTCCCTCAAAAGTGTCTGATGTATCCCAGCGGCGCTCCAGCTGATTCAGCTAGAGTGATTGGTGTACACCATGCCAAGGTGTGCAAGTTTTCATTTCAGCCCCTTTTGGCATTGAGCAGTAGTACTGGTAGCAGAGCTAGCAATTCAGAGTTGTGCGAGATTTGGCACCGCAGGGTGGGTCACATGTATCAATGGGCCTTGAGGACATTCCGAGAGATCACCATAGGTGTGCCAGATTTCAGTTCTGATCACATTGATACATGCAGAGGATGTGCTATGGGGAGGTTTGTCGAATCCCCTTTTCCTAGCAGTCATAATAGATCCACTGGTATTCTTGATTTGATTCATACCGATGTGAGCGGTCCGATGTCTCATGTTTCTTTGAGTGGATATGAGTACTATGTTTTATTCTTTGATGATCACTCCAGAAATACCTGGATTTATTTCTTGAAGACCAAGAGTAAGGTCTTCAAGCGGTTTCAGGAGTTCAGAGCTCTTGTGGAGACTCAGACAGGTCAGAAGATCAAGTCCCCCAGGTCGGACAATGGAGGGGAGTACACCCTTGGTGAGTTTGTTGATTATTCTGTGGAGGTAGGCATCAGGAGGGAGTTCAGAGTTCCTTACAACCCCCAGTAGAATGGGGTTGCGGAGAGGAAGAACAGATCCATCGTTGAGGCTGCCAAAGCCACGCTACATGATCAGGGGTTACTGTTGTTTTTGTGGGCAGATGGTTGCAACACTGTTGTGTATTTGCAGAACACAAGTCCACATCGTGCCTTGGGGTATGTGACTCCGGAGGAGGCTTTTTCTGGGAAGAAGCTTGATGTTGGTCATTTTCGTATGTTTGGGTGTATTGCATACTCTTATGTACATAAGGAGAAGAGGACCAAGCTAGAGCCCATTGCAGAGAAGCGCATCTTTGTGGGTTACAATGAGACCTCGAAAGCCTTTTGGATTTATATTCCTGCACGGAGGAGAGTTGTTGTCAAGCGAGATGTGAAGTTCGAGAAGGATAGGGATTTCAGGAGGTCACAAGAGTTAGAGTATCTGGATTCACCAGATGCTCAGGAGAACCTGAGTCAATCATAGGGATCAGGAGGTACATCGATTACGGTGTCAGGTCCATTATTGAGCAGTGGCTCATAGAGTTAGAGGGGTGGTGCTTTGGGCAACTTGCAGAGCAGTTCATTAGGTAGTCCACTGATGGACAGCTGACACGGTACTTTAGCATCTACAAGCAGAGGTTCAAGCAGGAGGTCAGTAGGCAGACATTCAGGAGTTCAGGTTTCTGATGAGGATGAGGATTCTCCCTCTCCAGTGGGAGAAGTGTGCTTAGGGAAGAGGAAGCCCAAGTGGCCTCAAGACACCTTGAGAGAGGCCACATCTCTTGCTGGGCCGAAGAGACAGGTTAGAGAGAGTAGGCCACCTAAGAGATTCTGTAGCTATACAACATTGGTTGCTAGCATCGTTGACTCCGAGCCTTCTAGCTATGAGGAGGTAGCTAGCTAGCATGTTTGAAGAGAGGCCATGCAGGAGGAATATTCTTCTATCATGAAGAATGATGTTTGGGAGGTGGTATCAAGGCCTGAGGGGAAATCCGTGGTTACTTCCAGACGACTTTACAAGATAAAGCATGCTGCAGATGGCAGCATCGAGAAGTTCAAGGCTAGATTTGTGGCTAGAGGGTTCTCCCAAGTAGAGGGTATAGATTATGAGGAGACCTTTTCTCCCGTGGCTTGATATACTTCCATTCGCTCCATTATATCGATAGCAACAGAGATGGGTTGGAAGATCCACCAGAAGGATGTGAAGACCACATTTCTCAATGGCTTCATACAGGACGAGGTGTACATTGAGCAGTCGCAGGGCTTTGAGGTGCATGGGAAGGAGTCCCATGTATGCAGACTGAAAAAGGCACTTTATGGCCTGAAGCAAGCTCCTAGAGCTTGGTACTCTAGGATTGATAGGTACTTGTAGGAGATGGGTTTCACAAAGAGTGATGCAAATCCGAACCTATACTTTATTATGGTAGGTGAGGAGCCTCTCATTTTGGTGATGTATGTGGATGACTTGGTCATTACGGGTGCAGAGAGACTCATAGAGGGCTGCAAGAGAGATCTTGCTTCGGAGTTTGAGATGAAGGACATTCGCTTGATGCATTTCTTTTTGGGATTGGAGGTGTGGCAGGAGGAGGGGCATTTCTTCCTGGGACAAGTGAAATATATTGTGGACATTCTTAACAGATTTCACAGGGAGGATTGCAAACCTATGTCGACACCTCTGATCACTAACTGGAATAAGCTTCACGCTTTTGAATTCGAGTTGGTGGATCCCACATTTTATAGACAACTGATTGGTTCCTTGATGTATTTGGTCAACACTCGACCAGATACATGTTTTGCAGTCAAGATGATGAGCCAGTTCATGTGTGAGCCCAGGAGAGTGCACTGGGTTGCTGCAAAACACAATTTGCGTTACTTGCAGGGGACAATGGATTATGGTCTGGATAATAGACAGGGAGATGGAGTGAGATTGGCGGGGTACACTGATTCTGATTGGGTAGGTTGTGCTTCTGATAGGAAGAGCACGTTAGGGTGTTGTTTTGGGTTGGGTTCGGCAGTTGTGTCGTGGTTCAGCCGGAAGCAATAGTCAGTTGCATTGAGTTCAACGGAAGCAGAGTACATGCCAGCCAGTTTGGCTAGTTGTGAGGCCATATGGCTTCACAAGATGTTGTTTGACTTAATTGTTCAACTGTTGAGACCTTCAGTGATTTACTGTGATAATCAGAGTTGCATTAAACTCACGGAGAATTTAGTATTTCATGACAGGTCAAAGCATATCGGGATCAAATATCATTTCATCAGAGACTGTGTTCAGAAGGGAGCTGTGAAGCTTGAGTATATTCCCATAGATGAGCAGGTAGGCGACATATTCACCAAAGCCTTAGCACGAGGCAAGCATGTCTACTTCAGAGACAAGATGGGTGTGGTGAGGAACACTTTCCTTGGTAAGAGGGAGTGTTAAAATTTGGTTACCAGAGGACAAGTGGTTCCCTAAGGCTTTGATCTTTGGCCTAGGGAAAAGTGTCCAAACGTATTTAACTTTTCTCCTAAAGTTATTTTATAAGTGGTAAAGTCAAATCTAATTTAAAAGTGACTTTATTTGTGATAAAATTACCAAGTCTAATTTTAAAGTGACTTTATTAAAGTCAATGTGAAATTAGAAAGTGAAAAGTAACTATAGGAATAAAAGGCCTAGTGGGTTGAATTGAAAAATATAAAGTGAGAATTAAATGCACATTTAATTTCAGCCCTAGATCTAAAGCTATCTCAGCCATTGGATTTAGGGATTCTCCAAAAGGCATCTAGGGTTAGGTTAAAGGAGGAAAAGAAGAGAAAAGGTCATTCATATACTTTCATGAGCAGATTGAGAGAGAAGGAGAAGAGAGCAAGAGGAATTTCTGAGCAGAGAAGAGAAGGAGAAACAATACCTTGGCACATTTACCAAGGCAGCTTCATTTCAACAAATCTGTACAAGAAGGCTGAGTCAAAAAAGATTATTGCCTAATAGTCCCTAGTAGTCCCATAAGCAACAACACAACTTTCAGCTTCTTGGCTGTGTCAAGAAAGATTGTGTTGTTACTTGTGAGACTATTAGGGAAAGTAAGAAACCAAAGAAATATTCTGGTTATACAACTTTTATGTGCAAGATAATTGAATCCGAGACATCCTCTTATGAAGAAGCAGTTGAAGATCAAGTTTTAAAAGAAGCAGTGACTGAAGAGTATCAATCTATATTGAAAAATGATGTTTCAGAGATTGTGCCAAGACCTAAGGATAAATCCGCTGTGTCTTCAAAATGGATCAACAAGATAAAACATGTCGTTGATGGAAGTGTGGAAAAATTCAAGTCTAGATTCGTGGCTTGTGGATTCTCCCAGAAAGAGGGAGAGGATTATGAAGAAACATTTTCTCTCTTCGCCAGGTATGCATCTATTACGTTTGTTATTGCTCTTCCATCTATTGTAGGTTGGAAGTTGCATCAAATAGATGTCAAAACCACCTTTCTGAATGGGGTCATTGAAGAAGTTTACATTGAACAACCTAAAAGGTTTCAGGTCCACAATGGAAAGACTCATGTTTGGAAACAAAAGAAAGCCTTATATGGCCTAAAGTAGGCCCCTCATGCTTGGGACTCTTGTATTGATAGTTATCTATTGAGTCTGGGCTTCAAGAAGAGTGTTGTTTATTTGAACCTATATTTCAAAGTTGTTGATGGTGAGCCCCTGATATTGCTGTTGTATGTAGACAATTTGTTTCTGACAAGAGTAGAAGTATTGATTGTTCAGTGCAAGAGGGAGCTGGTTTCCGAATTTGAGATGAAGGATCTTGGCCTTAGGGAAAGCAAGAAACCAAAGAAATATTATGGTTATTTATGTTTGATGTGCAAGATCATTGAATCTGAGCCATCCTCTTATGAAGAAGCAATTGAAGATCAAGTTTAGAAAGAAGCAATGACTAAAGAGTATCATTCTATATTTAAAAATGATGTTTGGGAGATTGTGCCAAGACCCAAGGATAAATCTATTGTGCTTGCAAAATTGATCTACAAGATAAAACATGTTGTTGATGGAAGTGTGGAAAAATACCAGTCTAGATTCGTGACTCATAGATTCTCCCAGAATGAGGGAGAGGATTATGAAGAAACATTTGCTCTCGTCGCCAGGTATGCATCTATTAGGTTTGTTATTGCTCTTGGATCTATTGTAGGTTGGAAGTTGAAGCAAATATATGTCAAAACTGCCTTTTTGAATGGAGTCATTGAAGAAGAAGTTTACATTGAACAACCTAAAGGGTTTGAGGCCCACAATAGAGAGACTCATGTTTGGAAACTGAAGAAAGCCTTGTATGGCCTGAAGCAGGCCCCTCGTGCTTGGTACTCTCGTATTGATAGTTATCTATTGAGTCTCGGCTTCAAGAAGAGTATTGTTAATCTGAATCTATATTTCAAAGTTATTGATGGTGAGCCCCTGATATTGTTGTTGTATGTAGACGATTTTTTTTTGACATGAGTAGAAGTATTGATTGTTCAATACAAGAGGGATTTGGTTTCCGAATTTGAGATGAAGTATCTTGGCCTCATGGATTACTCTTAGGAATTGGAAATTTGGCAAAAACCTGAAGGGATCTTTGTGGGCCAAAGGAAGTACATTGTTTCTATTCTTCAGAGATTTGGTATGATGGATTGTAAGTCCATGGACACACTCCTGTGGTCACAAACTTGAAGAAGATCTGGGATAGTGATTCAAAATTGTTTGATCGTACTATATATCGAGGATTGATTGGCTCGTTGAATTATCTTGTGAACATCGGGGCAAATATTTGTTATGCAGTTAATACATTGAGTCAATTCTTGGTGGAGCCTTGTCGTGTACACTGGGTTGTAGTGAAACACATTTATGGTATTTGCGAGGCACCATTGAGTATGGTCTGATGTATACTTTTGGTGGGGAATGGCAATTGTATGGTTTTACTAATGCTGATTAGGCTTGTAGCTCTATTGATAGAAAGAGCACATCTGGATATTGTTTTAGCCTGGGCTCCACTATGGTTTCTTGGTCTAGCAGGAAGCAGGCATATATTGCTTTGAGTACATGTGAAGCTGAATACATTGCTGCTAATGCTGCATGTTGTGAGGCTATATGGTTTCGAAAATTGTTCTCTGATTTATTTCAACAAATGTTGGGGAAATTATCATATATTGTGACAACCAGAGTTGTGTCAAGCTATCTAAGAACCTAATGTTCCATGAAAGATCAAAACATATTGAAATCAAGTACCACTACGTCCAGAATATTGTTTAGAGAGGAGTTGTGAGGCTCGAATATGTTCCTACTGATGAGCAGGTTGCTGATGTACTGACGAAGCCTTTGTCTCAGATGAAGTTTGGCTATTTCAGAGAACAACTTGGAGTTGTTGAGAACTCCTCTCTCAGTGAGAGGGAGCACTGACTACATAGCAGCATATATAGATCATCTCCCATAGGCTATGCGCCGAGAGACGTTGTGGTCCAGGAGATGGATTCCTCTTGTAGGTTGTGTGCTGAGAGACATTGTTGTCCGAGAGATGTAGAGATGGATTCCTCCCGTAGGCTGTGCCGAGAGACATTGTTGTTTGGGAGATGTGTTGATGATTCCTCCTGTAGGCTATGTGCTTAGAGACACTTTTGTCCGGGAGATGTGTTGATGATTCCTCATGTAGGTTTTGTGCCGAGAGACATTGTTGTCCGGGAGATGGTTGAGATGGATGCTATGTATCTTTCCTTATGTCAAGATTGAGAGAGAGAAACACATATTGCTTCCTCTTCCTTAGGCGGTGAGCCATGAGACCTATGGATTGGTTAGGAAGATGAATCTTGAGAGAGAATGAAAAATTACCTCCCTAGCTAAGAGGGAGCATTGAAATGTGTGCTAGGTATGGTCGGAAATTTTCATCAAAATATAAAGGAGAATTTAATTATCTGTCACAACAAGTTGGCTCGGTTCTAGCCCTTCAAGTCGACTCAATGCAAGGTCATTATGCCTGCCCAATTAGCCCTCTCACACTACTATAAATTGGGCATCGTTTGCTCTCATTGGGCATATAAAAAGCTCATTGATTTTGTCTAAAATCACAAGTATATTCGGCCTATTATTTCAGGAGTGTGAGCAAGTCTATAAGGATGATCTTGACTGCAGCTTGGTTAATCTTCAAGGGTTTGGTGCTGCAGTGACTTGGCATATCTTCTATCTCTGTTTTGACACATCTATATGAGTCGAAAATTGCAGAGACAACTTCACTCCATTCGGTGACATTTTTCCGAAGTTGACCGAGTTGTGTTTGGTGAATTTCCTCCACAGTTCACAGACTATCATAGTGAAGTCGTCAACCCCTCTGTTGCAGTGACCTCAGGCCTAGTTTCGGCCTCTTTTTGCAGATCAGTTTATTAGACAATTGTGACATCTCTCTCAATTTTGATCGAGACCTCGATAGGTACTTTGTTGTTGATCAGTTTGGATTTATTGGGACATTTTGATGTAATCTCGATAGACAAAATCTCTCTCTCATAAGGAGAGAATTTTGGGTTTTCCCCAGTGTGGGTTTTGCCCTGGATGATAGCTTAATAATGGTGTCTCTTGTCTCTTGCTTTTATCTACTGTTTATTGTCTACTGTGATCTCTATGTACTGCTCTTATTGAAGAATCATTGGTTGAAGTTTTTCATGTATATCTACTTGTTGATGAAAGAATAAAGAAGTAACTGTCAACAGAAGTATCTATCAAATTTGGAAAACTATTGTAGTCTTTGCTCTTCTAGAATTTCAACAGGGAGTACCATGCACTAGGAGCCTGCTTCAGCCCATACAGGGATTTCTTCAATTTGCAAACATGCGTTTCTCTTTCATGGACCTCAAAGCTTTGAGATTGCTCAATATAGGCTTCCTCTTCAACGACTCCATTTGGAAAGCAGTTTTGACATCCATTTGATGCAATTTCTAATCTGCGATAGAAGCAAGACCAATGGCAGATCTAGTATGAGCATACCTGGAAACGAGAGCAAATTTGTCTTCATTATCTTCTTCCTCTTTCTGGGAGAGTCCTCGGGATCAAATTTTGCCTTGTACTTTTCAACACTTCCGTTAGCTGCATGCTTGATCTTGTAGATCCATTTGGAAGACACATCAGGTTTCCCTTCAGGCCTTGGGATTTCCTAATCACCGTTCTTCAATATAGACTGGTTCTCTTCAATCATCGCAACTTTCCATACGTGATGCTCAATTGCTTCCTCCTATGTGGATGGCTTAGACTCAATGATCTTGTAGTCTCAAGTACAGTGGCTCTTGGAGAGTCAACAAGTTCATGTTCATGAGACTCTTCATGAGGATCTTGTTCCATCAGTTCAGGTTCTTTAGATTTTGATTCCACATTCTTTGGAGCCACCTGCATCTCATCATCAGAGTCCAAGTGTGAACCCTTGGACTTCCAGAAAGCAGCATGCTCATCAAATATAACATCCCTGCATGTTTGAATAGAATGCTGTCCTGGAACATAGACCTTAAAGGCCTTTGAATTTTCACTGTAGCCAACAAAAACTCCTTTCTTCCTGGAAGGTTCTATCTTTGTCCTTTTCTCCTTGGGCACATTGACATAAATAAGACAACCAAATATTCTCAATTGTTCAACATTTGGTCTCTCATCTGTGAAGACTTCTTCAGGAGTCTTGTAATCCATTATTCTGTATGGCCATATATTTTGAACATAAACAACTGTTCTTGTAGCTTCTCCCCAAAGAAACATTGGCAGCTCTTAATCATGAATCATGGCCTTGGTAGCTTCCATAATAGTCATGTTCTTCCTTTCAGCAATGCCATTTTGTTGGAGGATAGTAGCGAACTATCAACTCTCTCTTAATTCCAGCATCCCTGCAGAAGGCAATCAATTCTTTGGACACATATTCTACTCCACTGTCAGACATTAAGGTTTTGTTTCTTCTTCCTGTAGCATTTTCAACCCAAGCCTTGAATTCTCGAAACTTTTGAAATACTTCATCCTTGGATTTCAAGAGATAAATCCATGTCTTACGAGAGTAATCATCGGTAAAAGAGACATAATACAAATTGCCACCCAAGTTCTTGTCAGCCATAGGCCCACAAACATCAAAGTGCACAAGATGCAAGATTCCTTTGGATCTACTATCACTACTAGTACATCTTCCTTTAACATTCTTCCCAAGGGCACATCTTTTGCAAATTCCATAATGCTCAATCTCCATTTAAGGTACACCTTTAACAAAATCTTTCAATTTAGATAGAACTTTATAATGAACATGAGCTTACCTTTGATGCCATAGCCCACAAAGATCAGTGGTGTTGTGTAATAGGGCTTGGATTAAGGACCAAGGACATTTGGTGAATTGGAAGGATGACAAACCAATGCCCTTGACTTCGTATTTGCCATTATGTCCAAGCTCAAACCTTTGAGCTATCTTCTTTTCAACCAATTCAGAGAGGTTCTCACGACTTCCAGTCATGCGCTTAGAGGCACCACTGTCCACCAACCATATTTCATCATGACCTGCAATGGAAACTGTAAAAGTAGATTAAAATGAGTATTTGTCATCAGAATCTTTCTTTATAGGTCTCCTCTTAAGTGAGGATCCCTCAAGGTCAGCTGCAGAAGCATGACGTGTTCCTTTCCTCTTTCATCATTATTCCTTTGATTCCTTTGAGGAATCATTTTGATAGTGAACATGTGCTTGGCAACGATAGCATTGAAAATTTGTCTGATCTCTTCTATCTCTTCTATCTTGAGAGGGAGGAGGTGGTCTTCTTTATGGAGCAGGCTCCCTTCTTGGAGCATATTTTGGAGCAGGTCTTGAATTAGGTCTTCTTCCAGAACTTCTTTGAAATCTTCCAAAATTAGGCCGCCTTCTATTACTCTTTGAGTGGGCTGCAAAGGCTTCAGAGTCTTCAGCTGGATTTATAATATTATCTCTGGAAATGAGCCTTCATTCTTCTTGTGTGCAAGCAGCCCAAAGATTGTCAAAAGAAGATGCATTTTCTCTGCCACTAATACTTGCTGCAAAAGCAGCCCAGGATTCAGGTAGACCACCCATTGCCACAGCTACCATTTCTTTGTCAGATACACACACCCACACAAATGTATCTGTACCTGTATCCAGTGAACTGGTGGTGCTGTTTCGAAAGTTAGTCTTCTCATTGCAATTGGAGCCATTATATTTGCATCTAGTTGTAACATGTTTCAAAGCATATTCACTGTATAATGTTGTTCACTTATATCTAGAAATTGACGCACAGCTCACTTATTAAGGGGAAATTGTTTGATGTATCGAAGAACTCTGAATTTTAGTTTTATTGCCATCATGTTTAGCATTGTATCACAAAATTATTTCCATCTCCTTTCTATTGGTTACTTGTGCTGCTGCCTTTGCCAGTCATTACAACATATCTTCTAAACGATCCTACTTGTAACAATGTGGTCTAAGAAACCGGATTCGCTGATCTGGGCCATCGTGTCCCGAATCCAGTGAATCAGACATGATTCTGCCGGATTCGTGTCCAGTGGATCGTGTCCGGTACGGACACGATCGTGTGCCGATCGGGCGGACAGGACCGGCAGAGAAAAGCTCTCCACAGATTTTAAAAAGGTCGTTTGTCCTCTCATTTCTCACTTTGTGCATGCATGTCTTTGTATTTGGCCTCTCATTGCTCACTTTGTGCATGCTCGAGGCAGCTCTGCTTGGCCATAAACAGGGAACAAAAAATGCTCTAGATGCATTAACAAATCTACAACAAAAAAATTTCAAACTTGCATCAGTGAAATGTGTGAACTAAAAACAAAGGCACAACCTATACAACACCTCACTCACACATGGGGTGTGTCACTTTGAGAATCTGCACCTGCAAAAGTACATTCAGTTGTCTCTATTTTCAATGAGAAAAATAGGCCCTCTGAATAGAGTACTATTAGTCTTTTAAACATAGACAGAGGTTGGAGTTACTAGAATACCAATTGCATGTCATTAAGAAGTCTTCACTGTATTTGCGACACGTGGCTCCATGTGTATCAATGTATCATGTATCTTAAATCTTTGTAAAACTTACATCTAGATGAAGATCTATATTTGAATCATTGAATTTGTATGAATTTGTGTAAGAAATATCTAATTTTTAATATATATATATATATATTTTAATAAAATAATATATAACGTGTCCGGACGTGTCCTGTTCCGGGGGTTACCGTGTCCCAAATCCGTGTGTCCCTTGTCCCCGTGTCAGGTGACTTAGAATGTGGTAGTTTTTCTATTTAATAACTGTTACAGAGCCTAGGGCGTTTCCGCTAGGATATTTCTGCTTGCCTCATAATTCTATGCTTTTTATTTGTTTAATGCTTTAGAAGTTTAGATGACTTTTTCTAGGTAGTGTTTGTAAGAATAATCACACTAGCACATATTAGTGAGCATGATATGCTCTTGATAATATTAGGGTCGAGTTAATGAAAATCTTGTTTATTTGCTTCTTTCGTTATATTCTTATCTATGATTGTTGAACACGTATGTGTAGCTCAATAGTCGAAGGAATGTCAGTATTCAAGAATTCAGAGGGAATAAGCTAGTATCAATTAGAGAGTATTACGAAAAAGACGGAAAGCAATTGCCATCATCTAAAGGTGTGTGATTCTATCTTTGCACTGGTTTTTATTTTTGGGGAACATTTCATTTTATAGACAAATTGTCATAATATGAGGTTGGTTACTTTTGAAGTCTATTCTTCTTCTAGCAGCTAATCTTAGGTTAATAACAATTGCGAAGAATGTCGTAGCTTTATATCTCCAAATGAACCTTACTCCATTTCTAGGATTTGGAGGCTAAGATCATCAAATTGGTTATTTCTTCTATCATTTTCACTTGTCATTCCATGTATCTTTGAAAGATCTTCTTATATTCACAGGGATGGTTGCAAATGCTGAATTGATATGTGAATTGGTGATGATCTCTTGTGCCATCCTTAGATCTATTAGGCAGTGATAGCCAAATAGTGGAACACTAGTGGTTGAAATTTGTGACAGACAAGTAATGGAGAACTTGGAGCCATGACATTACTAGAAAATGAATCAAGCACTGCAATTATTTATCTCAAATGTGCCTAGTAAGTTATGACTGCAAGAGTTATATGTCAATAGGGCCTTGTTGAATAAATGCTAGAATTTTTGGAGCCATATTGTTTAAATAAGTGTTTGTGGCCAACAATTTTTTTCGTGAGTAATCTAATAGATTTTGTTTCATGTGTATTAGGCATTGATTTTTCTATCTAGGCTTTCATTTGATTATATTGAGTGTATATTACATAGTGGCAGCTATTTTTGGGTTGGTAAATACTTTAAAACTCTCTTGAGCCATTGTAGTTGCCACATGTACTTAAGTTTTGTCATGCCTAGAAAGGTTAAAACCTACCTAGTGGATACATAAAGTATGTCTAATATTGTTCATTGTCATATGAAACAATGCATCTGGATTTTCATCGCAACTTGTGGTTTTGGGTAAGTGTTGATAGTAAAAGATGTCAGTGGAAGGGAGTTGTTCTCTAATTCATATGGTTTGGATTGGAATTTAAGTTCAATAACTATGAAATTTGGTTCTAATTTGAATTTTTTGATGAGAGTTGGATAAGATTTGTCATCAAGTTCAAATATAATATATATATAGTACTTATGTGTTATAACATAAATAATATGACTATATTAAATATATAAAATCACATATAAGAGTTTTTTAAAATTCTAGTTTTCACACAATGTGACAATAAGAGTTTAGTTTGGGGTTTGAGTTCATGCTTGAGCAAGCGATAGTGTAAAGTTTAATCATTTTAGAATCAGAGGGTGGATATTATGCGAGGTCTAGATTCCACTGAAGTTTGCCCTCTATATGTAGAATTTTTTCTATGGCTGTTCGAAGCCTTGAATAACATTAAAATGGCCATGTTTTCATAGTGAGAGTATTCGAGAAGGGAAAGACGTTCCAGGAATGGAGTTTATTGCTGGGTCAAATGCGGAGCCCATACTCTAGAAAACTGAGCATGCATCCATCAAGAGCATACATTTGAAATGTTCGAGGAAAACATAGTAAATAATCATCATCATCATCTAATTTTAAGGTCGTGGCCAAACTAGATATCAGATTGGTGTATGACACCACCTTCAACAACTCTTTTCAGAGTAATGTAAAATGTGGCAAACCTTGTATCACAAGGCCTCAACAACTCTTTGGTTGCATTTTTTCTCTGTAAACTCAATTTGAGACAGTGGTTAATGATAAAGCTTACAACTGTTTTGCTTTTCGAATTGTTTCATTGATCCATGGAAATTTGGCTAAATCATGCTGCAACAAATTTAGGCAATGAGCTGCACAAGGGGTCCAATAAATGGTCTTATACTTCTCCATAATCATCTTTCCTGCATCAACACAATTTGAGGTGTTATTGATGACAACTTGGAGAATATTTTCCTCACCAACATCTTGAATTGCTTCATTCAAAATTTGAAAAATATATTCAGCTTTGTTCAGTTGATCTTTTGCATTAATTGCCTTGAAAAGAAACCCCTTGAGGGCAATAAACAATTACATTGAGCAATGGTCTATTGCATAAATCCGACCAATCATCACTCAAAATTGTGCAACCTGTATACTTACAAGACTGTTTAATACTAGCCAACCTTTCTGTCACGCTTTCCTTTGTTTGCTTTGGCAGTGTGGTCCTTAAAGCTTTGGACCCAGGAGGAACATACCCGTTGCCAAAAGCAAAAACATTTTTTTCATGCATTTTTAAAATATTGGCTCTTAGCCACATTAAATTTTAAAATATTGGCTCTTAGCCACATTAAATGGAATTGCACATGCATAAAAAAACTAAGCAATAGCATCATCAACTTATTGCTTCTCTACAGGTTTCCAAAATGCATTCAATGTTGATGCTTCACTTGTTTTTGTTGGGGTGGAACTTAAGCTTAACAAGTTTGAGGTGACATGAGAATGCTAGGTGAAGAAGACATGACAATCTCCCTCTGAATCCGGTGCCTCTTGATGTCCTTTCTTCCCTTTTCTAATACTGATTTTTCATAGTCTAGTCGGACTGCAACTTTCTACTCATGATATATCACTGGGCACATCCCTTCACACCACCTCCATTCTCATTAGAGATACTGAACAAGTGGTCCATTGCCCACGTTAAGGTACCAGTGAAACGTTTTCTACATATCAGACACACATTCTGCCCCTTTTCTGTTCACATGTTTCCATGCCTCTGCAGTAGATTTTTGAGATGCCATCTAATTGAATTTCTGCTCAGTGTACTCTACTTAGCTCTACTTACTGTCCTGTGCTCAAAAGTTTGGATCTAGAAACTTTTTAAATTATGTATTAGTGTTAAAAACGTAAATCTTGATTACATTTAAAGTCATTTATGATGCAAATCTCGAATTCCAATAAATCACAAGAGAACAGTGCATAAAATAAAAAATAAAGTGTTTATCAAGTGAAATGGAAGTTATGACGTGAAGGATGATCCTTATTGTCCCAGAGGCATGAGTATAGAGTGACATGTTGAAGTCAAATTCAATGCACAGACTCCAGAATGGAGACTTACAAAGTCACAAGTTTCGACAAATTGCATAGTGGATTAAAAAATCATTAACCAAAAATTGACAGGGAGGGCAATACAACATCTGATGCTGTGTATAAATCGATGATGAGAGCCTACACTCGTTCTCTAGGTGATGGCTTTAATTTACAAGATTATGGATGTTTGCATTGAGGCCAAATGGTCTGATTTTTGCATTTGGGTTTGCACAGGAATTTGATGCCTCTGTGATATAGCTCCAGACAACATAGCCGAGAAAGATTATACAGAGAACTTGTCACTAGCTGGTGATGGTTTTGATACTGTAATAAAGGCCAAGCAAGCTGTAGAAAATGTGTGCCCCAAGTCCAACACGATGTCTTGTGCTGGTATAACTTTTAACAACAGTCGAGTTCGGTATAATGCAGGATCCCTAACCCGGGGAAGAAACATGCAATTTCTGAAGCTTAAGATTTTAATGCAGGCTAGCCCAGATTGAGTATCACATAAAGAAAAAAATCTACTTGTACTAGCAAACCTTAAGCAAATGGACAACATCTTCTCTAATAGGAATGCAAGGAACAAAGAATTTACCTCAACTGGAAGTTTGAGACCTGAACTAATGCCAACCGAGTTTGAGAACCATGTCAAAAATCATTAGTTGGACTGTGGTGAGAAGCTCTTTGCAAATAGTTTTAAGCAATGTTTTAAAAAACGGCTGAGCCAACTCGGAATCGGCCGAGGCGACTGAGCTGGACCCCTGCCCCGGCTGGCCCGGTTCGAAAACCAGGCCAAAGGCCGGTTTGTTACAGCACTGGCCGAGCTGGTTATTGAATCAGCCGAGCCCATCTTAGCTCGGCCGAGCCAATCAAACCCGGCCGCGACTCAAAAAAATGAGGGAAACAAACCTCAAATTGGGTATAATTTTGGTTTTAGGGTTTTGGTATGTCCTTCTAACCTCTACCAAGCCTATAAAAGCTACCCAACCCCTCTTATTTCCTAACATCTATCTCATTGCATTTGTGAGGAATTTGTGAAGAGTTGTGGAGTTGGTTTTTGGAGCAGCAATAAGGAGTCTCTTGGGCAATCATTGGAGCAGCAGTGAGGAGCTTCTTGGGCAGTCATTGGAGCAACATCGAGGAGTTGGTTTGTTGGAGCAACATTGAGGAGGCTAGAGCCTAGAGGTTTTTTTTTTTTCACTTCTCAAATCTGCCTTTGCTTGTTTCTTTTTTTTTGCAAATCTGGAAATTGAAAAGAGAAATTTTTGTAAAAGAAATGAACGTATCAATCCAAAATATCAGTCCAAATATCAGTCCAAAATGGCTCCTAGAATGAAAGATGCTGCTTGGGCATATGCTGAGATGATTGATAGTCAAATGCATTGCAAATTTTGTCATAGAAAAATTAAGGGAGGTGGAGGGGTCATTCATAGGCTGAAACAACATTTGGTTGGTGTTAGAGGCCAAATTACTCCATGTGAATCACCAGCAAAACAAATTGGGGATATTAGGAAGGAGTTGCTAGATAAATTTGAGAAGTTTGAGGAAGAAAAAGCTAGGCAAAAAGAAGTAGAGCATGAAATTGGGAGGAAGAGGAATATAAAGCACATGATGGTTGCGAACCCCAATTTTGATTATGAAGGCTCTTCATCTATCCCTTGCATTGATGCACACGACCCCTTTCGCTATGTTCCTCCCTCTTTGGAGTTTATTCAAGAAAATGGTAAGGTTAAATTAAAAAGAATGGTGATATCAAAAGTTATTTCACACCCTCCTCTCCGTCTGATAGTGCACATCGTCCTCAAGCTAGTAGAGGTCAAATGCAACCCACTTTAGATCACCATTTGAAAGAATTGAGAGAAACCCCCTGTGATTACATAGCTAGATGGTGGTACGATGCTGATATCCCTTGCAATGCTTCTCGTTCACCATATTATGAACCTATGTTTGATGCCATATTTGCTGATGGAAAGGGCTTCAAAGGCCCTACTATGCACGAGTTAAAGGTATCTCTTTTGCAAAAAGACATTTTGTCCAATGATGAATATTTCAAAGATTTCAAAAACTCATTGGAAAAAACAGGATGTACCATCATGTCAGATGGATGGATTGATCAAAGTAACCATACCATCATAAACTTTCTTATCTTTGGCCCACTGGGAACCATGTTTCTAAGATTAGGTGATGCATCTGATAAGGTGAAAGATGCACACTTGTTGTTTTAGCTTTTGGATGAGGTTGTTGAAGAGGTGGGGGTGGCTAATGTTGTTCAAATCATCACAAATAATGCCTCTAACTATGTTCTTGCTGATAATCTTTTGGACCCCATGTGCTGCACATTGCATAGACCTCATGCTTGAGGATATTGGTAAAAGAGATTGGATCAAGAACACTGTAGAGCATGCCAAAAGCATAAGAAAATATATCTACAATCACTTGTGGATTTTGAACCTCATGAGGAAACACACAGGGGGCAATGGTATTATTAGGCCTGCCATCACTAGATTTGCAACTCATTTTTTGACATTGCAATCTATGCTTTCTCAACATAGAAACTTGCAAAGGGTGTTTTCCAGTGATGAATGGAATGAATGTCAATGGTCTCGCAAACAGGATGACAAAGATGTGAAAAAGAAAGTTAATGAAAACATATTTTGGAAAAAGGCAACAGAGATTGTGAAGGTTGCTCAGCCACTGGTTAAGGTGTTGCGGTTGGTAGATGGGGAAAGATTGACTATGAGCTTCATTTATGAGGCTATCGATCAAGCAAAGGAGCAAATAAAGACATCATACAAGGTAAGAGTGGCTAAGTATGGGCGCGTTTGAGAAATCATTGATTAAAGATGGAACAATCAACTCCATCACCCTATACATGCAACCGAGTATTTTTTGAACCCAAGGTATCATTATAAAGCTCCGGAGGCAAGAGCATTGAATGGGGAGGTTAGATATGGATTGCATTGATCACATGGTACCTAAGGAGAGTGTCTAACTGGAGATACACCGACAAATCACTTGTTTCAGCAGAGCCATGGGTACCTTTGACAAGAACCTAGCAAGGATTGCAAGGGAAGCAGATGAGTCAGTAAACAAAGAATTTCAATTTTCAATTCTTATTTTGTTAAATTGTTTATAATTTGGAAGTTGGATATAATTTGTTGAGCTAACTCATTACACAACTATGTTTTTTGCAACGCAATGGTGAGAGGCATTTGGTAGCCATTGTCCTGAATTGCTGAAGTTTACAATTCGTATTTTGAGTCAAACTTGTAGTGCTACTGGGTGTGAGTGCAATTGGTTTGTCTTTGAGAGGATTCAGACGATGAAGAGAAACTGTTTGGAACAAAAACGGTTAAATGATCTACTTTATGTCCAATACAACCTCCGACTAAAACGCAACCAATTGCTGAATAAAAGACCTGATACATGTCCCATTGTGTTGGAAGATATTGATCTAACATCAGATTGGGTAGGGGAGAGTCATGCAACAGAGTTTGATTCTGATGAGGATATTGGTCTTGATTTGGATTTACAGATGGAGGAAGTAGTTGAACATAATGTTCAACTAAATGCAGATCCACTAATACCAAGTCCAATCCCAAGTCCTCGAGCTGCAGGCATTTCCTCTACTTAGCCACAACGCAAGCGCGTAGCTCGTCTATCTCAGCGTGCTAGTGCTACTACTTCTACAGTTCCGGCTGGAGATCTTGATGAGGAGGAGGAGCCATGGGTTTCCTCGTCTTACTCTGATTCAAAATCTGAGCTAGATGTTGGATTCTCTAGCAGTATTGACTAGTGACTATTGATGTTTTGTTGTATAGGCCATTTAGAGCCTCCATGGTCATGTGTTTTTCTTCTGATTTGTATATATTACATATATTGGACAGGTGCCATTTTGATATAATGGATATTTTCATGAGCCTACTTTGATCATATGTTGCCTTCTCTCTATATTCTAATGCTTCATGTTTGGAAACATGAATGAAAATCTTTAAAATTAAGTTTTTTTTTTTACAAAAAAAGAAATATTTAATGCGTTTTGTACAATGGTCGAGTCATTGAAATCGAACCAACCGAGTCGATACCGAGTCGGAGTCAGAGTCGACCCTCGGCTGATTCCGAACCAGAGTCGGAGTTTTAAAACATTGGTTTTAAGTTTAATAATAGTCGAGTTCAAACTTCGATGATGCTGGAAGCTTGGAGAGTAGAGCCTAGAGGAGGGAAAATTGAAAAATACATTTGTGTAGTGTTCTCAGGTGTAATGAAAAATCGTGGGTGCTGAAAAAACTACTTGGAATGCATAAAACCATGGGAAATACCAAAAACTACGCGACTAGTATTTCTAATTAATTTTATTGGCGTCGAATTTCATTGGCTAATTTTTAAATTTCCCTGTATTTATTCACTAGAAAATCGTTTGGGTTTGACTTCAAATTTGAAATGGGGTTTGGTTTTGGAGTTCAACAAATTTGAACTGAATTAATTTTTCTAGGTTTATGATTCAACGAATTTCGAATTACGACCCTGAAATTCACCAAATGTGGTGACACAACCAATTACCAATTAATGGGAAAGCATTGATTAGGGATTTTCATAACATGATATCCCCTTGTCTCTTTGTTTTATAGCAATCTTCCATTGCTATTTCTTTTACTTCATTACTTTGGCCCATAGACCTCCATTATAGATTAGTCTCAAAAATATTTTTGCATTTAGGGCTAGGATAAAGACAAATATTCTTCAATCCCCAACAACCTTCCTCTTATAGATCTCATGTTGAAATTTTGATGTTCTATGCTGTAACAATCACTTGTTACAAAACTTCTTTATGTTGCAATATTAGTTAAGCAATTGTAGATAGAACATAAACCATATAAACCATATGCACAATAGAAGACAACCAAGAACACAATGAAACACAAAATTTAGGTCCAATGACCTAGGCAAAACGCACAAGGGGAAACCCGACAAGATTCTTCTTCTATTAGATATCAATAGTTCAACAGGGATACAAAGTACAATGAAATATCAAGAGAATGAGTAAATTCACCCAAATATGAACATTTTGTAGCATGAAGATCATTGGTAGCAACAATAGATGCGCACACTGAATAAAC
The DNA here is from genome assembly GCA_034641835.2 of Pinus albicaulis. Classification (NCBI taxonomy): domain Eukaryota; kingdom Viridiplantae; phylum Streptophyta; class Pinopsida; order Pinales; family Pinaceae; genus Pinus; species Pinus albicaulis. The sequence goes on along the minus strand of CM076580.1, from coordinate 1,672,421,021 downwards.
CTTCCCTTCAACTGAATCAACACTGAAACACTAAAGCACTGAATCAACCTTGGCTCACCAAGTTCTGCTCTTACTCTCCAAGTCTCTTTCTCACAATCTTCTTCAACTCTCTCCAACTCTTTCTCAAGTTTGTATTCTTCTTTCACAATGCACAAGTAATGAGGGGAGAAAGAATGAGGCACATATATATAGGAGGAACAATGAATCCATGCCATAAAGGAGTAACTCGCATGCCAAGAGGAGTGTAACTCATGCCCATTTAGGAAATGTAACTCATGTCATTAAGGAGGTACACATGCCTTTGTAACTTATGCTTTTAAGATAGTTACATATGCATTAAAGAGTGCATAAGAGGAATCTTTTAAGACATGCTTTTATTGAGTGTAAGAAAATATTTTATGACGTGCTTTAATGAGTGTAAGAGTATTAGTGAGAGTATTAGGAATATGCCATGCCAATAATGGGAGTGTAAGAGAACATTATTGAGAGCTATGATTGAGTGACTTGAATTTCTTTTTAATAATAATATAATAGTATCATAAGAATAATAATAAGAATATTAATGATAATATTGATGATTAAGTCGAAATTGAACTATTAGGATTGATTGATGATTAGAGGGGATTTTCTTGTTGATTTTTGAGTAGCTTGGGAAGTAATCCAAGCTCTAGGGTTCAGGGTTTGGAGGGCAAAGCGCCACAAGAGTCACTTTTGGGCTTGGAACCCAAACATGGGGTTTTGCACCACATCGTGTTTTGTGCATTTCCATGAGCATATTTCTACATGTGATGGATGAGGATGATAGCCCTTCGACGAGACGAATCTAACACAACTAGAATCGTCCGATTTCGAGTTTTAGAAGTGGAGATATGAATTTTTGAAGGTATTTTTGGGGTTGACACCATAAGTGTCAAGGTCGGTCTAAGGTGTTTTTAGGCATGTGACAGTTGGCAACCCCTAAAATGTGATGTTTTGGGAGCCCTTGTGTATAGTATATATACAAGGTGGATGAGGGTGTTAAAAGGCATCCAAAAAGTGCAACACATACATGAGAAAAATTGGTTAGAGAGGAGAAATTCTCTGCCTTAGCCGCAACAAAGAAGAACATGACAATGATGTGACTTGAAGGCTGTTTTGGGTCGTATTGTGGAGGCTGGGGTAGGTTTGTTCTTGAAGGTCGAGGCAGGGAAGTCTGTTTTGTGGCAGAGGAAAGGGTGCAGACCCTTGAGAAGGGCTGCCACAACAAGGAGAAGGCTTGCTGTATCAAGTCGCAAGCCCTAGAGTCGTTGTAGACCTGTTCTAGGCAAGATAGGAGGGCCGTAAGGCCTAATTAAGGGTGTTGGTGCAACAAACAGGCAATGTGGGGTTGGAGACTTGCTAGAAAAGGGTAGCCGCAACAAAGGAGGGCAATTCTAGGTGATTTAAAGGGCTGTTAGGGACTGTGTTTAGTGCCCTAACGATACCCAGAGTTGCAATAGTTAAGAAGACCCTAAAACAATGAGTTGGAGTATGCGTCTTGGGTGCATCTTGTGTGTGTTGGGTCATAGGTTGTGACCGGATTTGGATCGGGGTGTTTAGCAGCCCGTGGGAGCCAATTTGGAGGCGTGATTTGGTGATCGTTAGACTTCAGCAGTGCATATCTCGCAGTCTAGTATTGGGTACCGTTGATTTGGTGGAGGGCAGTGTGTTAGCTACCCAAAGTAGCCCTTGACAAGCTATATTGAAGTGACAAAGAGGAGCTAAAGATTGGGTGAATATTGGTGCCGAAGTGCAACACGTTGATGGACAAAGGTGACTGCTAGCCTGGCAGATTGGAGCTCAGGAATTGGCCAACATAGAGAGTAGATTGGATCAACCCATGTACATGCGACATAAGTGACTTGCAACAGTGTTAGGTGGCAACCCTCTTGGAGTTTCGATGTGTTGTCCTTTGAAGGACTAAGGGGTAGCTAGTGAGAAGTACAGATGCAAAGGACCGACAGAACAAGATACGACATTGAAGCTGTAGCGAAGTTTGCCATTGTATCTTGTATTCCATAGACTGTTGTATTATTCAGATTGGTTTAATATAACGAAGATTGGGTTGTACATTATTGTACAATTTGTTAAAAATTGTGTATAGTTGTGCATATGTGATTTACTGCTTTATATTTTCTGCTGTGCAAAAGTAGTTCTCGTTGAGATTCTTGGTTTGGTAGCGTTAGTGATTTTAAGGCTCTAACTTAGACCCAAGGCTATGGAAATTCAACATTTCCATCAACAATAGTTGATTACTAACTAATGCAAGGTGATTTACTATTTTTGGAAAGTCATACTTGAGACTTCATATTTTTAGACTTTTTGTTTTTAAAAAATTCTATTTTTTTAGACTTTCTATTTTTAGAAATTCATTGCTGAGCTGCCAAATTTTCAACACTCCCTCTTAGTTAGGGAGGAATTTCTTTCAACGACAGAAGGTCACTACTTTATCTGTTCATCTTTGTTCATCTTTGCTTTGTATTATCTGGAACAATGATGTCTCACTCTATTGAACAAGAATCATAATAGAGAGATTCATCCATCACCCTACATGTACTTGGGGGGATTGCTACTTGCTAGCTTATGACAAAGGATTTCCCACAACCAAGTCTCATCTTTGCTTGGGGGGATCCACTTGTCAACACATGATGAGGATCTCGTACATCCAAGGCTCATCACTGCTTGAGGGGATCCACTTGTCAACCCATGACAAGGATCTCACTCATCCAAGGCTCATCATTGCTTGGGCGGATCCACTTGTCAACTCATGACAATGATCTCGCTCATCCAAGGCTCATAAATGCTTGGGGGGAATCCAATTGTCAATCCATGACAAGGATTTCGCACATCCAAGGATCATCATTGCTTGGAGGGATCGACTTATCAACACATGACAAGGATCTCACACATCTAAGTTTTATTAAACATCGAGTGGTGGAACACCTGCATCCTAGACAAGTCACATAAAAAAGTGTCATTACACCTATTGGCTAGATAGGAGGCTCTTCCCATGTCCCAGACTGTGGGTCAGATGTATACTGAGGCCTACCCTTGTGGCACACACTACACAAGAGGTCCCCCATCCTCGGGAGATTTCTGGCATCATTCCCTAATCGCATGAGCTCTGACAAAGGGGAAAGGCAACTCAGTGTTCTCGATCAACTGTGACCACTTCCAGAAGGGTCATGTCCATAAGTCCAGGTTGCTCTCTAAAAACGAAGAATTTTCTTTTTGGTAAAGGCTTGGTAAGAATGTAAACTATCTGATCATCGATGGAGATGTGATGGAGCCTCACTACTCTTCGCTGCATCATATCCTGAATATTGTGATACTTGATCTTAATATGCTTGGACTTGTCATGATACACAAGATTTTCTGCAAGACGAATCCCACTCTTATTGTCACAGTATATAACCGTTGTGTCTGGAACTTGCCCAAAAATCTTTTCTCAACCAATCTGCCTCACAGCTACCCATGCTAGCAGCAATGTTCTCAACTTCAACTGTACTCAGTGCAACAAACTTCTGCTTTCTGCTCATCCAAGACATCATGGTAGATCCCAAGCTAAAGTAGCACCCAGATGTGCTTTCTCTTCCATTCGAGTTACCAGCCCAATCAACATCTGAGTATCCATGTAGTTTTATATCACCAACATTATATTTCAATCACAGATTGATGGTCCCATGTAGGTATCTCAACACATGCTTAATCGTCTATTGGCTCAGAGTATTGACCACAAAACATATGCCCGATCTAGAGTTCACTAAGAACATCAATGCCTCAATCAGTTGTCGATACTCAGAACGATTTGCCAAATTAGGACTTGCAACTTCACCACATAATTTCTTGAAGTTCATCTCCATTGGAGTATTCATGGATTTACATTCTGTCATATCAAATCTTTCTAGCAGCTTGACAACATATTTTCCTTGATAAAGGAAAATCTCACCAGGTTTCTTCCATACTTCAAGATCCAAAAGTAGTGCATCAAATGAAGATCTTTCATTTCAAAATCGAAAGCTAACTCCCTCTTACAGTGGAGGATAAGAGGTTCACCATCGGTCATAAATAAATCATCAACATATAATACCAAAATCAAAAGGGATACCTTGGACTCTCTTGAAGTAACGATTTGGATCAATATTACTTCTAGTAAAACCAAGCTTCTGTTGGTTGAAGTTATTGTTGATGTCAATATGGCATTGCTGAAGATGGCTAAACCTTGGAAGCCATAACCTAATCTAGCATTGCTTGTTGATGAAACCTACCCTAGAAGCAAACCTGAACCCTAAGTGAAAACCCTAGATGCCTACCTAATGTAAATTATGAAACCCTAACTCTATATGAAGTCCTAGTCTTGTTGAAAATGCCCTAATCCTAATAAATGAAGAACACATAAGAAAAACAATGTTGATCAAATGGGTCTTGGGAAAACTATTTTCGCTCAACCTTGATGTATTCAATGCACCATAATTGTTTAGGCCAGAGTTCCACAAATATTCATTATGGGTGTTCGTTGGTAATTTAGCAACCAATTTTATCTTGAACCAGAAGATCGATTTCTAATACTAGCATCAAATGGCTTATGGGAGCAGAGAAGTAACAACGAAGTTGTTGAAATCATACAAAATGATCCATGCACTGGAATAGGCAAGCAATTGAAAAGAATGACTCTTCAGGTGGATGCTAATAATAATATAAGAAATAAAAAATATAGAAAGCATGATATGCATTCTATTTATCTTCATAAAGTTGAGAGATGTACATGGAAGAACATTCATTTACAATGTGACATTACTTTTATTATCACTTGAACAATGTATTGATAAACGCATAGGTAAAAATAAATTTCTTCAATGTGCAACACCTCATGCACAATCTTCTGACCACACAGGTCGGTTCCATTGTGTTTAATTAAAATTTTAAATATGACTGGTCAGCCTACAGCTTATGTCGGCTCTCCAGCCTAAGAGACATGTTGATGCAGGAGCATTAGGCTCAAAATTTACTTTGTATTTTCATAGACATAGGGGGGTCTCATGATTTCAAATTCTTATGTAATTATTAGTAAATTTTGAATAAAAGTGAGGAATTGTAAATGTTCTCTAACTGTAGAGAACATGAGAGAAAAATGATTATTTAGGAATGTGGAAAGACAGTCGAATTTGGAGCAGTTTCAGTTCAAGTCTAAATTTAGGATTTAGGAAGTTTAAGAGTCTTTGTCGAGTTGTAAGGGACCTGAATCGATTCAGGTCATCACTGTGTTTAAATGTAAGTATGTAGGATAGTGTAAAAGTTAACCCCTGTGCAGAAACAGAGTAGTGAGGAAAGGGCCAACGATTGAAGACCTGGCCAAGCAGAAAGTTCTTGTAAGTGAGTTCATTATTTAAATGAAAGCATCTGCTCAGTTTATATGAGTGATGTCGATTTAAATTCTGTGTAAAGGACTTAGAGTCTCATTTAACCCAATTGTATAAGAAACAGAGTGAATAGACTCTGTGATCGAGCTCCAGTCGATGTTTTGTTTACTTGGGAATTAGATATAAGCGTTGAAAGACAGTGTATTAAATTGTGATTCCAAATTTGGGAATATCGATCATAGAATGGATCGATTCCGCCTCAGGATGGATTTGGGTGTCTAGGGTTCAGGCATAGACTTGTTAAGGTGCACGTTTAACCACTGCAATTTATAATTATGCATTTTATATTGATTTGAGGGTCAATTATAGAGAAGGGACTGAATGTAATCGAAGTGATTCATGTATGACAATTCAAAGAGGAATTACACTAACTGTGGTACATTCACCGTGAATGAGACTTGGTTATGAAGTCGGATAGAGGCTTTAATGAAAAGCGATAAGAATTGCAGAGATGGAACATAGTAGTCCATTCGTGCACTGAGGAATGAAACATGGTAAGCTGTGACAGCATTGAACCAATACAATAACTTGAGGGGAATATGAATGCAGCCTTGGGTATTGAATGTGTTTGCAGCGGCGAAGAACTCTGTGTGGTAGAATGTGGGAAAAGCAAGACTGAAGGGGCCGAAGATTAACGCCAGTTAGAATAGCGTTGAAGTCGAAGTGTACAGGAGAAATTGATAGTTAGACGGAACCTGGAGCAAAGGAACCAATTAGAACCGTGAGGAACAGTGAAGGCGGATTTCCCAAAATTGTGTGTGGGTTTCGCATGATTTAAGAGCGGTAAGAGGTATGGGGAAAAAAACGCGATTCCATTGGCTGTCTGACGCGTGGCAAGGGGAGGTAATTGAAAACTGCTTATATCGCGTTCTTTTGAAGAGTTAACTCACGGACGTTGAAAATACGCGATATGCGTTTCAATCGTCCGATGGATGATTGTGGAGATCCAACGACGCTCGTGAATTAAGTTGACTAGAGGTTTACAAGGCCCAGATCCACGATGGTGGTCATCAGTGTGGAGCACGACGAGCGTGTAACCGTCGGATGGCGAGGTAAGCGAGTACTGTGGGCGCGAACGCATATAGTGTTGATTGTCGGGTTTAACCTGAGGTCCGAGGCTTATTAATGGTCCTTAGCATCTGATCGGGGAATATATATGGGTTGATATATGAACCTTATAAATGTTAGTGCTTGGGTTTCAATTCCCGTGTCAACGGTTTTCTAAAATGGTTCTAGGCATTCGAATGTGAATTGAATTGATATGGGCGAAATAACCATTATGTTAAGGCCTTAGTAAAGCCAAGGTCACACCTTTGAACCTTATGAAATATTCGTATAGATAGAATGCATGCGATGGGTTAGTATTGGCCGAGACCTTGATACAGTTCGAATGGTTTAGTTATATGCCGAGGTTTACATGTAGGCGAATTCATGTTGCTGGGCGCATTTCTATGTGCGAGTTGATTGGTACATAGAATTGAGCTATATTATCCGTGGTTAGCTTTTAATAAAAGTTGGGGGTTATACCATGAACCTCTGTATATTGGGTAATCATAAAGTCGAATAGAGATTCGAAAGGGGTTTTATTATAAAGTTTAAAACCCAAGAATTGAAGAAAAGCTTCCACATTAGTTTTAATTTTGCCTGTCCAGAGAATGGACTACTGAGTTGCCCAGATTGTTTGGGGTTTATGGGGGTGAAAATTTTGGAATGCACTTATATGCACAGGATAGAGGAAATGCGGGTTAAGTGAGGAGGTCCGGCATCGCATGTCCGCTCATATATGGACAAATCACTATATATTACCAACTAAACTCATCCATTTAAGCTGGAAAATTCCGTTAAGGACAGAGAAAAGGAAGTTTGGATCTGAGGTTGTAAAGCGATGAAAAATTGAAGATTATTTTTGTTGGACAAATTCTGTTTTGAATTTCTCTGTGACATATATTTTGTAACTCTGTAACTCAGACCTGCAGACACAGTAAAATTCGGACCTGTGGGTTTCTCTGAATTTCAGCTCTGAGGCCCTCTGAAATCTTGGCCTTCTCAGAGCACCGACTTAGACCTCTTGTTACAAATCTGTGTATCACGGTTTTTGGACTGCAAATTTAGTGGAGCACTGCAAACTCGGACCTGTGACAAACAATTTAGATCTCATACCTGTGGCTGGAAATTTTTGGCCTATTCAAGAGCTTTTGGAGAGCAGACTTTCAGCTCTGCATGTATAGCAGATCACAACCTAGTGAAGGGCTGATTTCAACTCTATTTAGGTCAGATCTTGGCTTTGAAGAAGCAGTCCTATAATCATTTCTAGAGCAGCCTAATGATATCTTTTAAAGCATTCCATTTACATCTATTGGAGAAGTTTAAAGGCATATTTTGAAGCAGTTTAAAACATTTGCTGAAAATATCTTACAACAGTGTTGAAGTCATCTTATGGAGCTGTTTTGAAGGCATCCTGTGAAGAAATCTTGCAGGCTTTTTTAGCCAGTTGTTGCAAACCTTGGAAGCTTTGGATTTATTTGAAAGCAAAATATTTGGTGAAAGCAAAATGATAGTAAATGTTTTTGCAGACCTATCCCTGTGAACTTGTGACACTTGGGATCATTTGAGAACAAATTTTTGGGCATCTGGAAGCAATCTTGTGGGACATTTTGAAGGCATTCTTGAAGGATCGTTTGGAGGTTTGAATGCACTTTAAGTTATTGGTTGAAAATTGGAGCATCTCTAAGCATTGCTTAAGATCCCTTGGAGTTTGATGAGCAGATCTATTTAAGAAGTTTTTGGAGCACCCTTAGAGTAGGTAATCTAGAAGTTCTGATTTGGAGCATACTTTGAGGATTATTGATTGGACCCTTTTGGAGCAGCCTATTGAGGACATCTTGTTGGGGTAGGCATTATTGAAGACCTTGTAACTGATCTTGGAAGATTTAGTGGAGGCCTCATGATGCATTGTTGAAGGCCCTCATGGAGTAAGATTGGAGAAATTGTTTTGGGTATAATGAAGAGTTGTGAAGACACATTTTGTGGTTGATAAAGTTGTCATTGATGAGCTAAGCGAGGGCTTTCTTGAAGGGGAACTTGAAGATACTGCGAAGGCTTGTTGCAGAAGGCATTAGTAGCCTTGGAGAGCTGTTGAATTCACATTGAAGGTCTGAAGCAATGGGTTGGAGCGCTAGAGGATTGGAGTCCTCAAGAAGACTAGGTTGGAGCTTGTACCAACGAAGAGGGTTGGTGCCCCAGAGGATTGGAGTCCTCAAGAAGGCCAAGTTGGCGCTTTGCAAAGTACAGGTTGGAGTCTGGTAGATTGAAGATTGGAGTCTTCATCTAGGGTTGGATCCCTGAAGCATTGTTGTACTTGATTCGTTGTAAAGAGGATTGGAATCCTTGTCGATCTTATTAATAGAATTATTTATTTTTATTGTTCATTTTGTGTTTTTTTATAAGTGATCTTAACTGACATAAAAAATAACAATTGTAAAAGAAACATTGATTCACCCCCCTCTCAGTGTTTCCAATAGCTTCATCGAGAAGCTTTCAATGCGGGCATACCAAACTCTTGGAGCTTGCTTCAAACCATAGAGGGATTTCTTTGGTCTACACACAAGTTTTCAGTCATGTACTTCAAAGCCTTATGGTTGCTCCACAAATACTTCTTCCTTGAGGAAGCCATGCATAAAAGCAGTCTTCACATCAATTTGGTGAACAGACCATCCTTGGCTTGCAACTAGAGCCTCAATGGATCAGATGGTTGTATAACAAGAAACTGGTGCAAAGATTTCATTGTTGAGATTTTCGGGTAGCATCAAGAGTGCTTTAGCTCCGAAACTTTGTGGAGGGGCTAAGACACACGAGATCTCCAAGACCCAAAAAGCGTTTGGAGAAATTTCATCTGGTGTAATAGTTATTCAAATAATAATTTTTTTTAATGGGGACCCTAAGTCTAACTTAGGGAAATTAAAAAATTAAAGTGAATTAATTCACACATGTGATGAAATGTTCTAAGTGACTTGGATCAAGCATTCTTTTAATCTTAGCCGTTGATTAGTGATTAGTTACGACCATTGTTTTGCCAACGGGAAAAGTATAAGAGAATTCAAAGAGAGTTTGCAGTGCGGTGAGGGGCAACGATCGACAATGGATGATCTGATCTGAGGTTGAGAATACCTCAACATAGAGGCAAAATCGTACCAGGGTAGCGTAGAGGCCAGCAGGAGGGACACAGTCCAGCCACACTGATGCAGAGGCAACATAGAGGGTGATGCAGAGCCTTCCAGAGTGACGCAGGGGCAGCCTGCGCTGTGCAGAGGCTGCAAAATACTGTGTTGAGGGTTTCCAGTGGGCCAAAAAGGGCTCGTAATCTGTAAATATCGATTGAGGTTGTGATTCAACCGTATTTTCTGTCTCCGAGTGAAAGTTCCAACTGCTGTGTATTTTCTCTATAGGGTAGACCGTTTCTGGTGCCCAGATTGTTGTATTCAGATTCTGCATAATATTAAAACACTCTAGAGCTGCTGCACCAGTTTTCCCGAATTGGGTTTTTCCAGGGACATTTGTCCGAAAAATCTGTGTAATTTTGTCACATGTGCGTGTTGTTCAGTAAATGATTTGTATATGTGTAGGCTGCAATTTGTATTTGCTTAAATGTTTTTCTGAATACTTCAGATTAATAACTTGTTAATTAATCAAACAAGTAGGTGAAGTAGATCAAGATAATGCAGTGGGGTTTCTGTTTTGAAACTTTCACATGGTATCAAAGCATTGCAGATCAAGCTGATCCACCAACAAAGCAACTCAAGATACTTGTTGCAGGAAGGGCAGCTGAAGCAACAAAGATCCAGAAGAAGGCAACACAGCACTAGGAGGGACTTAGACCCTACAAGGGTGAAGCAGAGTCGGTCTACTCAAGCAGACGCTGACGTAGCTCTAGAAAGTTGATGCAGAGCCAGTCTGCTGATGCAGAGGCTGACGCAACACCAGAAGGACATTGAGCCTGTAATATACCCAAAGGGAAATAACCAGTAATACACAGAAATATGCCAGACAGATATACAAAATACAATGCTGGAACCAGATCATGGAACAAGTACACATAGAATGCCATAAAACTAAGCCATTTTATTAATCTGAGAATACATATAGAGGAGTACAAGATAATCAGGATGAGTGCACCTATCCTTGCCCTAGGCAAGTGGAGACCCTCTCTGAACAAATAATGGCTGCAAATAAGGACAGCGTCCTAGCTGGCTGAAGACCTGCTATGAAGAGCTGCTGCTGGAATGCAATGGAACTGTGAACTGAAGACTAGAAGATGGCTGATCTCAAGCCTCCAAACCCTCACCAATAAAAACGATGTCTCTGCTAGTGACAGCGCAGAAGACAGATGAAATGCTGGCCACAAAACCTCCAGATGAAATGATCAGCTCCTCAAGACTGAAAACACTGAAAAACGCTGCCAACCCCACACACAAGATCCTGCTCATCAGATCAGCGTCCTCCCTGACTGGATCTACGTCCTCTCTGCCCAGATCTGCTGGATCTGAGTCCTCCTATCCAGATCTGCGTCCTATCACTCCAGATCTGCGTCCTCCAAGGCTGGATCTGCTGCTATATCTTCAGATCTAGGCTGGATCTGCCAATATCTCAGATCTGCATCCTCCAAGGCTGGATCTGATGCTATCTCTCCAGATCTGCACCTTCCAAGGCTAGATCTGCCAATATCTCCTCAGATCTGCAACTCCTAAGGCTGGATCTGCTGCTAGTTCTCCAGATCTGCGTCCTCCAAGACTGGATCTGCCAATACCTCTTCAGATCTGCGTCCTCTGCCTTGGACAGCTGGATCAGCGTCCTCACTATTCAGATCTGAGTCCTCCTGCTGGATCTGCGTCCTTCCCTCTCTGGATCAGCGTCCTACCTCCTGGATCTGCGCAGTCACAAGAAGGGGCTTCCTCCTCTCCAAATCTCCACCAGAAAACTGCTGCTAATTACCACTGAAACTGAAGGATGTTACTCAGAAAATAACCTTACTAGGGCAGGCACTCGAAGTCCCCCGAAGCTAAGGGTGATACCAGAAAATAACCTTACCAGGGCAGGCACTCGAAGTCCCCGAGGCTAAGGGTGAGATCTCCGAACGGAGACACTCGGTTGCACTAAACAGTGCTGCAGACCGACTAAACAACCGGCGTGCTGAAGCAGACAGAAGTCTAGCTCTCAAAATCAATATCAAATCATGCATGCCCAAATGAGGTGAGAACCCCACCTTTTATAGTGCTAAACTCCCTCCAAAACCTTAACTGCGTCCTTCACTCTCCTTGGCCTGCGCAGTTAACCTTGGGTCAGCCTGATGCCTCCCCATCATACTCATGTGGACCCCCAAGACCCCCTCTCTAAGTTATAACGTCAATCAACTAGGAAAAACACTTTATTTATAAAGTGAGGTGACTAAAGTGAGGTGACCCCTCTTATTTCTCACTTTATTTATTATTTCTAACTAAAGCGGCAAAATTAAACAAAAATGAAATATTCCAATTAGCAAAGCTAATTGGGAATATTACAGAGCCAATCTGCTCATGCAGGGGCTGACGTAGTTCGAGTGGAAAATCATTGTACAGTTTGCCAAAATCTGGAAGTGCAGTTTCTGATCTTCAGAAGTTGCTGGTGTGGCAGAGGTTCTGTCGGTGCAGAACAATGCCTAGAAAAGGTGACAAAAGCGTGAGGAGAATAGTCGCTCAACAGATTCTCTAACCAAGAGATCTGAGTGTGATCATAGAGGACTGATTCGTTAGATTTGGTGAATGATTTCCCGGAGATCAGGATAGGTTGGACGGTGTGTCCAAATTTGTTATTTGGAGGGCCAGGATCCTGACAGTCCTAGATGAGTACGACATCAAGGACCATGCAGAAAATGTCCTAACTGTGCCTACCAATGCAGATCCCCTGAAGAAATTCAACGAGAATCAAGTGCGGGCAAAGGGCTTGATCATGGATGGAGTAAAGGATCATGTGGTCCCACATATTGTCGAGAAGAACACGACAAATGGGATGTGGATATCATTGAACACGATGTATCAGGGAAGCTCCGTGCAGAGGAAGATGCTTCTGGAGAATCAAATGCGGTTGTTCCAGATGCAGAAGGGTGAGGAAATCGATCCCTTCCTCTTTAGACTTCAGACTATCTAGGATCAACTGATTGCTATGGGGACAACTTCGGATGAAGGGCTCTTGGTGAGGACTGCCCTGAATGTAGTCGCCAATGAATGGGAAACGTTTGTCCAAAGCATCTTGGGCAGAGCAGCGTTACCATCCTGGGCGGTCATGTGGGAAATCCTCCGTCAGGAGGAAATTAGGAGAATAACCAAGAAGCAAAGTAGCGACAGTGGAGTCAACGTAAAGAAAGAGGAGGATGCAACCCTTGCATCTAAGGGACACAGGTAGCAAGGGAAGAAGAAGAAGGAGCTATCAAAGGTCCGGTGCTTTAAATGTGGCGAACTTGGGCACTTCGCCAGCTCTTGTCCTAAGAGGAAGGAAAAGGAATCTTCCCATTCCAATGCAGCAACAACAAAAGGGGACGATGGTAGTGACGATGACGTAGCCATGAGTGCTCATGAACCAAGGAAGTGGGGCGATATTGATCTGTAGAGCAACTACAGATGGGAGGAATTATTCTTGAGGTGCCCAAACTCTTGGATCACATACGTGCTACGGAGCCTTAAGACAGTAGCAGGATGACTGGAGTAGTTGGTGCAGAAGATCAAGAAGAAGCAGAGGCAGAGCCGAGACGCTGATTTCTGGAGCAACGCAGGGGAGAGGCCACAACAACGTGGAAGCGGCAGCTCAGAGGCTGATGGGATTTTAGCAGCGCAGAGGTAGTGCTTACGCAGTGTAGAGAAGTAGACAACACAGTGCTTCAGAGAGACAACCCAGAGGAACATCAGAGGATGCTTTAGTGATGAGATGCAATCCAGATGACTTGTCTGTCAGTGATTGGGTGATGGTCCTTCAGTTGCTTAATTATTAGCAACTGAGTTGCAATGGCATTACTATGAGTAGTATGATGCAACAATTTGAGAGGGAGCTGCAGTACTGATGTAGCTGTGACATGGGCAACAGTACAGAGAGCAGCAACGAAGTGGATGGAGGGCAGGAAACCAAGCATCAGTTGTGCAAAGACCGATGCTGAGATCAAGTGATGCTTCAGTGTGGAAGTATTGCTAGAGCTCACTCCTTGCTAAGAGGGAGTGTTGAGATTTTGGGGTAGCATCGGGTGTGCTTTAGCTTTGAAAATTTGTGGAGGGGCTAAGAAACACGAGATCTCTAAGACTTAGAACGCGTTTGGAGAAATTTCATCCGGTGTAATAGTTATTCAAATAACTAAATTTTTTAATGGGGACCCTAAGTCTAACTTAAGGAAATTAAAAAATTACAGTGAATTATTTCACACATGTGATGAAATGTTCTATAAGTGACGTGGATCAAGCATTCTTTTCATCTCAGTCGTTGATTAGAGATTAGATCACGGGCGTTTGGTTTGCGAACGAGAAAAGTATAAGAGAAGGGCTTCGGGTAAGTTGGAGGACACACACAGATTGTAGAGCACTAAAGCGAAGCCAAATTTCTGGGGTGAGGTTTGCTGAGGAATTCGAAGAGAGTTTGCAGTGCAGTGAGGGGTAGAGATAGGCAAGGGATGATCTTATCCGAGGCCGAGAATACATCAACAAAGAGGCAACATCGTACCAGGGCAACGCAGAGGCCAATAGGAGGGACGCAATCCAGCCACGCTGTTGCAAAGGCCACGCAGAGGGTGACGGAGAGCCTTCCAGAGTGACGCAGGGGCAGCCTACGCTGTGCAGAGGCTGCGTTGGGCTAGAGGGCTGACGCAGAGGCTGGAGAAGATTGCGCTGAGGGTTTCCAATTGGCCAGAAAGGGCTCGTTATCTGTAAATCCTGATTGAGGGTGTGATTCAGCCATATTTTCTGTCTTCGAGTGAAAGGTACAATTGTAATGTATTTTCTTTGTAGGGTAGACCGTTTTTGGTGCCCAGATTGTTGTATTTAGATTTTGCATAATAATAAAACCTTTTAGAGCTGTTGCATTGGTTTTCCTGCATTGGGTTTTTCCGAGGACATTTTGTCTGAAAAATCTGTGTATAATTTTGTCACATGTGCGTGCTGTTCATTAAATGATCTGTATATGTGTAGGCTGCACTTTGTATTTTCTTTAATGTTTTTCTAAATACTTCAAATTAATAACTTGTTAATTAATCAATCAAGTAGGCGAAGTAGATCAAGATACTGTAGTAGGGTTTCTGTTTTGAAACTTTCACACTCATCATAGTCTATTCCCTCTTTCCGAGAGAAACCTCTGGCCACAAATCTAGCTTTATATTTTTCAATACTGCCATCAACACCATGTTTAATTTTATACAGCCATTTAGAAGACACAATAGATTTACCTTGTTGTTTGTAACCACTTCCCATACATCATTATGAATTATGGACTCATATTCTTCAACTTTTGCATGTTTCGACACTTGAGCCTTCACAACTTCTTCAAAAGTGAACGGTTCAGCTGAATAATGTTGCTCATGGCTACAACATATCCTTTGAGCCATCATGGTTTCTTGCTTTCTTTGAATGTTCCTCGTGGAGCAACATGTTTATCAACATGTTGAAGGGTGTCACGAAGCCATAAAGGTCTCCTTCTAGCACATAGAGAAGGATCCGGGGAGTCCATGGGATCCATGGGTTCATCAACAAGATCAAGCTCAGGCTCGAGAACTGCTTGTGCATCCAAGGCATCATGTTGTCTTTAACCATTAGCAGGAGGAGGAGTGTCTGGATTTTCGAAGAGCTGCATCTTCATCAAATGTTGTATCTCTACTAAACTCTATAGCTCTTTTGCCACGCACATATATTCTGTAAGCTTTAGAATTTGCACAATAACCAACAACCATACCTTTCTTACCTAAGGCTTCCAGCTTGGTACTATTTTCCTTCGGTACATGAAAGTAGACATGGCAGTCAAAGATGTTTGAGTGTCCATTTTGTTATGTGTTATATGGTACGGTGGTCTCTTTCTTGAGTCTAGCTTCCTTGCAGAAGTCTTAGACTCTTGTCCACCTCATGTCCACTCAAGTCATGGTATGGCTCGACAAATTCCTCAATCTTGATACAAATGACTTGGTTCTCACATTCAACAAATGTACTTGTTGATCTCAGAACAAGAGCAAGAGCAATAGTAGCAAGGTAAATAAACATAATGAAAGTATATTTGGTGATGATGTAGGTCTTTACTATTTTTGGAAAGTCATACTTGAGACTTTCAATTTTTAGAAATTCTATTTTCAGACTTTATATTTTTTTGGACTTTCTATTTTTAGAAATTCATCCATGAGCTACCAAATGTTGAACATTTCATTGGTATTTAACCAATAGAATTCTTTCATTTTGCTTTTTCTTGTCCATAATATGGTAAAATATTTGTTTTTTCGAAGAAAAAGTTCATACTTCCTATTTTAGTGTAAAATTGGGAGTACATTCCTTTGTTAGATTTCTAGAACCTAAGTCAAATTTTGTGTTCAATAAGATATATACTTAGTGCAAAAACAAAATTATTCAGATCTGAATTTTATAGCACAAAATACTTTGGGTTCCTAACTTAGCATGCATAGTTGAAGTAAATCAATCATAAAACCAAGAACATAAATTGTCTGACACAGTTTTACAATGGTAACTCCATTGTGGGCAAACCAACAAACTTTGGGCCTTTATTAAGCTTCAATAAATCTTGATTACAACAAAAGTATTTACTTAGAAAATTACAGTAGCAATTTCTCAACCTTTACGTTATAGTTTTTCCTATGCAGCCTGTACAACCCATTAAAGTCACCTATATGGCCTAGCAAACATGGTAGGAAAATTGAAAATACACTCCTGCGCCCCGTCGTCAGGTGTAATTAAAGACATGGGTGTTGGAAAAACCACACCGTATGCACAAAAAACATGTCGTATGGGCTTATGATTCGACAAATTTTGATCTTGTATGCGGTGAACAACAATTACCAATTAACAGGGAAGCCCTAATTAAGGTTTTCATACCATGATATCACCTTGAGACGTTTTTTTTAAAACCAAGCTTCCATTGCTTTTTCTTTTATATACTTAGACCTCATTATTTTACCCCACAGTTCTTCGTTATATATTAGCCTCCAAAATCCTTTTGCTTTTAGGGCCAACAAGATAAATACAAATATTCTTCAATCCCCAACCACATTCCTCTTTTATATTTCATTAGTATTCAACCAAAGGAATTCTTTCATTTTCCCTTTTTCTTGTCCATAAAATGTTAAAATACTTATTTTTCTCCAAGAAGATCATACTTTCTATTTCAGTGTTAAATTGGGAGTACATTGGTTTGTTAGATTGCTAAAATCCAGGTCAGATTTTATGTTAAGTAAAATATTTTCTTAGAACAAAAACAAAATTACTTTCAGATCTGAATTTTATGACATAAAATACTTTGGGTTCGTAACTTAGGAAGCATAATAGAAGTAAATCAATCATAAAAACAAGCACATAAATTGTTTGACATAGTGGAAACCCCATTGTGGGGAAACCAACAAAATTTGGGCCTTTATTCAGCTTCAATAAATATCAATTAGAACAAAAGTATTCACTCAGAAAATTACAATAGCAATTTCTCAGCCTTTACACTGTTATAGTCTGGCCTATGTGACCTGTACAACCTAGCAAACACGGCAGTAAAATTGAAAAATACACTTGCTTGCTGCATCATCGGGTGTAATGAAAATCGTGGGCATTGGCAAAACCATGGGGTTGGTATTTCAAATTAATTTTATTGCCGTCAAAATTTCAATGGCCAATTTTTTAAATTCCATCGAATTTGTTCGTTGGAAAATTGTCTAGGTTCGAGTTCAAATCGTTGATTTTACAAGTGTGAAAGATACAAGAACAATATTTCTGAGCTACTGGTAATTACTTCGAATGATATAGATCTTCTAACAATTCCCGTTTATCATTAAGCAATAACACTTCAAAAATTCAACCATAAATGACAATAGAGATCACAATGTGCAGTAGAGAACACAAGATTTACCCTGGGAAAGCCCACTTGGGGGAAAACTTGACGAACTTTTCCTTGGAGAAATTCTTCAATTCTACAAGAGATACATCTAATGCGGCTAGTCAAAAGCTATTATGCTTATGGTTAAACTTGGTCCACAACCCTCAAGACAAGCCGATAGCAACTCACTCTGATTTGATCGTCCTTAGGCCTAAATTCAACCTCCAAAATATGCCTAGAAAAATTTGGCCTTCCAAAACTTCAGCCAACCCAGAATATGGTGCCCAACAACCACACAAAAATTTGACTTGTCTAGAAAACTCCTCGTGAAATGTCACACGTGCGAAAACTGAGAGAGATGCTAGCCAGAGAGAGATCTCTACCCTTTTTTTTGCCCTTCTTCCTATTGACCTTCGATTTGATGCCCCAACTTGTCTTCTTGTGATGAGAATGAATGATGCTCTTGTGGAGGAGGTCGAATGCCTTTATATAGATGTTTTACCTTCACGAATTGGTGTGTCTCTTCACTGGGGTCGACTTGACTTGAGGAAGGGTTGAGTTAATAATTTTGGTGCCGAAAATTCAATTTTGAAATTTTGAAAATTTCTCTTATAAATCTGACATGAAGAACATGTCTTACACATTCTTTATACATTACAAGGGCCAAAATACAAATTATGAAGATTGACCATAGCTACAAAATTCAACACAAATTTGAAACGGGGTTCAATTTTGAAGTTCAACGGATCTAAACTGAATTAATTCGGTGGGGCTTATGGTTTGACAAATTTCAAATTTCAACCTTGAAATTCACCACATGCGGTGACACATCTAATTACCAATTAATGGGAAAACCTTGATTAGGGATTTTCATTTCGTGATATCCCCTTGAGACTTTTTCTTTTTGTTTTAAACCAATCTTCCATTGCTATTTCTTTTATATACTTTTATATTACTTTATCTCATAGCCTTTCATTATAGATTAGGCTCCAAAATCTATTTTCTTTTAGGGCCAGGATAGAGACAAATATTTTTCAATCACCAACCACTTTCCTCTTTTAAATTTCGTTAGTATTTAGCCAAAGGAATTCTTTCATTTTCTCTTTTTCTTGTCTATAAAATGTTAAAATACTTTTTTCTCCAAGAAAATATCATACTTACTATTTCAATGTAAAATTGCTATTTCGTTCTTTCCTTAGATTTCTAGAACCTAGGTCAGATTGTATGTTCAATAAACTGTATACTCATAACAAAAACAACTATTATTATTATTCTTTATGTTTATTATTTATCAAATCTGAATTTTATAACACAAAATAGTCTGGGTTCCTAACTTAGCTTGCTAAGTAGAAGTAAATCAATCATAAAACCAAGCACATACATTATTTGACATAGTTTTACTGTGGAAACCCTAGTGTGGGGAGAACTAACGAACTTTGGGCCTTTATTTAGCTTTAGAAAATCTTGGTTACAACAAGAGTATTCACTCAGGAAGTTACAATAGTGATTTCCCAACTTTTACATAGTTATTGTTTGGCCTATGTGGCTTGTACAAGCTAACAAAGTCGGCTTGTATGACCTAACAAACACGGCTTATGTGGCTTGTTGTCGCAAAATCTAGTAGGCCTTGGAGAGGGGCAACCTATAAGGATAAAACTGGACCAAGAGACAACAATAGGGTAGTGAACCACTGTCACCACATCGAAAATCCCCTGTTCTTTACGAATTTTCATCGATGGGAGGAGGCTCGATATGTGAAAAGGTCACGTAATAGATATTATAAGCTTAGGGTACATGGTGACACAATAAGGCTTTCTACAAGAAAGGCACAATTTAGGTTCAAGGCTCTAGTAGGAGGCAATTCACTTACTTGTAGAGGCCTATTTGGTGTGGCACAAAACTTGAGGTTTGATTGATTAGTTGAGTGTTAGTGTTACCAAAGGTCAAGTCTTGGAGAAAAGGTATCCAAGAATGTATACTAACAAGTCCAGGGCTCATGGAACCTTCAAAGAAGACCTTAAGTTGAAGTAAAATTGAACCAGGGTTCACCCCTTAGGGCAAACAAGTAGGGTAAGGAAATTTATGGACAAGATTGAAGTGGATGCCCATAAAAAGGATAAATTTTGTGGCAAATGCAATGCCCTTGATGTTTAGGCTTTCCAATCCCCCAAACACTATTTTCATTGGGATTCAGACCAAGCTTTAGTTAGATTGCTTGGCCTTGAAGGGGCAAAATTTGGAGGAAGAAAATTATGGATTTAAAGAGAGTTTGATCACCAACCAAATGGACTTGTCCCTTATCCGTTGGGAGTATGGAGTCAATGATACTTCTGTTATGTTTTGGTAGCATTAGACAAGTGTTCTAGTCTCTATGGTGTCTAAGAGGCTAAGGAACACAAGATCTCCAAAACCTAGAAGAGGTTTCTTGAGAAGAGCCTTAGAAACATCTCAATTGGGTTAATTAGCCAACAATTAAATATTACCTAAGTCTAACTTAGGAAGAGTGGTTCATTAAATTAAATTAATTGAGGGAGGTTGATTTTGCTTTAGAGACTTTCGAAAAAGTCACTTAATGGGGTCATGTTGATCTAAGCCATTGATTGAGATGTGATTATGGCTTTTGGTTGCCCAACATAAGATTATAAGAGCATGGTCGATGGGGTTGGAGATGACATCGAAGACACAAGAGCTGTTTGACTACCTAGTTGTCGTATTCAACAAGGGAGTAGTTGAAGCTAGGGAGACACCAGCAGCGAGGTATTCAACAGTGAGAATTTCTCCTGAAATTCTCAAGAGGTTTCCAATGTTCCAGACTAATGAAAGGAGGTTGAGTTTTCCAGTGTTCCAGACTCATGAAAGGAGGTTGAGATTTCCAATAGAGGAGTTTGAGACAACTAGTGCGAGTAGCTAGTCCCCCAATGCGAGTTGTAGCAGCATAAATTAGAATATCACTTCTAGTTGCCGAGAAAATTTCCGAAAGGATTTGCAAGTAGCTTCAAGAGGCAGAGGGAGGTAGAACGACTTGCAAGAAAGAGTCCCAAAGGTTGTATGAATTTCCAAGAGGCTGAAGTGTGCATTCATGGAAGATAGTGCAAGTGCCAGAGAGGAGCACGAGTGGGCAAGAGGATGCTAGATTTATTTGCTCGAGGGAAAATGATTTTGCTTGTTATTTCTCTAGTGAGATAAAATTGTTGGAGCTTTGCTAGAAAGGAAAGCATTTGTAATTCTCTATTTCGCAGAATATTAAGAAAACCCTCATCTGCATAAACTGCACAAGTTAGGAGGTAAATTTCTAGTTGCTGTAGTTTGTGGAAATTTCACAACTTCAAATTAGCTAAACAGTTTCTAAGGAGGCCAAAATTTTGATGCCTTAGTAGCTGTAACAACCTCGGGTCAAAAGTTCATGTAATAAAAGTTAAGAAATATGAAATAAGACCAAGGTCATGGGACATTTATTCCAAGTTGAATGTTGGGCAAAATATCTTAGTGGGCATCACTTGCTATTATGGCTAAGGGGAAGTTGGCAAAGGCAATGGCAAAGGTTTTGAATAGGAGAAAAGGCATTTTTGGCATGTTATTTATGAAAATAAAGGAAATTAGGAGAAGGGAGGTGAAAGGTCACATGTTGCATGTGAGGAGGAAATTGAAGGAAAATTAATGGAAAATGGAGAAATTAGAGGCATCAAGAATAAAAAGACATAAAAGCATCATTTTGTAGCCTTTTGTCAGTTTAGTTTTCGAATTAGTCTTAGAGAGGAGAAGAGCACCAAGAAGAGAAGGAAAGCAAGCAAGCAAAGGAAGGACAAAAAAAGCAAAGGAAAGCAAGGATCAGGCAAGGAAAGGTTGGATCAAGCAACTTCAACAGGAATACTTGCAGGTAACAGATTACATGTATGATTCCCTAGCTGGTTTTGGCATGCATGTGTATATTTCGTTTCTTTGTTGTTGGTGGCATGGGTTTTGTCGAGTTTGGACAGTAGATTTAGCCTTGCCTTGCCATTTCCAGATAAGCATGCTGTGATGGGATTCATTCTTGGTTGAGGTTTTGATTGCCATAAGGTTTTGGATCCGGGTGAGGTGGTCTCAGGAAAATCCCATGGGTTGGGGGTGGAGGTGGTTTTTTTCGGGAAGCCCTCAATAGGTGGGTGGAGATAAGAAAAAAATTCAAGGGATGGTGAAGGATTTCTGAGGCATCCAAGCTTGATTTGGTTTTGTTATCTCGGGACCGGTTTAGGTGAGATTACAATATGGTGAGGGTGGAGGTGGTTTAACCTCTGGATTCCCTTGGTTGGTTATGGATTGGTTTATTCCATGAGATCCCACATTCATGCTTGTAATATGGCAGGGGGGTGATTGATTTGGTTTAGTCCAATCTATGGTCGGATGGTATGTGGAAGTCCCTGACTTGGTTTGCTTTTGCTTTTGGTCAATAAGAACTAATTTTCTCTTGTTTTTGATGAGCAATTACACTTGTTATTATGTGGCTTTAATGACTATTCTATCATTGCTATCTTTTTGGTTATATGCTGGTTATAAGCATGGTTATATGACAAAATTAACCATGCCTCTTTTCACATTTTAATTAATGAATTTTTGGTCAATCACTGCATGACCTAATTGGTGTTATGACAACTATTGCGAGACGACATTTGTCCTTCTTGTTAAAACTATGATAAGTTTCAGATCTATATGTTTAGATTTGCATTCATGACCTGTTACAAGTTGGATGTCTGTCATGTGTTTGATGGAATGCCAGTCCTGGTTGGGAGGGGTCAGGTCAAGTCTTGTTTCAAGTTTTCTTGTGGAAACTTTGTTTCTATGTCATTCATCATTTTTGGAAGTTTCACTGAGTTCTAGGCAGAGGCCTGAGTCCTAGTCTTGAAAAAGTGACTCAGAATTCAGGGTCACTGGCATAAAACTGACTGTAAAAGTCCATAGTCGCCGGGAAGTAGGTCTATTGAGCGACTGGAGGACTACAGTCGCTTGGAGGCCTTGGCAAAGGAGTGACTGAGACTCTAGGTCAGTGAAAAAGAGAATTAGCTTAGGGGTTGGACACCTGGAGAGGTTGGGTAATTCTTGGAGGTCCTGTAGCACTTGAGGAAGGTCAGTAAAGTCTTAAGTTGCTGCCTCCATTTCGTTAAGGTCATATAGGAGGTTGAGTCTTATCATAGCGACCCCAACTCATGTTTACCCTGTGCAAACTGGTGAAAGTGGGTAAATGTGGGAGGAGGTGGTTACAAGGTGGTATCAGAGCGGGTTGCCTTCTCTTTGGGTAAAAGCCGATGTTGTCAAGGTTATGTTTGTTATGCATGGGGTCATGGTATATCGTTGGTATGGTCATGCCCGATGTTGTTATATTGCTTTGATTATGATTATATATGTATCATGCTATTGTGGACTGATTTTGCAGAAGAGATAAGCCTCCCTTGAACACCAATGCGGTATGGATTTGATTTTGGTAGCTATTTGGTTCATTTGACATGTTACACTTGCAGGAAGAAGAGAGTCAGCGATTATGAGCAAAATGGTAGACTACAATTCCTATGACTCTCCCTACAGATCAGTTGGGCAACAAGGAGATGAGCATTCTCCTGGTATAGCAGATACATTGAGGAGTTTGAGGGAAGATATCAAAAGTTGCAAAGCAAAGAATGATAGGTTGGTTGGGGCTGAGGAAAGACTTGCAAGGGCTCAGGAAAAGCAGGTAGAAGTCAATGCAATGATTCTTCAGAGCTTGTCAGAGTTGCAGAGACAAGGACAATTGAGGATCGGTCAAGAGCAGGAAGAGAAATCTAATGGAGCTTATGGTAGCAGGTGTTGGTTCAAATACAGGTTGGATAAGGGGATACAGTCAGAGGCGATAGATCGCAGGATACACCTAACAAGAGGACTGGTATGTATGGGCATCATTCTAGTTCCTCATCCAGGAGACATTATCATCACAATGATCACCGTCATCATCCTTATAGGAGGAGTGAGTACTTTCCTGAGGAGTTTAAGAAAGTCAAGCCTCCTACATTTGATGGAGAGCTGAAGTAGTCAATAGATGCAGAGGCATGGTTGCTTGTGGTGAAGAAATTCTTCAGATTGCATAGCTACTTAGAGAACATGAAAGCCAAGATAACCACCTTCAGTGTTAAAGGGAAAACAAATATTTGGTGGGAAGATGTGAATAATGTAAAGGTAATTAAGGAAGAAGAGTTGATTTGGGATGAATTCGAGAAACTCTTCAAGAAGAAGTACCTATCAGAGAGGTACTATGATGACAAAGCTAAGGAGTTTTGTGAGCTGAAGATGGGTTCTATGACAGATGATGAGTACATTAGAAGGTTCTTGGAGTTTTTGAGGTATGTGCCTTACCTCAAGAATGAGAAAGCTAAGATTCAGAAATTTCATCAGCAGTACATAGAGAACAAATTGAGTTTGATGAGCCTAGAACGTTGGAGGAGGCCATCTGGAAGTTGAAGCATTGTTATGAGCAATTAAAGCGCAAAGCTGAGCCTAAGCGTGAATAGAAGGGAAATGAGAAATTTAAAGAGAAGTGGCCACCGAATCAGGGAAGGCCTCAAGTTCTAGGTGAGAGAAAATGTTGCTCCTTCTAAGAAGTTCAATGCAGTTGAGAAGGGACATGGGTCGCAGCTTGGAGAGTAGTAGTATAGAGGTGATGGTAGGGGACCGTTTCAGTGTTGGATATGTGGCAAAGATGATCGCAAGAAGATTTGTCCATTGTACATAGAGAACAAATTGAGTTTGATGAGCCTAGAACGTTGGAGGAGGCCATCTGGAAGTTGAAGCATTGTTATGAGCAATAAAAGCGCAAAGCCGAGCCTAAGCGTGAGTATAAGGGAAATGAGAAATTTAAAGAGAAGTGGCCACCGAATCAGGGAAGGCCTCAAGATCTAGGTGAGAGAAACTGTTGCTCCTTCTAAGAAGTTCAATGCAGTTGAGAAGGGACTTGGGTCGCAGCTTGGAGAGCAGTAGAATAGAGGTGATGGTAGGGGACCGTTTCAGTGTTGGATATGTGGCAAATATCATCGCAAGAAGGATTGTCCATTGTACTAGGGTGGTAGGCCTCAAATGTACAATGATGAGGAGGCGCAGACAGTTAGGGATGTTAGTCGTAACATTCCTCGGATTTATGCAGTTGTGGACAACAAGCAGGCAGATCACTAGGCATCCATTATTGAGTTGGAATGTAAGCTCTGAGGTCAAGTTGTTTCTATTTTGATTGACCTTGGATCTAATTATAATTATGTTAATCCTGACCTGGTGGATAAGTGTCGCTTGAGAAAAGAAGTGCATGCGAAGTCTTGGTTGGTGCAGTTAGCTACATGTACCAAGAAGAGAGTTCATCACTAGGTAAGAGCTTGTGCATTTGAGCTAAATTGTGTTAAAATTGGCAACTAGGGCCAAACTCCATCTTGGACAACTCATATGATGGAGATGATATTTTTATTGGATTCCTCTTTCAAGAGGTGCAAAATTGATCTAAAGATCATTTCGTTTGGATGAGCAGAGGTGTGATTTTGAATTTATTTCTCACACGTGCAAATTGTCAAGGTCGAGCAAAATTCAAATGTAGGCTTATGAAGCCCAACAAATGTGTCTTTTCACCCTCATCGAATTGTATAAATAGAAGTGACCCTCGTCATTTTGGACATCAATCACTCATCACATCTTTCTCTCTCCTCTCCTCATTGGTTTGTACATCACTTGGAGCAACTCTTCTCTACTTCACATGTGTGGTAGGGGGCTGAACTTTTCAACATCAAAGTGCAGGATGAATTGCAGAATTTTGGACAATGTTGATCGAGCGTCAAACCCTCATCTTTGAGTGCGGTTTTCAGGCATAATTTTCGATTTTGTGAGGAGGTACTATTGGGCACATAAATCAAGGTTATTGGGGCAGTTTGACCTGCGTTGACCGCAACTTTGATTGAAGTTTCAGTGACTGTTTTTGGGCTGATTTTGACTCTTCTTGTAGGCTGAGTTGACTGACTTTGACCGAACTTTCTTGGGGATGATTTGTTGTAGATTTCACCATCATTGACTTTTGGTTAGGGCCTCTGATTCACTGTTGTTGACTGCTGTTATGACAGAGCTGATTTGATATTGTTGAGCATGTAAATTTGTATTATGTACTCTCTCTCTCTCTCTCTCTGTGTTGAACTATTGAAGAATGATAAGAAGAATTTGGTCAAGTGCTTTCCCCACATTTTTCCCTGACATCCGCCAAATATTGTGTCCTCTTGTCTTGGCTTGCCTTCTGCTTATTGTTTATGTTTTATTTGCATTTGCTATCAATATTAATGTGATTGCTAATCTGGAAATTGATATTGGGCTAATAAGGAAAATTGACCATTCCCCTCTAGTGATAACAAGACTACCGAGATTCTGCAATTGATCCATTCTGATTTTTCTGGTATGTTGGCTGTAGCATCTTTGGGAGGGTATTTGTACTATGCTATTTTTGTTGAGGACTTATCTCGCAAAACTTGGATCTATTTCTTGAAGACGAAGGATAAAGTGTTCAAGTGGTTCTACTCTTTCAAAGCCTTGGCTGAAAATCAAACAGGGAAGAAGATCAAAGTATTGAGGACAGCTAATGGAACCAAACATGAGTCAAATGAGTTCAATGACTATTGTAGAGAAGTTGGCATTAAGAGGGAGGCCAATACTGCTTATGCTTTTGAACAAAATGGAGTTGCCGAAAGGAAGAATCGAACCATCATTGAAGCTACTCGTGTCATGCTTCATGACCAAGGCCTACCGAAGTTTTTATGGGGAGAAGCTTCGAACACTGTCGTGTACGTTCAAAATAGATGCGCACATCAGGCATTGGACTCCAAAATTCCCGAAGAAGTTTTTACCGGTAAGAAATCTGATGTTTCTCACTTTAGAATTTTTGGTTGTCTTGTGTATTTTCAAGTGCTGAAAGAAAAGAGAAGCAATCTGGATGCATTTGGGAAGAAAGGAACATTTGTGGGCTGCAGTGAAACTTCAAAGGCATATAGAATCTATGTGCCTGGTCAGAGGGAAGTGGAAATAAGTCATGATGTCACGTTCGATGAAGATGCTGCCCTAGGAAAGGTTAGAGATCTTCCTATTTCAAAGAAAGACAAAGATGAAGATGCAGGAAAGCTGGAAGAACCGAAGGATGAATCGATGCCTGATGTTGAAGGGCCGATCGATCCCATTGATCCACCTCCTAGTGAGCCCTCTTTCTGAAAAAGGAGGCCCTCATGGCTCAGAGACACTCTCGAAGATGCCAAGAGACATATTGAACCAAGGGGGACATTTCGTGAAAGGTAAGAAGGCAAACATGTACCAAGGGTACTTAGTGGCCATGAGCACCATTGTTCAATATGAGCTTGGCACGTTCGTAGAAGATGTGAAGTACCAAGGTTGGAAGTATGTAATGAACCAGGAGTATGAGTCGTTCATGAAGAATGACGTATGGGATGTGGTCCCTAGACCCAAGGACATGTTTGTTGTCACCTCAAAATGGCTTTACAAAATCAAACATCAAGCTTATGGGAGTGCTGAAAATTTTAAGGCCAGGTTTAGGTTTGTTGCCAGAGGCTTCTCTCAAAAGGAAGGTGTGGACTATGATGAGATATTTGCACCAGTTTCTCAATATACCACCATTCTTTCGAATATTGCCCTTGCTGCCTCTCAGGGATGGAATCTACATCAAATGGATGTCAAATTTGCTTTCTTACATGGCTTGCTTAAGGAGGAAGTTTATGTAGAACAACTTGAAGGGTTTGAAGTTCTGGACCGGGAATCACTTCAATGCAGGGTGAAGAAAACCCTCTATGGGTTGAAGCAAGCCCCTAGGGCTTGGTATGAGAGGATCGACAACTATCTTATGAAGCTGGGGTTTACAAGAAGTGAAGTTGATTCGAACCTTTACTTAAAGGTTGAAAATGACACGCCTCTCATTTTGGTGCTCTATGTAGACGATCACTTTTTGACAGCTACAGACCCTCTCATTCATGAATGCAAGAGCCAGTTGGCTTTTGATTTCTAGATGAAGGACATAGGGTTGATGCACTACTTCCTAGGCATGGAGGTCTGGCAAAAGCCAGGTGAGATTTTCCTTTCTCAAGGAAAATACATTGTGAAGTTGCTTGAAAGATTTGGGATGGTGATTGCAAGTCTGTGACTACACTGATGGAACTCAACTTCGAGAAGCTATGCAAAAGTGTTGCTTGGCCTGATTTGGGAAATCCTTTTGAGTATCATCAACTCATGGGGGCCCTGATGTTCTTGGTGAACTCCTGTCCGGACATATGCTTTGCAGGGAATATGTTGAGTAAATTTATGGTTGAGCCTCATCACATACATTGGATTACTGCCACGAATCTCTTGAGATATCTTCGGGGCATAATAACTATGGATTGAGATACATTGTCGGGAATTTGAGGCTCCATGGATATTCTGATGATGATTAGGCTGGTAGTGTGGTGGATCATAAGAGCACATTTGGATGTTGCTTCTCACTAGGTTCTACTTCGATATCCTGGATGAGCAGGAAGCAGAAATCGATTGCTTTAAGCACTGCCGAGGCCGAATACATTGCAGTTAGTATGGCCTGTTGTGAAGCTGTTTGGTTGAGGAAGCTCTTTAGTGAGCTGTTTGAGCATGTGTTGGAGACCATCATGATCTATTGCGACAACCAAAGTGGGATTCGTCTTTCAGAGAATCTCGTGTTCCACGACTGTCCCAAGCATATTGATATAAGGTATCACTTTATCCGGGATATGGTACAACGGGGAGTAGTAAAGCTCCATCACATTGGGACTAATGAGTAGGTTGCAGATATTCTCACGAAGCTCCTGGGGAAGGTCAAATTCTTAACCTTCTGTGAGAGACTTGGAGTTGTGGAAAGACCCTCCTATGAGGGTCTCGCGTGAGTTGGACATTGAGCTTTGGGAGCTCCGGGGGCTTGGGGGTACTTCTTGGAGCTATGAGCGACCATAGGGTTAGAGGCTTACGTTCCCCTAGTTGTGCGATGTGTACAAGGTGAGAGGTTCACCTTCCCCTGTGGTAGTCCTTGTTGGTTTACATATGCATAGGATGAGTGGTTCACCTTCTCCTATGGCATATGAGCAGGATGAGTGGTTCACCTTCTCCTGCTTGTGCCTCAGCATACATCTTACCCATGTCGTCCGGGACTCATGGAAAGTACCTCTCATATGGCCAATGAGTTGGGAAATGTGGATAAAGACCATAGCACTACTGATGGACACATCGTGTACTGCCGTACCCTCTATGCCAAGATGCATGGTGTTCAATAACTTGATTTAGGATCAAGTCTATTTGAGGTTTTACCTCTGGACTTACTTTGGGTCAGTGGAGAGTGGCAAGGTCTTTTGACTTGCTGTCGATCAATTGTTCTTCATTATTTCGTCATGGTTCAAAAGAGCAGAGTAGAGTAGTGCAGGGATGACAGAGATGGTACAGTTTGTTAGATGGATTGGTAGGTGGATTTCTCCCTAGTTGAGAGGGAGTGTTAAAATTGGAAAGTAGGGCCAAACTCCTCCTTGGACAACTCATATGATGGAGATGATATTTTTATTGGATTCATCTTCCGACAGGTGCAAGGTTGATCTAAAGATCATCTTGTTTGGATGAGCAAAAGTGTGATTTTGAATTTATTTCTCAGACGTGCAAATTGTCAAGGTCGGCCAGAAGTCAAATATAGGCTCTTGAAGCCCAACAAATGTGTCTTATCACCCTCATCGAATTTTATAAATAGAAGTGACACCTCCTCATTTTGGACATCAATCAGTCATCAGACCTTTCTCTCTCCTCTCCTCATTGGTTCGTACATCACTTGGAGTAGCTCTTCTCTACTTCGCACGTGTGGCAGGAGGCTGAAGTTTTCAAGATCAAAGTGCAGGACAAATTGCAAAATTTTGGACAACGTTGACCAACGTTGATCGAGGGTAAAACCCTCATCTTGGACTCCTGTTTTCAAGTAGAATTTCCGATTTTGTGAGGCCATATTGCTGGGCACAAAAATTGAGGTGATATGGGCAGTTTGACCTGCGTTGACCACATGCTTGTTTGATCGCAATGTTGACTGCAGTTTGATCGGGTTTGACTGAAGTTTCAGGGATTGTTTTTGGGCTGATTTTGACTCTTCTTGGAGGCCAAGTTGATTGACTTTGACCAAGTTGTCTTGGGGACGATTTGTTGCTGATTTGACCAGCGTCGACTTTTTGGTTAGGGCTTTTATTTGACTGCTATTATGATAGGGCTGATTTGATAGTGTTGGGCATGTAACTTTGTATTATGTACTCTCTCTCTCTTTGCTGAACTATTGAAGAATAATAAGAAGATTTTGATCAAAGGGTTTTTCCCTGGTATCTGGCAAATATTGTGTCCTTGTCTTGACTTGGCTTGGCTTGTCTTCTGCTTATTGTTTATGTTTTATTTGCATTTACTATCAATATTGATGTGATTGCTAATCTGGAAATTGATATTGGGCTAATAAGGAAAATTGAAGTAAATTGCTCTTAAGCAAGAGGGGACTTGGTGGAGTCTTGCTCCAACTACTTTTATGTGCTTGATGAATAGATTGTTGCATCCTTATCTGGACAAGTTTGTTATTGTATTCATTGATGGCATATTGATATATTCTAAGAATGAGGAAGAGCATGCTGAGCACCTATTAGCAGTGTTGAGATTGCTAAAAGAGCATTAGTTGTATGCCAAGCTTAGCAAGTGCAGTTTCTTTCAAACAAAGGTACATTACTTGGGACATGTTGTTTCCAAGGAAGGCATAACAATGGACTCGGAAAAAATAAGGGCTATTATGGAGTGGGCAACTCCTAGAAATGTGGATGTAGTCAGATCATTCATGGGGTTAGCAGGTTACTAGAGGAGGTTCATCAAAAACTTCTCACACATTGCATATCCTATTACATCATTGCAAAGAAAAGGCAAGAAATTTGAATAGACAAAGGAATGTGTAGCTAATTTTTAGCAATTGAAGCAGTTGTTGACAAACGCTCAAATTCTTAAGATTGCATATCCGGATAAAGTGTTCGTGGTGTGTACAAATGCCTGCAAGAGGGGACTTGGTGGAGTCTTGATGTAGGAGGGACATCTGGTGTGCTATGAGTCCAGGAAACTGAATGAGCACGAGCAGAACTATGTGACTCATGATCTTGAGTTGACAACTATTATTCATGCCTTGAAGATGTGGAGGCATTATCTTCTTAGTAGGAGTTTTGTATTGATGAGCGATCACAGTGGGTTGAGATAGCTGTTTGACCAACCGAATCTGAATTCCAGGCAAACCAGATGGTTGGCCACAATTAGTATAAAAATGTTACAGATGCTCTTAGTAGGAGGGTAATTTAAGGGTAAGAAGAAAAGGGTTACAATTGCTCTTATTAGGAGAGTGTAGATGAACCATGTTGCAATAGTGAGCTCGTATGGGACGAATTTATAGGATCAGATCTTACATGCAAGACAACAAGATGAAAGGTACAGGGAGCTTAGGCACATGTTACAAAAACAAGGTACAAGTGATTAGGATGTGGACTATCATCTCACGACAGATGGTTTGGTGAGATTTAGGGACGAGATCTATGTGCCAGATGATAGTGGGCTTAAGAAGCTTATCTTGAGGGAGTTTCATATCAAGCCATATTCAGGTCACTCAGGGTATCAGAAGACGTTGACAACAATGAAAAATTTGTACTATTGGCCGAATTTGAAGAACGAAGTGGCAAAGTTTGTGGCTAGATGGTTGGACTGTCAGCAGGTGAAAGCA
The DNA here is from genome assembly GCA_034641835.2 of Pinus albicaulis. Taxonomy (NCBI): domain Eukaryota; kingdom Viridiplantae; phylum Streptophyta; class Pinopsida; order Pinales; family Pinaceae; genus Pinus; species Pinus albicaulis. Next base: position 1,672,389,710 of record CM076580.1, on the reverse strand, counting down.
GAGTGTAAGCATCCAGGTGGGTTTTTTCATTCTATTCCAATTCCAGAATGGAAATGGGAGGTCATTTCCATGGATTTCCTTACAAGTCTTTCGAGGACATCTAGGCAGCGTGATTCTATAATGGTTGTGGTTGAAAGGTTAAGCAAGGTAGCTCACTTCATTTCAGTGAAGATTACTTATTCAACATTTGAGGTGGCATATGTCTTCATCAAGGAAATCATGAGATTGCATGGTGTTTAGAAGAAGATTGTGTCGGACAGGGATGCTAAGTTCACTTCCAAGTTTTGGAGGGAGCTGTTTGCAAGTTTGGAAACAAAGTTGGCCTTAGTACAACTTATCATCTGTAGGGAGATGGACAGACAAAGAGGGTCAACAAGATTCTGGAGGATATGTTGAGGATGTATGTAATGCACCAACAAAAGAGATGGGAGGAGTACCTTCTATTGGTTGAGTTTGCTTATGACAATGGTTATCAGGGATTGCTGAGGATGAGTCCGTTTGAGGCACTATATGGGCAAAGTTGTAACACTCCCATCAGTTGGAGTGATCCAATGAACATGGTACTTATACGACCGAACATGTTGGCAGAAATAGAGCAGGAAATGTAGGTTATAAAGATGAATTTGGAGGCAACATAGGGCAGTTAGAAGAGTTATGAAAACCAACAAAGGGCATTTAAGGATTTTCAGGTTGGGGAGCATGTGTACTTGCGCATCAAGCCTGAGAAGAGCTCCTTGAGGATTCGATCATGTGCAAAGTTGGCACCACGATATTGCGGGTCTTTCGAGATCCTTGAGAGGATTGGAGCAGTGGCCTGCAGACTTGCACTGCCTCCGACAGTGAAAGTCCAAGATATTTTCCATGTTTCATTGCTTAAAATATATGTAAAAGATGTTGATAATGTTAGTGATTGGTCTGTATTGTAGTTAGAACTAGAAGGAGAATTGCAGCTGGAACCTCAGTGCATATTGTAGCGGAAACAACTCATGGTTTGGAACATAACAATTGAGCAAGTTAAAGTGCAGTGGAAACACTTTAGGCCCAAAGGAGCTACATGGGATATCGCTGATTAGATGCACGTCATGTATCCTTTATTGTTTGTTGGTGGAGGCAAATGAGTTTTTGGTATTTGTACATATTTATGTATGGTTGCTATTGTAAATACCGCAATGAGCTATGTTATAAATCTCCAACAAGTGGTATGGTTATCATGTTATGTTTTTCATGATGGTTTTGCTTTTGAGCAGGTTGATCATTGTAAATACTGCATCGATCTAAGTTATAAAGCTCCATGGGAAGTATGTTTTGCTTTTCAGTGGCCTTGCTGGTTGTAGGTATCATAGAACATTGAGGACGATGTTCCCTAAGGGGGAGGGGTCTGTAACAGACATAGGTCAAAATTTCATGTAATAAAAGTTAATAAAGGCAAAATAAGACCAATGTCATGGGGGACTTATTCCAAGCTGAATGTTGGGAAAAATATCCTAGTGGGCATCACTTGTTGTTGTTATGGCTAAGCGGAAATTGGCAAAGGCAATGGTAAAGGTTTTGAAAAGACAAAAAGACATTTTTGGCATTTGATTTATGAAAATAAAGGAAATTAGGAGAAAAGGGAGGTGAAAGGTCACAGGTTGTATTGGAGGAGGAATTTGAAAGAAAATTAATGGAAAATGAAGGAATTAGAGGCATCAAGAATAAAAAGACATCAGCGCATCAGTTTGTAGCGTTTTGTCAGTTTAGTTTTGGAATTAGTCTCAAAGAGGAGAAGAGCACCAAGTCGAGAAGGAAAGCAAGGAAGCAAAGGAAGGACAAGGAAAACAAAGGAAAGTAAGGACAAGCAAGGAACGATTAGACCAAGCAGCTTCAACATGAATACTTGTAGGTAACAGATTGTATGTGTAATTTCCTAGTTGGTTTTGGCATGTATGGCATATGAATGTGTGTATTTGGTTTCTTTGTTGTCGGTGGCATGGATTTTGCTAGGTTTTGACAGTGGATTTAGCCTTGCCTTGCGATTTCCCAATAACCATGGTGTGATGGGATTCATCCTCGGTTGAGCTTTGGATTGCTGGAAGGTTTTGGATTTGGGTGAGGTGGTCACAGGAAAATCCCAAGGGTTGGGGGTGGAGATGGTTTTCTTCGGGAAGCCCTCAATAGGTGTGTGGATACAAGAAAATTTCTCAAGGGATGATGAAGAAATTCTGAGGCATCCAAGCTCGGTTTGGTTTTTTGATCTCGGGACCGGTTTAGGTGAGATGACGGTATGGTGATGGTGGAGGTGGGTTAACCTTTGGTTGTTTATGGATTGGTTTATCCCATGAGATCCCACATTCATGCTTGGAATATGGCACGAGGGTCATTGGCTGAAAGAAAGATTTGTTTAAGCTCCAATCTATGGTCGGGTGGTATGTAGAAGTTCCTGACGTGGCTGGCTTTTGCATGTGGTTAATAAGAGCTAAGTTTCTCTTGTATTTGATGAGTAATTATACTTGTTATTATGTGGCTTTAATGGTTGTTCTATCGTTGTTATATTTTTGGTTATATGTTGGTTATAAGCATGGTTACATGGCAAAAGTAAGTATGGTTGGTTCTTTTCACATTTTAATTAATGAATGTTTAGTTAATGAATGGATGACCTAATTGCTGTTATGACAATTATTGTGAGAAGGCATTGGTCCTTCTTGTTAAACCTTAGATAAGTTTAAGATCCCTATGTTCAGATTTGCATTCATGGTCTATAGGTTGCATGTCTATCATGTGTTTGACGAAATGCCAATCCTGGTTGTGAGGGGTCAGGTCAAGTGCTGGTTAAAGTTTTGTTGTGGAAGCTTTGTTTTTATGTCATTCATCATTTCTGGAAGTTTCACTAAGTTCTAGGCAGAAGCTAGAGTCCTAGTCTTGAAAAAGTGGCTAAGAATTTGGGGTTGCTGGCACAAAACTGACTGGAAAAGTTCATAGTTGCTAGGAAGCAGGCCCATGGGAGCGACTGGAGGCCTACAGTTAGTTGGAGGCCTTGGAAAGGGAGCGACTGAGGCTCTAACTGAGTGAAAAAGATAGTTAACTCAGGGGTTGGACACTTGGAGAGGTGGGGTAACCCCTGAAGGTGCTGTAGCACCTGAGGAAGGTCAATAAAGGCTTAAGTTGTTGACTCCATTTCCTTAAGGTCATATAGGAGGCAAAGTCTTATCATAGTGACCCTCAACTCGTGTTTACCTCGGGCAAACTTGTGAAAGTGGGTAAATGTGGGAGGAGGTGGTTATAACAATAAAAATTCCAACAATTACTTATGCAATGGAAAATATATTTTTGATGGGAGAGCTACCAATAGTTCACCATTAAGGACATTCATTCACATGTTATGTATGAGTAATGCATGTAATAGATCGCCTAGATTGGCATTCTATAGGTCTTCAACAAATTAGGGCACAATTGCAATATTAGAATCAACAATATCCAATACATTAGACATGAAAAAGATATATATTCAACATTTAGATACACTTACAAGATAACATGCAAAGATTCTGTTATCACAGTAACCCTGTTTTTAATTTTTTTAGAAAACGCTGATAGTTTTAGTGTCAACATTTTAGTTGTAATCAACAGGGAAATCATTGTAAGCGGGGATATCAATGCTTTAATGTTCCAATAATGTTTTCTGAATAAATCCGCTAACAACAAGCTTATTAGCATTTCCGATATAATTGACAGGCCGACTGTCGCGCCAAAAATGAATTTGAAATTTAATTTTGGAATTACATTGACCACATCAACGACAATGATAAGGTTTGCAAGCGTGACACTAGTAAGTGTAATGTTAAATCATTGATTTGTTCGCTGCCATCGATATATTGTTTATTTATTAATCATGGTTTAAAATGTGAATTCCCCCCAAATTGTAATGATTTCCCCTCTCCATCGATTAAACTCATTTCACTTTGTAAATTGGTGATTTCGTTCTTAAGTTTGGTGATTTTGCTATAATTGGTAATGTATGGCAAGATTTCATCCTGCTTCTCCTGCAAAGATCCAGGATCAAATCTCGATGTTTTTGTTTCCAACTAAAGTCTGCAATGGGGAAAGGTGACAAGGTTAATTGGGCTGAGCCGAAGGCATCAGATCTATTGGAGGTTTATCCCAATATCCAACAACAATTTCAGCAGGGCGATTGGCGTGAGTTCTTCCACTGTTGCACTGATTACCACGATGTGGTGGCTCATTCATTTGCTTAGAATTTCGATGGAAACCAGGTGGAAGTCGGTGGGCTCTCCTTCTTTGTTAGAAAACAACTAATCTTAGAGACCACAACCTTCCCAACATACAGGGAAAGAGTTTTTAGAAGCCATGTCTTTGCAGGGGTTGATGTGCCCTTCTTTCTGAAGGAAGCGTTTAGGAATCGTAATTGGAGAGGCAGGGTTCAGAGGGTCTGGCTACAAGACAAATGGAACTGGCTTTTGAAGATAATCTTGTCGTAAATCTCTATCACTTCCATTTTCTTACACATTTAGTTGGTCAAGTTAAGATGAGCACTTGTTTCTATTTGTTGGAGAGTCTCAGGCATATGGTAGCTCGTTTTAGAGCAAGAAAAGACCCCTCCTCCCACTATATCTATTGCAAAGCACTCATTAAACTACTGATTGAAAACCAGTTGGCCAAAGTAGGAAGAACCTGGAGCCACTTCCTATTTTTGGGAGGTTTTCAACCTCAAATCCCTAAAGCCTTAAGAGGAAGGAAGAAATCTATTAAACAGGGGAAAAAAACTCAAGAAATAACCCCTATGGAGACAACTCCTAGCAAAAAAGACGCAGAGGTCCCTTCTACATCCTCTGGCCCTAAAATCCCCAAAGTTTACCAAAGAAAGAGTGCCAGGCTTAGTAAACTAGACCCTGCATCCCCTGCAATCTTACCTTCTGCTATCAGTTCTCCCTAGGCCATGAGTTCACTTGTTGAAGCCTCCCTTCCACACAGAACTATGTCAGAGAGCATTGAAGGCAAAGAGGTCGAAGTTGAGATCCAAGTTGAAGAAACACTGTCTGAAACCCTTAAAGGAGGCAGACAACCTCATACAAGGGCAACAAATAAGTTAAGGTTTAAAATTAAACTGAGAAGTAATCGAGATTTGGCCAAGGAGGTGATTGATGTAGATAATGTGCCATTGAAGGAACTTGTCATCAACATAAAGAAGACTGCAGGCTCTAAAATGAGCAGAGACAAAGAAATTAAAGGAAAAAGTCCTATGGATACCAAGCAAAGCAAGAAACAGAGGTTGGAAAAGGTGGATGTGCTTCTAAAAGCACCCAGTGCTCTCAACTAGGAGGCTTGGTGTCATTTTGAAGATTTTGGTCATGCACTTAAGAAACAACAATTTTGGCTTTATCGCTAACAATGTGCTTGACAACGTTTTTACCTAAGTTGCAGGAAACATGGAAACGAAAACGAGTTTTTGAAACAGGAAGCGATATGACCTCCCCAAATTTTGGAAACGGGGAAACACAATATATATATATAGTATAATTGAAATTTATATTAGAATTTAGGACATTTAAGAAATGTTATGTGACATCTTAAAAGTTGAAAACATACATGATAAATTCAAAGCATAAACTATTACAAGTTACAACACATTTACTCATAAATGATAACAGACACAATGAAAATAACAATATCGGAATATCCAAAACCAACCTTTATTATATATAAAAATCTGAAAATCAGCCTTTATTATATTTCAAAATATGAAAATCAGCCTTTATTATATATATGAGGCTACAAGTACAATAAAGTCAAAAGACTAATACTCATTATCAGAATCCTCGTCAAATAGAGTAGCAGAAGCATGCTTAGGAGTGGATGGTATAGTTGAAGAAGATGTTTGACCAATTGCACTTCTGTGATGCTGGTCCTCAATATTCAAGGCAGCAAGAGAGAGATCCAAATCAAGATTCTCTAGATCCACATCCCATTCCTTAGAAGGACCATTGCCATATTCTGGACCCCTACGAGATGCAAGGCGAAGGTTGGAGTGCACATAAACAAGATCCCCATAGGTGCTCCAATTCCTTTCTGTTGATGAAGAGCTTGCCACTTGTGAAAGGAGGCGAATGGAAACGTTTTGCAAATGTACAACATTTGGTCCATGACAAATCCACCACCTAACTGGATTCATGGTGCTTCTCTCCTCCAAAAATGATATATTTGACTAATCATCTATTTTTGCAACAAAACTCAAAATTCTTCCTTCATCTCCTTGTGTAGATGAGCTGGAAAAATTCTCATAAGGGCTTTTTTCACCCCATTAGCCACCTCTCTATCCTTATGGGGTGGCTTCTTCTTCCCATTGCTTTGAGCAATAAGTTTCTCATAAAATTTTGGGTTCAAGGTATGTGCTAAAGTATGCAATGGAGTGTTGAAATTGTTCCACCTATGAACAATGATTTTCTTGATTAATTCGGCAAAATGATCATCTAAAAACAAAAGCTGTGGAGATTCTCGTGAAATGATTTCCATAGTGTTTTCAACCATGGAATCCATGTCATCATATACCTCTCCTAAGAAAGGTCGGTTAGTATCAGGATTCTGAAGAAGCTCAAATGCAAGGGTTGTGAACATTAGCAAGAAATGTATCTTGCTCCACCAATCCTGATCAAGGCACAATCTACGCATCATAGATCCCCGCTCTGAATCTGCCTATCTCCACTCAGCCCAAAGTTGACTCACCACTATAGACACTAATGCTTGCTTAACCTCAACAAGGCGACACAACATTATGAAGTTTGAGGCATATCTTGTTTCAACAACTTTTAACAACTCCAATTTGGAGTACTTTCGAAATATTGCTCGAGACTGGTGGTGGTTGGTGATGAATTCAACAATCTCTTGCTTCCCCTGTGAGTTCCTTTATCCATGGAACTTCATTGTCGATCTCCTCTAAGATCAATTTCGGATTATGGACAATGCAGGGTGTCCAAAAGATGTGGTCATACATCCCCTCAATAATCAAACCTACAGCTTTGCATACTATTGCATTATTCGTGATAACGTGCACCACCCTGTTAGGACCAACTTGTTCAATAGATTTGATAATAATATCAACAATGAATTGTGCATCTTTACTTCTCCCGAGCAGTCTTCCGCCTTTAAAAACATTGCTTCTTTTGGTGAAGTGGCAATGATATTTATCAATGGTCTATGCTTTGTATCTGTCCATCCATCTGAGACTATGGTAACTCCAAGAAGAACGTATTGGTGATAACACATCCTCCACAAGATCCTTCTCATTTTTGGGAAGTTGAGTTCTAACTTTCTGATAGTTAGGCCCCTTGTACTTGAGGAGCTTTGATAACTGCCCTTATCATATCTTTCTTGTAAGGAGAGCGAACAACATTGAATGGGATACTGCATGCATAGATGCACCGAGCCACTCTGGAATCGACTTCTTCTCTTGTTTGCACATTCACCACTTTAGCAATTCTGCTATCTTGAATTGTACCAGATGCCCGTTTGGATGGTGGTTGTTCTGGTTGTTGAGTGCCTCTCCTCTTCCTTGCTTAAACTACAATCCTTGGCTCAGTGTTTGTTGGATTTTTAGCTTGACTAAGATCATCATGCTTTATTTTAATTCCATCAGCCTGATCTTGCTCTCATTCATATTCCCTCCTTGCCGCAGGGTCTGATGTTTTTGTGCAACCTGCAATCCCTTGTCCTCCTCCATGCATAATATGTGCCTTCACTCTTGGGTAAGAGCCCTTGTCAGAATTATTGCAAATATTACACTACCATTCCCATGAGCCACCACATCTTTTGTAACTTCTCAACATGCCTCCAAAGAGGATAATATTCAGCCCTTGGGTTGGCCTCGGGTTTTGAACTTGAACCTTGAATGGAAGCCATTTCTGCAAAAAAAATTAAAAAAAAAAATCTGTAAATAAAAAACTTTTTTTTATAATTTTGGTAGCATAAACCCTCGAAAAATAGACGAAATAATGGGAAAAAACCAAGACATTGAATGCTTCTTACCCAAAATAATTTTGTGTAGCTGAAGCTACCCCAAAATGCCAAAAAAAACAAGAGAAATATGGCTGTAACTCAGCCAAAAACCAAGAATGCCGTAGCTGGAAACTTTGTACTCCAAATCTGCTTTTGAAATCTCTTTCTTGCTGCTGAAATCTCCTTTGCTCACTAGTGAAAGCTCCCTAGCTGAAGCACTACGCTCTTCCTCCTTTCTCCTCGCTAAAATCGCTCTTCTCCAAGTGAAACGACTTGCTCAATTCGTTTGATGAGAGAATGAGGACAATCGTCTTTTTATAATTTTAGAAAGGCATCTAGAAGCATCCAAAAGACAAACAAAATAATTAAAATAATATTAAAAGACAGGAAAACCGAAAAAAAATAAAAAACACAACATAAAACATTGTCGAGGGAAGGAAACACGTTTTCGGCCGTACTGGCAACGTTTCCCGTACGAGAAACGTACTAGTATGACCAGAAATGCATTTCTCGGCCGTACGGTACACGTTTCAGCATTTCCGTTTCGTTTTTTTGGGGAAACGGGCCCTAGACCCACGTTTCCTGCAACTTATGTTTTACATACAATAGAGCAGGGAGTAGCTGACATTCCCATTGTCAGCAATTTTGAAAGAAGTAGGAGCTGACATGTCCACTATCAATAGTTTTGAAAGTAGGAGTTGATATCTCCAAAGTTAGCAATTTTCAGGAACAGGAGCTGACATCTTTGTTGTCAGTGATTTTGAAGGGAAATGCTGACATCTCCATTGTCAGCGAATTTTGGCAAGATAAATGTTGACATTCCCGCCGTCAGCAAATTCTAAAAAATAGGTGGAAAGGAAACGCTGACAGTCAGGCTGTTAGCGCAACTGTTAGCGAAATATTCATCTTAGGAAACCAAAGACGCTGACAACGGTAGTATTAGCAAATTTCACCAGGAAGCTTGAGGGAAAAGGGACTCTAACAGAAAGATAGTTTTTGGTGAAGGATTGAACTTGTTTTCCAGCGAGGATTCGGTTCTATTAGTCAGGGACCTGTTTCTACTTTCGAGGAAGATATTCTCAAGATACTTTTTCTTAGCCTATATGTTAGCATATTTCCCAGCATATATTTTATTCTAGAAAAAAGCTTAATGTAATTAAAGATATTTTCCACATGCATGAAAGTAGAATATTTTGATATTTTTGGATTATTGTAATTAAGTTTGAAACTATAATCTTGTGATCAGTTGATGTGACGTCTATAAAGACAATTTTTGAAGAATGGAAAAGGGTTGGTTTGTAGTGTAAAAACATTTGCATTATGGTGTATATGAGCATATCTTAAATATATTACAGTTTTGATGAGCATTTGCAGAAAATTCATGTGTTGTAGTTCCCTGTCCGTTATATCTCTATTTATGAAAAATCTTTTTCATGTCTGGAAACTTCGGTTTTTTGAGATTGAGATTCATTCCTGCTCCTTTCTCGTATTTCTCAGTCATTAGTACTTGTTGCTTCTATCGGCTATAATTTTGTTTTCTTTCTCTAAATCTCTCAAATTGTCTAAGGAGTTCTTACTACCTTGATTTTTGTGTCCTGCTCATTAGATCTATAGCATCATTTGATAAAACTAGACTCCATGCCCAATGGTGTCTTTTATATACATTTCAACCAAATTTCATCATTCCATAGAGAAATCTTGCCATAGAGCTCAAAGTAAAACCTTCTACTCTAGTGACCTTGAGTAGTTGTGTTTTAGGGAGAGATCCCTCTCAAGGTTTAAGGGCCAGCTTTCAACCTCAAAGAGGTTCGAGGTTTCCTTAGAGTTTTCCCCCCACCCAAGGTTTTCTCTAAGTGATAACATATTCCATTTCTTTCATCGAAAGAATAACTCCAAAGTACAACGATTTAGCTCCAAATATTAAAATCCATCAATGATCTGATTTTCTCCACAAGTTTAAGGGGTTGAAATGCACAAGGTTGAATATCTGAGTGTGATGTGATGATGAGATGTCAAAGAAGGCCTCATCTATTTATAGAAAGAGGACGAGTTCTAATTTAGCCTACTAGTACTAGCCCTCCAAAACAATAAAATAATGGGCAAGTAATGCTAGTTTAGGCAAGTGTTCTAGTCTTAGTTGGTGTCTACGAGACTAAAGAACATAATGGATTAATTTTCTCCAATACGTAGAAAAAGTTTCCAAGGAAAATGCCTTAATTTTAATTTATTAGCTATTTTATTAGGGAAATGGCTTAATTAATCAAAATTAATTGAGGTAAGTTGATTTTCCTCTAGTGACTTCTAGAAAAGTCATTTGATGGGGTCAAGATGATATTGGCCATCGACTGACATTAGATTGTGGCTATTGATTGCTCAACGAGAGATTATAAAAGGAAATTAGTGGGAATTTATAGAACACACAGACACAAATTTGCAATGATAGCAAGGGTTCAGTGATAGTGTGAGGGCACCAACAGATCGAGATCAACAATGATTGAAGCAAGGATTGTTGGAGGAAATTCTTCACAACGATCTCTAGATGTAATGAACAAAGTTCATATACATAGTAGAATACTCGCACGATCTGAAATATATAAAGATCCATGGTAGGATAAATATATTTATATAAGAATGTACAAAAGATATGAGATGATGCTACAAATGAGGTCTCACTTATATACCTAGGCAAGTGCTCCTTTATGAATGGTCTTGCGCTTAGGGACATGCCTCTTCAATAACTAAGCTATTATTATAATTATTATTTATTTTATTATATTTATATTATTTTAGATGAACTATATTCATAACATAGGATCCTCTGAGTGATACACAAAAATGTCGCATTGAGAAGGGATCTGATCATCCTAAGTTAAACTTTTGTGGAACCTTCTTGTTATTGGATGCTTCATGTGAATTTTTTCTTCTTTTTTAGTTTTTATTTTTTCTATATTTCTAATGGCTACAAGCATGACAGTAAAATAGAGAATCTCTAAAAACTTATGTAGCGAAACACTTGCATCGCGAATTGCGATGACAACGAAGTTGACGATAGGTTGATGGCCAAAGGCCGGATCAGACTAGCTCTATGCAGCAGTTGAGCGATCAGAGGATCGAACAAGTTTGATACCAAATGTTATGAAAAAAGTTCATATAAGCCGCAAAATACTCAAAAAGATTTGAAATATATAAACATCCATGATATGACAAATATATTTAAATAAGAATGTACAAAAGATATGAGATAATGTTACAAATGAGAGCTCACTTATATACCTAGGTAGGCGCCCCTTTATGAACGGTCATGTCCTTAGGTACACACCTCTTCATTAACTAATCTATTATTATGATTATTATTTATTTACTTATATTTATATTTTCTCTATATAAATTATATTCATAACAATGGAGTTTGTAGGACATCGATTTTATCTGCAGAGGAGGTCGAGTTTCCCAGTGGTGCAAGTTGCTTTAGAAAGGCCGAGTTGCTAGAGCAAAGAGCTATTTGCTGGAGTGAACAATTTGCATAGGAGAAGTCGAGTTTGCCAGGAGAATTCGAATTCCAATGGAGGACGAGATTATTTTCCTAGTAGTGTGAGTTTGCTAGAGAGGGCCGAGTTGCCAGGGCTGCATGTGTGGTTTGATTTAGTGAGCCAGAGGTAGGCCGAATTGAATTAGGAGAGGCGAGTTACCTGCAAGAAGCCAAATCATCTTGCAAAAGTGGGAAAAATAATTTTCCGGAGGTTTGCTAATTTACGACAAGTAGTTGTAATTTTCAATCACATAATTTTTTGTTGAAGAATAAATAAAATACTCATTTGCATAATTGATTTTTCCCACATTGGGGTTTTTATAGGCACATTTGTCCAAAATAATTGTTGTTCATTATTTGTCTGTGTGTGCAATATTTTCATAGTTCCTGTGGTTTATTAATTTTCTGTGAAGTTGTAGTAATGTTTTATTCAATATTTGCCGCAAAGAAATTGCAGAAGACAAATAATCAATTGATAGGAGAATAATAACCAGTTAACTGCAACAATATTTAAAAAGTTCATAATTAACACTCTAGGTTATAAATTGACCTAGTAGCTGTTGATTTTATAGCATTGGGAAGTGTTCCAAGTCTCAAAATTGGTGGAGAGGCTTGGACAACAGTTATCCAGAGAACCGATAAATCATTTGTGGAAATTCCACTTGGATCTTGCTTTATTAAAATAATTAATTATTTTAATGCAGACCCTAAGTCTAAACTTAGTGAAATTAAATAATTAAAGGGTATTAATAAAGCAGAGTGTGAATCTTCTAGAAAACAAAGATCAATTATCTTTTAATCTGAGCCATTGATTAAATATATAATCTTGGTTGTTGATTCATCAACGAGAAGACTATAAGAAGAGGCTTGAGGGTCATTTGGAAATCAAGCCGGGGGACATTCTCAGTATTCGAAGGAAATCGATTCTGAAGTAAGAGAATTTGATTTCAGTGGGTGAGTTTGTAAAGGCGGGATTGCAGAGGCAGAAGGAGGAGGGAGAAATAAGCTAACGGAGAAGGAGAAGGCAGAAGGGTGAAGGGAAGGGTGCATTGAGCAGTAGCACCAACCCCTCCATGCAGAGTTACACAGTCTAGGGAGGGATTGTGCAGAGTAGATACACAAGATGACGCAAAGGGTGTAGAAGGTCACCTCGAGAGTCGGGAAATCTTCCGGGGTGTCTGGAAAATTCATGCCATGTGTATGCTAATTTACTTTGCTCACCAAGACTTATGTAAGAGATATTTTCATTACTGAAGATAAATACAAACCCTCATCTGTTGCACCGGTTTTCGCACATTGGGTTTTTCCGGGGACAATTGTCAAAAAATAGCCGTGTTCATATGGTTGTTTCTATTGTGCTCATGTGTTATTTCTGTTCTTCTGCTTTTGATTAGAGTGAAGTGCTGCAACTGTGTTTATTTCAAAATTTACTGAAGCATCTGTAATAACTTATCTAATAAGTAGGCGAAATAAATCAATCACTGCAGTAATAATTTTCAGACTTGAAAATTTCACAGTAGCCAATGAAACAAAATCAATTTAACCCACATATGTGAGTCGAAATAGAGAAAATGTAGATGTTATGCTAGTGTAAGCCCTTCGAGGGCTAGCGTTGAGGGCTATGTGTGTCATGAAGCATGTAGAAGCCCTCTAAAATCATCCTCTAGTGGTTGGCCCCTAGATTGATGTAGACACACTCTATTTTGTAAGATAATAAATTTTATATATATTATATTTTATTAGAAATTGAATGATGATTACAATGCTAGGGGGCCCTGGATTAAATTCAACCTTGGTGCCTTTACATGAGGGGATATGATCTTTTGATTGTGTCCCTTCCTATGTTAAACATTAATACATATTAATTTTATACATAACATTGCTTTCCTCTCGAAAAAATGCTTTGTCCTTAAAGCATACGTAACGATGGTGTTGTTGACGGAATGCTTCGGTCTCGTAAGAAGCTTATTCTTTTGTTAGGTTCTTCCACTTAATTAAGTATTCTTTGATTACTTGTGATTGTAAATTCTTTTCCCCGGTTGTGATGACTCCGTTTGGTTGTAAAATGATCTTCCCTTTGTCATCTGTTCTCGGAAGTGTTGTCTATGCCGCTTGGTGTTTTCCAAATGCTTTTTTAAGGCAAGATACATGGAAGACGCTGTGAACAAGACTTTTATCAGGAAGGCTCAAGTTGTATGCTACTTGGTTGATCTTTTTATTAATTTGGTATGGTCCATATAACTTTGGTGCCATTTTGTTTTTTCCCTTATGTTTTAAGGACAATTGCTTTTAGGTATGAAGTTTAACAAATACCCATTTTCCAATGTCAAATTCTCTCTTTGTTCTATTTCGGTCAGCTCGCTGCTTCATACGATTTCTTGCAATATTTAGATTTTCGTTTAGTGCTTGGAATACTTTTTGGGTTTCTTCTAACTGATCTTTAATTGTTGGAAAATTTATCTCAATAATGGTAAAGTTCTTCCATTTAGGAGGGGCTCATAATTGTACAAAGCTTGAAATGGAGTTGCTTTCGTTGAAGTGTGATAAGTGGAATTGTATCACCTTTCAACGAAGTGTAACCATTGAGCCCACTTATTTTGTTTTTCTGTTGCATACTAACAAAGGTAAGCCTTTAAACATTTATTAAAAACTTTTGTTTGGTCGTTTGCTTGAGGATGGTATGTTGAACTCATGTTGAAGTATGTATCGACATGTTTGAAAAATTCCTTCCAGAAATTCCCTTTAAATTCAGCGTCTCTTTCGTTAACAATGACTTTGGGAAACCCATAGTTTGTATACATTCTTGTAAATTATCTTAGCTCTTTGTTTTGCGGAGTTTGATTTCTTCATTCCTATGAAGTGTGCATACTTCATAGGAATGAGTTTGTCGACTACTGTAAGGATTTTGTCTTTCCATTCGACACGAGTAACCCTTCAATAAATTCCGTCGAAGTTTCGTCCCACTTTTGGCTTGGGATATTTAAGGGATGGAGTAGTCTGAGAGTCATAATTTTCTTATTTATATTTCTCTAACCTTGATTACACTTTGCTACATATTTTTGAATAGCATTATTCATTCCTTTCCAGAAAAATGATTGGCGTGCATTATAGTAGGTTTTAAAGAAACCTACATGTCCTACTGATAGTGGATCATGGGACTCCTTGAGAACTTTGGACTTAAATTTGGAATTTGGGCTTATGTAAATTCTTCCTTTATACCAAAGAATATCTTTTTTCCATTCGAATTTTGAATTCTGAGTAGGATTATTGATTATAGCACATGTTTCTGGATCTTTTGCATTTTCACTTCGAATTTTGTTAAGCCATTAAGGAACTACAACTGAAATTGCAAGTAATAACGACTCTTAATCTTTTCTAGATAGATCATCTGCTACTACAATGTCTTTCTCCTTCTTATGTAATATCTCCAAGTCAAAGGCGACAAATTTTTCAATCCATTTTTCTTGTTCTGTAGAAAATGTTTTTTGTTGGAGAAGGTGTTGAAGACTATTTTGGTTTGTTCGAACTTCGTATTAAAAACTTACTTCCCAAAAGATATTGTCTCCAATTGGCTAATGCATGCATAATGACGAGCATTTCCTTGTTGTATGTAGAGTTTAGTCATTCACTTTTATTGAGCTTTCTGCTTTCAAATGCTATTGGATGGCTATCTTGCATCAACATTGCTCCTATTCCAAAAAGTGAAGCGTCACATTCAATTACAAAAGGCCTTGAAAAGGTTGGAGTTGCTAATACAAGTGCATTGGAAATAATTTCCTGTAAGGCTTCAAAATACTTTTTTGCCTTATCATCCCATTGAAATGGGTTTTTCTTTAGAAGGTTCCAATATTATCCAGTTAACCCTAAGTACCCTCTTAATTTGGCGATGTTAGTCGGTTTGGGCCATCCTTTTATAG
The DNA here is from genome assembly GCA_034641835.2 of Pinus albicaulis. Lineage (NCBI taxonomy): Eukaryota > Viridiplantae > Streptophyta > Pinopsida > Pinales > Pinaceae > Pinus > Pinus albicaulis. The sequence goes on along the minus strand of CM076580.1, from coordinate 1,672,374,278 downwards.
CCTTGGTCTTATTAGGATCTACCTTTACTCCTTCCTTGGATACATGTGGCCAAGACACTCTACTTCTCCCTTCCCAAAAGTGTGCATTTGGACATCTTTGCAAAAAACTGATGTTCTTCTAATATAGTGAGAACTTGCTCCAGATGTTGTAGATGCTTCTTGCATGTTCTATTATAGACTAGAATATGATCAAAGAAAACTAGCACAAACTTCCTTAGATATTGTTGGAATACCTCATTCATGGTAGCCTGGAAGGTTGTTGGAGCATTAGTTAACCTAAAAGGCATTGCTTTAAACTCGTAATGGTCTTCATGAGTTCGAAAGGTAGTGTTCGCTATGTCCTCTAATCTTATTTTGATTTGCTAGTATCCGGTTCGCAAGTCCAATTTTGAAAAATATTTAGCTTCATGAAGTTCATCTATACAGGGAATAGGGAACTTGTTCTTTATCATTATCATGTTCAATCCGTTGAAATTTGATGACTAAAAAATTACCAGCAATCCCAACTCGGTTTTAATTTCACCTTATCACTCCCATTCAGTGAAATGCCCTTTCCCATAAACTTACATTCAACATATAGAATTCTGGAAATGAAATTTTCAGATTAAAACACATGGGATTGTCAACACATGCTGAAAATAAATATGGATGTAAACAGACTAGCAACACATAAAAAATACACAGATTTTTGGTCAACTTAGACCTAGGCAAAAGCTCTACAATCTTTTCCAGGAAAACCTGTTAGAGAGCTCTTCAAGTTTATTTATCTTTCAAGTTCAGGAAAAATACATTTGCAGACAAAACAAAACAACAAGATATAACTTATCTCTTCAACCCAAAATTTCTTGAAAACCGTGCCCACTTTGCCTCGATTTCCGTGCCCACTTGAAACTAAAATAGTAATGTACGTACGCAGACTGTACTGTATGGATTCCGTACAGATTGTACAATTTTTTTTCCTTTTTTTTGGCTCAAAAACAGCCCTCAAACTACGTGCAGCTCACAACATTAAATGTTCTTCGAACTATAGCTTTTGTTGTCTTCTATGCCTTGATTTCCATGCCAATCTTTGCCCAGAAATCACTCCTTCAACTTGCTGCAACAAATTTCTCTTTAAGAACTTTTCTCCAGCTCTCAGTCTCCTTTTTCCAATCTACTCATGAAGAATGGATGAATGTATTCTCTCTTTTATTGTCCCCCTTTTGTTTCCCTAAATGACTTTTGGGCAACCCTAAGATCTAATGGTTCAGATTCATTTAGATCAAGGGATGAGAATAAATGTGCATTTAATTCTCACTTTCTATTTTTTAACTCACACATTAAATAAAGTACCCACATTGTACTTTATGTCTAAAGTCACTTCTCACTTTATAATTTAACATTGACTTTATCACTTAAAAGGTCACTTTCACTTTATAATTTAATATTGAATTTGCCACTTATAAAGTCACTTTCACTTTATAATTTAAGATTGACTTTACCACTTATAAAGTCACTTTCACTTTATAAAGTCACACTTAGGAAAATAATTATTTTGCACACTTTTCACTAGGTAGAGACTAACCCATGGGAAACCACTTGTCCAAGGTACATTAAAAGTCAACACTCCCTCTTACCGAGGAAAGTGTTTCTCACCACACCTATCTTTTCCCTGAAATGGACATGCTTTCCTCTTGGCAAGGACTTCGTGAGAATATCAACCACATGCTCATCTGGCGATAGATACTCCAACTTCACTGCCCCCTTTTGAACTTAGTCCTTGATGAAATGATATCTGATGTCAATGTGTTTTGACCTTTCGTGAAACACTGGATTTTGTGAGTTTAATGCAAGTCTGATTATCACAGTGAATAATTGTTGGTTTCAAATCCTGATCAAATAGGCCATACAATAACTTGCGAAGCCAAATGGCCTCACAACTAGCCTGGCTAGCGACCATATACTCAGCCTCAGAAGAGCTCAAAGCAATTGACTTTTGCTTTCAACTGAACGACGACACATCTGCTGAACCAAATCCGAAGCAACACCCTGAATTGCTTTTCCTGTCAGAAGCACTCCTTGCCCATTCTGAATTTGTGTAACCTGCCAACCTCACTCCACCTCCTCGCCTATAGTCCAGACCATAATCAATAGTCCCCTGCATGTAGCGAAGAATGTGCTTTGCAGCTACCCAGTGCACCCTCCTGGGCTCAACCATGAACTGACTGTGTATGTTCACTATAAAGCATATATCTGGCCTAGTGTTGACCAAATACATCAAGGACCCAATAAGTTGCGTATACAATGTGGGATCCACCAAACTAGAATCCGAAGCATGAAGCTTCTTCCGGTTGGTGATCATAGGTGTAGGCATCGGTCTATAGTCTGCCATGTGAAATCTGCTCAACACATGCACAATATACTGCCCTTGCCCCAGAAAGATATGACCCTCCTCTTGCCATACCTCAAGCCACAAAAAGTAATGCATCAGCCTAATGTCCTTCATCTCTAACTCCATAGCAAGATCCTCCTTGGAACCACTAATCAGCCTCTCTACCCCAGTAATGAACAAGTCATCAACATATAGCACAAAAATGAGCGGATCATCCCCTACAACAATGTAGTATAGGTTTGGATCTCCATCACTCTTTGTGAAATCCATTTGCTGCAAGTAACTATCAATCCTCAAATATGAAGCTCTCGGAGATTGCTAAAGTCCGTAGAGTGCTTGCCTTAATCGACATACATGGGTCTCCCGCCCAAGTACCTCAAAGCCCTGTGGCTGATCAACATACACCTCCTCCTCGATAACTTCGTTCAGAAATGCGGTCTTCACATCCATCTGATGGATCTGCCAACTCATTTCTGCAACAATAGAAATAAGGGACCGGATAGAAGTGTACCGAGCTGCGAGAGCGAAGGTCTCATCATAGTCAACTCCCTTTATCCGTGAGAACCCTCTAGCCACAAACCTCGTCTTGAACTTCTCAATGCTGCCATCCACAGCATGGTTGATCTTGTAGAGCCACTTGGAAGTCACAACTGACTTGCCCTCAGGCCTAGGCACCACCTACCTGACATTGTTATTAATGATAGAGGCATACTCCACCATAGCCTCTCTCCATACCTCATGGCTGGCAGCCTCCTCATAGCTAGTAGGCTCAAAGTCAACAATGCTAGTAGCCTTGGCTACATAATTGCAAAACTGCTTAGGTGGCACACTCTCCTTGTTCACCCTCTTCAAAGAACGTACGGACTCCGCTTCCTTCAAGGCGCCTTCATGCCACTTGGGCCTCCTCTTCCCTGAAGAAGCTTCCCCATAGGGAATCTCATCTTTTGCCCCCCAGTCTAGTGAACCTGAAGGTCTGCCAACTGACCCTGGTGTGCCTATACCAACACATGTCCTCGATGAACCCGTGCCTGTGTCAGTGGAAGTTCCATGTGAACTCTGTACCATTGGACTCCCTAAAGAAGTGCTCGGTGAACTCGCCATTGGTGCCCTAGATGTCATTGACACTGAAGTACCTCTTGTACCAGTCGATTCAGAACCCTGAGGTCCTGCTCTTAGTACCTAACCTCCCTGTTGAGGAGAAGTCTGTGACTCTCTCTCATCATACTCCCGTGATCTCTGATAGGCCCTCTCCTCCTCGAACTTCACATCCCTCCTAATCACCACTCTTCGTTTAGAAGGAATGAAGATCTGATAGGCCTTCGAAGTCTCGCTGTAACCCATAAAGATACCCTTCTCTACCATGGGTTCCAGCTTTGTCCTCTGCTCCTTGTGGATATAAGAATATGTGAGACATCCAAAGATATGAAGATGTCCCACTTGAGGCTTCTCTCCAGTGAAGGCCTCCTCCGGAGTCATATTCCCCAATACACTGTGAGGACTCCTGTTTTGAAGATAAACAATAGTATTGCAGGCCTCAGCCCACAAAAACAAAGGCAACCCCTGACCATGAATCATCGCTCTAGCAGCTCAACAATAGCTCCGTTCATCCTTTCAGACACCCCATTCTGCTGGGGGTTGTAAGGAACCGTGAACTCTCTCCTAATGCCCTCCTATGAACAGAAGTTAGAAAACCCACCATTGGTGTACTCACCGCCATTGTTTGACCTTAAGACCTGAATCTTCTTGCCTGTCTGCTTTGCCACAAGAGCTTTGAACTCTTTAAAGCGACTGAAGACTGTTAAATTTAGATAACCATGGTGTTCTATGCTTGTTGCAATTTTACTTCAATCTTTCTTAGGCCCGAGACACAATAGCAATCACATAAACATGAAGGTAAAATGTTGATAGAACACGATAATAGATCAAAAGAAGACAAGCCAAACATAGATCAGATTTACAATTCCTTTTGTCTTGCAAAGATATGAGCTATTGTTGCGTTACGACGGTCAACAGGATGCTTCAGCCAGCAAGTCTTTCTTGGACAGCCAATCCTCCATGTGTCACGCCAACAGCCCTCAAAGACATCTCATCACAAGTCAACGTTGGTGAACCCAAAGTCAACTCAGGACAATAACAAAAAAGTCAACACAACAGATTAGAGCTTTGGTCAAACAGCTGAGATTTCGATTTCAGTGCCCAACAATATGACCTCCTTAAATTATAATTTTGGCAGAAGATTGAGGTCAAACTATCAAGGATTGACCACGGTCAATGCTGGTCAACACTGCTGCAAAAGTGCCCTAAAAAGATCCACAAATTTCAGACTTCATCTCCACATGTGTGAGGGGAAAAAGGCCTCCAAAGGCTATCGAACCAATCAGATCACAATGAGAGAATGTGTGATGACTTGATGAGAAAATGACCTCCAAGTCTCTCCAATTTATATCCATCAATAAGGGTGTGTGACACATCTATTAGGCATGTGAGCCTACATTACAAATATGGCCGACCTTGCACATGTGGAAAATAAATTCAAAATAAATGTTCTGCTCATCCAAACAAGATGATCTTTAGATCAATCGTGCACCTTTCCGAAAGAGGAATCCAACAAAAATATGCCCACTGTCATATGAGCAGTGCAACATGGAGTTTGGACCTAGTGCCCAAGATTAACACTCCCTCTCAACTAGGGAGAATTCCATCTGTCCACAAGTGCCATCCATCAGTACCATCATGTACTTTTACCAAATATCATGTGACATCCTGCCATAACTTGCTTTGTTGGCTCTCGTTCTCAGATAGAACAAAAAAGGCGAGTCACAAAGACATCACAATCAGCTGACCCGAAGTTAGCTTAGAGGTAAAAACCTCTCTTAGACTCAAAAAGAGTCTCACACTAACCCAAAGTTAGTCTTTTGACCCAAAGTCAGTTTTAGAGGATAAAACCTCAATAGACTCAAAAAGAGTCACATATTAACCCAAAGTTAGTTCTACTGACCCGAGGTCAGTTTAGAGGATAAAATCTCAATAGACTCAAAAGAGTCACATACTAACCCGAAGCTAGTTTACTGACCTGAAGTCAGTTTACAGGTAAGAACCTCATCATACTTATCCCTGATGAAGGTGTTGGACACGTGCCATCCTAGACATAGAGAGTACGACATTCTCTGATGCATCCATCGGTCTTGCTATTGGTCTCTAATCACATTTCCAACCTCATTGGCCAAATGAGAGGTACCTCCCATGAGTCCGAAACTCCATGGGTTGGATGCTTGTAGGTCATAGATCAAAGAGAGGTGAACCAACTCAATATCATAACGGTGGGGCAGAAGCACAACAAGGTTCGACAAGCCTAGCCCCGTGTGTGCTTATAGCTCCAAAGAACTATCCTCAGGCCCCTTGGAGCTCCCAGAGCTCATAGTCCAACTCAATCAGGACCCTTAGAATAGGGTCTTTTCACGATTCCAAGCTTCTCACAGAAGGTTAGGATCTTGACCTTCCCTAGGGGCTTCGTGAGAATATCTGCGACCTACTCATCAGTTCCTATATGATCGAGTCTTACGGCGCTTCGTTGTACAATGTCCTGGACAAAGTGGTACCTAATATCAATATGCTTGGATCGATTGTGGAACACGGGGTTTTCAGAAAGACGAATCCCTCTCTGGTTATCGCAAAGGATAATGATGGTATCTAGCACATGCCCAAACAACTCACTGAAGAGCTTTCGCAACCAAACAACTTCACAACAAGCCATACTTGCTACAATGTATTCGGCCTCAGCGGTGCTCAAAGCCGCCGACTTTTGCTTCCTACTCATCCAAGATATCGAAGCAGAACCGAAGGTGAAGCAACATCCAGATGTGCTCTTGTGATCCACCACACTGCCAGCTCAATCGGCTTCAGTATATCCATGGAGTCGCAAACTCCTGGTAGTGTATCTCAGCCCATCATTGATTGTGCCCTGAAGATATCTCAACAAATTCTTGGAACCAATGTGGTGAATGTGATGAGGATCAACCATATTGACTCAAAGTGTTCACTGCAAAACATACGTCCGACCGGGAGTTCTCTAAGAACATCAAGGCCCCCATGAGTTGTCGATACTCGGTAGGATTTGCTATCACGGGCCTAGTAGCGTTTTCACACAACTTCTTGAAGTTGAGTTCCATCGGTGTCGACACAGACTTAGAGTCCACCATACGAATCTCCAACAACTTCACGACATATTTTCCTTGAGAAAGGAAAATCTCGCCCGGCCTCTGCCAGACCTCCAAGTGTAGGAAATAATGCATTAGTCCTAGGTCTTTCATCTCAAACTCGGAAGCTAGCTCTCTCTTACACTGATGAATGAGAACGTCAACACCTGTCAGGAAGAGATCGTCCACATAGAGAACCAGAATGAGAGGCATTTCTCTATGAATCTTAAAATAAAGGTTTGGATCAACATTACTTCGAGTGAGGCCCAACTTCATCAAGTAGCTATCTATCCTTTCTTAGCAAGCCCTGGGGGCTTGCTTCAACCCATAGAGTGCTTTCTTCAACCTGCATACTTGGGCGTCTCTATCTCGGACTTCAAACCCAGAGGTTGCTCCACATACACCTCTTCCTTTATGGAAACATGCAGAAAAGCAATCTTCACATCCATTTGATGTAGACTCCATCTTTGCGTTGCAACAAGGGAAATATTAGATCGGATGGTGGTATAACGGGCCAGAGGTGCAAATATATCATCATAATCTATGCCTTCTTTTTGATAGAAGCCTCGGGAAACAAATATTATCTTGTACTTTTCAACACTTCCTTCAGATCCATGCTAGATATTATAGAGCCATTTCGAGGTGACAATAGATTTGTCCTTCAGTCTCGGGACCACTTCCTAGACTTCATTCTTCATAATGGACCCATATTCTTTGTGCATAGCCTCCTTCCAAACTTGATGCTTTACGACTTCCTCAAATGATCTAGGCTCAAATTGTAGTATCATACTCATGGCTGCTAGATACCCTTGGTATCTCTTTGGCTTCTTGCTTTCACTGAATGTCCCACTTGGGGCAATATGTCTCTCGGCATCTGCGAGAGTATCTCGGAACCATGAGGGTCTTCTCTTATTTGAAGGAGGTGGATTAATGGGATCCATAGGTCCTTCAACATCGGGCATCAGGTCATCCTTCAAACTCTTCCTGCTTCCTTGCTTCTTTATCTTCTTTGTCTTACTTGGAGCTAGGAAGATTTCTCACTTTCTTGAGGGCAACATCTTCATCGAAGGTGACATCGTTGCATATCTCCACTTCTCTTTGACCAAGGACATAGATTCTATATGCCTTCGAAGTTTCACTATAGTCCACAAACATTCCCTTCTTTCCAGAAGCATCCATCTTGCTTCTCTTTTCTTTGGGCACATGAAAGTAAAAATGACAACCAAAAACCCTAAAATGAGAAACATCATGTTTCTTAGCAGAGAAAACTTCTTTAGAAGTTTTGGAGTCCAAAGCGGAATGCAGGCATCTATTTTGAACATACACAACAATGTTCGCAACTTCTCCCCATAGAAACTTTGAAAGACCTTGGTCACATAGCATGGCGCAGACAACTTCTACAATGGTCCTATTCTTTCCTTCAACAACATCATTTTGCTCAGGAGTGTACACAATTGTCGTCTCCCTCTTAATGCCAACTTCTCTACAAAAGTCATTAAACTCATTTGACTCATACTTGGTCCCATTGTCGGTCCTCAAAACTTTGATTTTCTTCTCGGTTTGATTTCAACAAGGCCTTGAAGGTACAAAACCATTTGAACGCTTCGTCCTTCTTCTTCAAAATATAATAGGAACATCCTCCCAAGGATGTCAGGGGCAGCATACAAGATAAGTTAGAATGTATCAACTGCAAAATATTAGTTGTCTTTGTGACACTTGAGGGGAATGGTCCCCTTGTATGCTTCCCTTCGGCACAACCTTGACATATGCCTTCATGGTCATCTGTAAATTCTGGCATCGCTATCACCATCTTCCTTGCTTTGGGAAGGGCTTTGTAATGAAGGTGTGCAATCCTCTGGTGCTACAAATCTGTTTGAAGAGATGTATCACATGACATAGCCCCCAATGGGCTTCCTCCAACCTGGTAGAGTGTATCAACTCTAAAACCAATAGTAAGAGCTTCCTTGAAGTTCTTCTTCCAGATACGTACCTTTCCTTCAACGAATCCCACCTTGAACCCTTTGTCTTCCATTGCTGAGATGGAGACAAGGTTTTTCTTCAAATCAGGGACGTACAACACATCTTGTAATCGGAGGACTTGACCTTGAGATTGATGGAGGGTCACAGTTCCCGTCCCTTTCACGAGATAGGTGGCATTATCTCCAAGGATAATTTTCAGATTGGTATCCTTCTCAACCAAGTCAGAGAGGACATCTTTATAACCAGTGAGATGCCTTGAAGCACCACTATCAATCAACCAGACATCCAGGGTGTTGGGTGGAGATGCGGCAGAGAAGGAAGATACAAGAATAAATTCATTTCTTTTATTATCAAAAACATTAGACTCATCGTACCTGGAATTTCTTGACCTCTTGAAAGGTTGCCCATTTCCACTACGATTAGAGGGAGCCTTCATTTTTTCTTTGAACCTGTTGTTCCTGCCATTCCCTCTCGAGTTGTTGTTGTCATCATCCCTGGGAGAGTCCCTTGTATTAGGACAGTCTCTTGCATAGTCACCAGACTTGTTACAAGTGTAACATCTTCCCTTCGTTCCTTTCTGCCTCGATCTACCATGGTTTTGATTTCTCGGGCCACCATGGTTCTTCTTCTTTGCATGAGCGGCAAAGGCAGTGTTGAAAGTTGGTTACCGGAGGACAGATGGTTCCCTAAGGCTTTGGTCTTTGGCCTAGGGAAAAGTGTCCAAAAGAATTTAATTTTTCTCCTAAAGTGACTTTATAAAGTTATAAAGTCAAATCTAATTTAAAAGTGACTTTTAGTGATAAAGTTACTAAGTCTAATTTTAAAGTGACTTTAATAAAGTCAATGTGAAATTAGAAAGTGAAAAGTGACTTTGGAAATAAATGACTAGGTGGGTCTTTATTAAAGTGGGGTGAATTAAAAAAATAGAAAGTGAGATTTAAATGAGCATTTAATCTCAGCCCTAGATCTAAAGCTATCTCGGCCATTGGATTTAGGGATTCTCCAGAAGTCACTTAGGGTCAGGTTAAAGGAGGAAAATGAGAGAAAAGATCATTCATTTTTTCATGAGCAGATTGAGAGAGGAGAGAAAGTTGAATAGAAATTTTTGAGCGGAAGGAGAGCAGCAATAGCTACACAGAAAATCCGTATAGGAAGAAGGCACATTTCCCAAGGCAACATTTTCGTACCACAACATTTATTGGCATGTTTTCCAAGACATAAAATCCGTACAACATTGTTTCGCGTGCTTTTCAAGGCAAGTACAATGCTGTTTTCGAGGAGAAGATTCAACAGCAAAGGGCATGATTTTCGAGGCAGCTTTTTTGGGCACAAAAATTGAGGAAGGGGTTGTTGTAATGTCTGTACAGTTTTGTACAATACCATACAGGCAGAATTTGGGCACGTTTTTCTAGGTGGCAAGTACAATATTTATTGCTGTATTTTTTTTCTTGTAATTTTTTGTTTGCTGTTGGCACAATTTTCAAGGTTGGAGGTTGACACGGAAATCGAGATAAGTGAGTTTTGTATTTGCTGTAATTTTTTACTGTGTTTTGCTGTTCACTGTAAAAACATTTATCAGAAATAAGAAGAAGCTTTCGAATTGATTTTCCCCAAGAGTTGTAGGGGGTTTTTCTAGGGTCAAGTTGACCAAAAATCAGCGTGTCAAAATTCTGTGTGGGGCTGATTTATTTTCTTGTGTTTTATTTCTGCATTTCAGCACTGAAATTTCCAGAATTTGTGTTTTCAAAAAATATTTATTTATCCAGCTTGTTGAATGTATGGCCATGGGAATGGGCATTCAACTTTATGGGAGAAATAAGGAGAAACTGAAAACCGGGGTTGGGTTATCAAATTTCTACATGGTATCAGAGGTATTTTGCTGAAAAGTGCAGTTTGGGACAACAAGAAGAAAAATTACAGCAAGCGGATTTTTCACACAGAAAACAATACTTTTACTACAACAGTGTTATTTTCAGTTTATTAGGACAACGAGCATGTCTTTGAGCTTCAGGGTGGAGGATAGATTGGATGGGCGTAGTGACTACAACGTATGGATTGAGAGAATGTAGAGCATCTTTGAGGAGGCAGAAGTCTGGGATATCTCGATGCATACCACACAAAACCCTATTAATGTTCCTACTGATGTTGTTCAGTCGGCAAAATTTAATAGGAAGAATAACATGGGTAAGAGACTGATTCTAGATGGAATCAAAGACCATTGCATTCCTCATGTGAGAGGAAAGAGATATGCTCATGAGATGTGGACAACATTGACCAATCTCTACCAGAGTACCATTGAGAACAGGAAAATTGTCCTAAGGGAGAAGCTGAAGACCATTAAGATGGGTATGACTGATAGTGCAGCTGGATATCTCACAAAGATTACTAATGTGAGAGATGCATTGGCAGCAGTTGGAAAGGTCATTCCATGCACTCAGTTGGTGCGGATTGCAGTGAATGGCCTTTCTAGTTCATGGCTGAACTTTGCTGATGGGGTTTGTGCACATGAGACCCTTCCCTCTTGGGAGAGGTTCTGGGATGATTGCATACAGACAAAAATCAGAAAGAGCAAGCTTGGGGCAGCCAAACTAGTTGAGCAGGATGAGGATGTAGCACTGTTGGTAGGAGGCAAGAAAGGCAAGGGAAAGAAGCAAGCTTCCACAAGTGTTGGTGGGGGAAAAGGCAAAGGTAAAGGTAAACAGGGGAACATGCAGAAGGACTATTTCAAGGTGAAGTGTTGGAATTGTTATATGATGGGACACTATGCGGTTGTGTGTCCAGAGAAGAAGAAGAAGGGGAAGAACCAGAGCATGGTAGCATCAGCAGAGATAGAGGACTTTACGGATAGCTTTGATTTTTCAAGTTTCGGGTTGGCTTCTTGTGCGTCCACTAGATGCGGGATCAATTTCCCCGATAAAATGAGAGGGAGTGTGCATTTCCCTCCACTAGCGAAGCATCTTCAGGTATCTCGTATGTTGACAGTGGGGCTTCACGTCATACGACAAGAGTCTGTGAGTACTTCTTAGAGCTTTTAGAGAGTGGAATTGATATAGAGGTAGTACTCATAGGCTACAGCATTGTTAGAGCAGTCGGTGTGGGGAAATTGACATTTAACAGGGAATCCAAACCTACCTTGAAGGTGTCAGATGTTCAATATGTGCCAGGGATGAGGAACAACCTCATATCTGTCTCAGCATTGGAGGACAGAGGGCATGAGATATTGTTTAGAAGAGGACATGTGCTGATATATCCCAAGGGCGCTCAAGCTAAATCAACTAGAGTGATAGGTGTATGCCATGCAAAGGTGTACAAGTTTGCATTTCAGCCCCTTTTGGCATTGAGCAGTAGTACCGACAACAGAGCTAGCAGTTCTGAGCTGTGTGAGATTTGGCACCGCAGGATGGGGCACATGTATCATGGAGCCTTGAGGACTTTGCGGGAGATCACTACAGGTGTGCCAGATTTCAGTACTGATCACTTTGATACTTGCAGAGGATATGCGATGGGCAAGTTTGCCAAATCCCCTTTTCCCAGCAGTGACAGCAGAGCGACTGGGATACTTGATTTGATTCATTCCGATGTGAGCGGTCGGATGTCTCATGTTTCCTTGAGTGGATATGAGTACTATGTTTTATTCATTAGTGATTACTTTGGAGGACTGAGTTATTCTTGCGGGGTGGTGAGGTCTTCCATAATGTTGATTGGGAGTTCGAGCCTCTTGTGGAGACTTAGGCCAATTAGGAAGATTAAGTCTGAGAGTCGGACAATGGAGGAGAAGTACACCCTTGAGTGAGTTTATTTGGAGAGTATTGTGTGGAGGTAGGCATTAGGAGGGAGTTCACAGTTCCTTACAACCCCCAACAGAACGGGGTTGTGGAGAGGAAGAACAGATCCATCGTTGGGGCTGCCAAAGCCATGTTACATGATCAGGGGTTACCATTGTTTTTGTGGGTAGAGGCCTACACCACTGCTGTATATTTGCAGAACAAGAGTCCGCATCGTGCCTTGGGGCATGTTACTCCGGAGGAGGCTTTTTCTGGGAAAAACCCTGATGTTGGTCACGTACGTATCTTTGGGTGTATTGCATACTCCTACGTACCCAAGGAGAAGAGGACCAAGCTAGAGCCCAACCCCGGCTATAGTGAGACCTCGAAGACCTTTCAGATTTATATTTTCGTACAGAGGAGAGTTGTTGTCAGATGGGATGTGAAATTCGAGGAGGACAGGGCTTTTAGGAGGTCACGGGAGTTAGAGTCTGTGGATCAGCTAGACCCTCAGGAGCAGCTGAGTCAGTTGCAGGGATCCAGTGGGCAGCGATTAGGAGGATTCGAAGGTACATCGATTACGGTGTCAGGTCCATCAATGAGCAATGGCTCATAGAGTCAGAGGGGTGGTGCTTCGGGCAGCATACAGAGCAGTTCACTAGGGAGTCCACTGATGGACAGTTCACACAATACTTCAGTGTCTACAGGTTCAGGTTCAAGCTGGAGGACAACAGACAAACAGTCAGGAGTTCACGCTCCTGATGAGGAGGAGGAGTTTCACTCTAGTAGGAGAAGTGTGTTCAGGGAAGAGGAAGCCCAAGTGGCTTCAGGATACCTTGAGAGAGGCCACATCTGTTGCTGGGCCAAAGAGGACGGTCAGAGAGAGCAGACCACTTGATATGTTCTGTAGGTATATGGCAATGGTTGCCAACATCATTGACTCTGAGCCTTCTAGCTATGAGGAGGCAGCTGGCCAGCAGGTATAGAGAGAGGCCATGTAGGAGGAGTATTCTTCTATCACGAAGAATGATGTTTGGAAGGTGGTGCCGAGGCCTGAGGGCAAATACGTGGTTACTTCCAGATGGCTTTACAAGGTAAAACATGCTGCAGATGGCATCATTGAGAAATTCAAGGCAAGGTTTGTGGCTAAAGGGTTCTCCCAGGTAGAGGGAGTTGATTATGAGGAGACCTTCGCTCTCGTGGCTCGATATACTTCGATTCGCTCCATTATCTCGATAGCAGCAGAGATGGGTTGGAAGATCCACCAGATGGATGTGAAGACCACATTTCTCAATGGCTTCATACAGGAGGAGGTGTACATTAAGCAGCCACAGGGCTTTGAGGTGCATGGGAAGGAGTCCCATGTGTGCAGACTGAAGAAGGTCCTTTATGGCCTGAAGCAAGCTCTCAAAGCTTGGTACTCAAGGATAGATACATACTTGCAGGAGATGGGATTCACAAAGAATGATGCAGATCCGAACCTTTACTTTATTGTGACAGGTGAGGAGCTTCTCATTCTGGTGTTGTATGTGGATGACTTGGTCATTACGAGTGCAGAGAGACTCATAGAGAGCTGCAAGAGAGATCTTGCGTTGGAGTTTGAGATGAAGGACATTGGCTTGATGCAATCCTTTTTGGGTTTGGAGGTGTGGCAGGAGGAGGGGCATTTCTTCTTGGGGCAGGGGAAGTATATTGTGGACATCTTTGGTAGATTTCACACGGAGGATTGTAGACCCATGTCGACACCGATGATCACCAACTGGAGGAAGCTTCACACTTCAGATTTCGAGTTGGTAGATCCCACTTTGTTTAAACAACTGATTGGTTCCTTGATGTATTTGGTCAACACCAGATCAGATATATGTTTTGCAGTCAACATGATGAGTCAGTTCATGTGTGAGCCCAGGACGGTGCACTGGGTTGCTGCAAATCACATTTTGCGGTACTTGTAAGGAACAATTGATCATGGTCTGGATTATAGGCAGGGGGAGGGAGTGAGATTGTCAGGTTAGACTGATTCTGATTGGGCAGGTTGTGCTTCTGATAGGAAGAGCAGTTCAGGGTGCTGTTTTGGGTTGGCTTCGGTAGTGGTGTCGTGGTTCAGCCGAAAGCAGCGGTCAGTAGCATTGAGTTCAGCGGAAGTAGAGTACATGGCAGCCAGTCTAGCTAGTTGTGAGGCCATATGGCTTTGCAATTTTACTGTTTCGCTTATTTGGTCAACCGTTGAGACCTTCAGTGATATACTGTGATAATCAGAGTTGCATTAAATTCACGGAGAATCCAGTATTTCATGACAGACCAAAGCATATCGGGATCAAATATAATTTCATCAGAGACTATGTTTAGAAGGGAGCTGTGAAGCTTGAGTATATTCCCATTGATGAGCAGGTTGCAGATATTCTTACCAAAGCCTTATCACGGGGCAAGCATATCTACGTAAGAGACAAGATGGGTGTGGTGAGGAACACCTTCCTCAGTAAGAGGGAGTGTTGAAATTTGGTTACCGGAGGACAGATGGTTTCTTAAGGCTTTGATCTTTGGCCTAGGGAAAAGTGTCCAAAAGAATTTAATTTTTCTCCTAAAGTGACTTTATAAAGTTATAAAATCAAATCTAATTTAAAAGTGACTTTAAGTGATAAAGTTACGAAGTCTAATTTTAAAGTGACTTTAATAAAGTCAATGTGAAATTAGAAAGTGAAAAGTGACTTTGGAAGTAAATGACTAAGTGGGTCTTTATTAAAGTGGGGTGAATTAAAAACTAGAAAGTGAGATTTAAATGATCATTTAATCTCAGCCCTAGATCTAAAGCTATCTCAACCATTGGATTTAGGGATTCCTCAAAAGTCACTTAGGGTTAGGTTAAAGGAGGAAAAGGAGAGAAAAAATCATTCATTCTTTCATGAGCAGATTCAGAGATGAGAGAAAGCTGAAGAAAAATTTCGAAGCGGAGGGAGAGGAGCAATAGCTACACATAAAATCCGTACAACATTGTTTAGCACGTTTTTCAAGGCAAGTACAACACTGCTTTGAAGGAGCAGATTTAGCAGCAAAGGGCATGATTTTCGAGGCAACTTTTTTGGTTTCGGAAATCGAGGAAGGGGTTGCTGTACTATCTGTACAGTTTCGTACAATACTGTAGAAGCTGAATTTGGGCATGTTTTTCTAGGCAGCAAGTATAGTATTTATTGCTGTATTTTTTCATGTAATTTTCTGTTTGCTGTTGGCACGATTTTCAAGGTTGGAGGTTGACACTGAAATCCAGATAAGTGGGTTTTGTATTTGCTGTAATTTTTTACTGTGTTTTGTTGTTCATTGTAAAAAGATTTATCAGAAATAAGAAGAAGCTTTCGAACTAGTTTTCCCTAAGAGTTGTAGGGAGTTTTTCCAAGGTCAAGTTGACCAAAAATCAGCATGTCAAAATTCTGTGTGTGGCTGATTTATTTTTTAGAGTTTTATTTCTGCATTTCAGCACTGTGAAATTTCCAGAATTTGTGTTTTCATAAAATATTTATTTATCCAGCTTGTTGAATGTATGGCTATGGGAATGGGCATTTAACTTTATGGGAGAAATAAGGAGAAACTGAAAACTGGGGTTGGATTATCAAATTTCTATAGGCAGTAGGGTCATTTCCTTTACCATTAGAGGCATACTTCATCATTCTTGTTTTCTCTTGAGTGCATCTCATCAATATTTCATCAAAATCAAGAAACACATTATTATTAAGAATAATGGTATTGAATACATGCCAATCACGGGGGAGACCTCCAAGTGCAATAAGAACCATCTCTCGATCAGATATTACTTCCCCAATAGCTAGGAGGTTATTCTTGATTTCAGTGAGCCTCATAAACTAGTATTGAATGGATTCATCCTTACCCTTTTTTATATACTTCAATTGATTCTTGAAGAAGAGGATTTGATTAGCATTACTAGCCCTGAACACGCTCACCAACTTATCATATATCTCCTTAGATGTCTTTAGCTCAAAAATATAAGCAACCAAGTGCTTATGAATAGAATCCCAGATTTCCCTTATCATCCATCTTTGCTTTGATTTTCCCTTTTCTATACTTTGTTGTGGTGGCAGCAACTGCATTTGATGGAGGCTCTTGAATCTTCCCCTGCACATAGTCCATGACATCTTGATCTTCTAGCACCAAATCCAAGGACATCTTCCATGCATGATAATCAGACTTATCAGTCAATTTATCATCAGCGTTGAAACCCTTGTTGGACTTGGAGACCATTTGTCCTTGATAGGATTCCTTTCTTCGGTGATTACTTCTAACACAAGCTTGGACTTTGTCTTCACCTCAACTTTGATTCCATGTTAAATTTAGATGACCATGGAGTTCTATAGTTGATGCTATTTTACTTCAATCATTCTTAGGCCCGAGACACAATAACAATCACATAAACATGAAGGTAAAATGCTGATAGAACACAACAATAGATCAATAGAAGACGAGCCAAATATTGACCAGATTTACAATTCCTTTTGTCTAGCAAAGATATGAGATATTGTTGCGTTACAACAGTCA
Organism: Pinus albicaulis; assembly: GCA_034641835.2. NCBI lineage: Eukaryota > Viridiplantae > Streptophyta > Pinopsida > Pinales > Pinaceae > Pinus > Pinus albicaulis. The sequence goes on along the minus strand of CM076580.1, from coordinate 1,672,357,425 downwards.
ACAGGATGGTTCAGCCAACAAAGTCTTTCTCGGACAACCAATCCTCTATGTGTCACACTCGTAGCCCTCAAAGACAGCTCATGACAAGTCAACGTTGGTCAACCCAAAGTCAACGTAGAAAAGGCAACGCAAGACAACAACAAAAAAATCAACGCAACAGATTAGGGCTTTGGTCAAACAACTCAGATTTCCTTGATTTCAATGGCCAACAGTACGACCTCCTAAAATTAGAATATTGGCAGAAGATTGACGTTAAACGACCAAGGGTTGACGACAATCAACGCTGGTCAATGCTACTGCAAAAGTGCCCTAAACAGATCCGCAAATTTCAGACTGCATCTCCACACGTGTGAGGCGAAAATGGCCTCCAAAGTCTATCGAACCAATCATATCACAATGAGATAATGTGTGATGAGTTGTTGAGAAAATGACCTCCAAGTTTCTCCAATTTATATCCATCAATGAGGGTGTGTGACACATCTATTAGGCATGTTAGCCTACATTACAAATCTAGCCAACTTTGCACGTGGAAAATAAATTCAAAATAAATTTTCTGCTCATCCAAACAAGATGATCTTTAGATCAATCTAGCACCTCTCCGAAAGAGGAATCCAACAAAAATATGACCATCGTCTTATGAGCAGTGCAACATGGACTTTGGACCTAGTTGCCCAAAATTAACAAAGACCTCACCCTTGGTCTTCAGGAAATATATCCAAGTCCTTCTAGAGTATTCAACAATGAATATGACATAATGCTCATAACCACCCAAGAACACATGAGACATACGACCATTAACATTAGTATGAATCAAGTCTAGTATGCTAGTAGATCTTCTGTCGCTCATTGAAAATGGTAACTTGGTGTACTTGCCCAAAGCACACTCTCTGCAGACCTCATAATGCTCGACACTGAAATCAGGAACTCTAGTAGTGATCTCCCTCAGAACTCTCAAAGCTCCATGATGCATATGCGCCATCCTTTGGTGCCATAACTTGTACAAGTCTCTACTGCTAGTGGTACTAGTGTGAGTGCTACCAGATGTGCTACTCACCAATGCTCCTGCCGACTGAAAACTGAACATGTATAGTTTCCTAGAGTGTACTCCAGTCTCTTTGGCCGATGTGATGGAAGCTCCCCTGGGATGCATAAATACCTGCCCTCTTGAGAAGGTGACGTCAAACCCCTTCTCCATAGCAGACACTGAAATCAAGTTCTTTTTCATCCTCAGAACATACAAAACATCCATGACCTTCAATGGAGGCAAAGACTCCCTCTCAAGGTCACAGTCCCCACACCAACAACTCTCACAGTGCGGTCATCTCCTAGTACAATCTCAATATCAAGTGCGCTCTTTGCAAGCTCTGAAAAGAACTCCTGTGCACCTGTCATATGGCGGGAAGCCCCGCTGTCTGTGTACCACACGTCAGATGATGTACTCCTACTAGATGTAGAAGTAATAAATGAAAAATCCCTGTCAAACCGTGAAGCAAACTGCTCCACCTCTGTTGAAGCTGCAATACCCTTCTTCCCCTTGTTTTTCCTCTCAGGACACGTAGCAGCATAGTGTCCCATCTTTTGACATGCCCAACATTTGACTTTGGACATATCCGTATCTTTCTTCTTCTTCTTCTTCTCCTTTCCCTTAGCCCCATCTAATGAGGCCCCTTTCTTGGCCTTCCCTTTGTTCTTCCCCCTGGCTATCAAGGCTACATCCTGCTCATTTGCTATCTTCACCCCACCACAGCTAGTCTTCCGTATTTCATGCTACACACAATCATCCTAAAATTTGTCCCAATTCGGAAGGTTCTCTGTAGAGGTAACCATATCTCCAAAGACCTCCCAAGACTTAGGAAGTCCCGCTACGGCTATCCTGACCTACTCTGTGGGTGCAACTACCTCACCAATAGCAATCAAATCATCACGTACCTGTTTGACCCTGCCAAGATAATGAACTACACTTTCAGCCTTTGTCATCTTGATGTTCTTCAATTGTTCTTTGAGTACCATCTTCTTGCTCTCATTGGTACTCTGATAGAGAGTGGTTAGAGATGTCCACGTTTGATATGCATATGTGTTTCTTCTCACTTGAGGAACGGCATGATCCTTTAGACGGTCGATCAAAATCCTTTTGCCTTTGCATTATTTTTTGCGAATTCAACAAGTTCATCTGTAGCAGGAGGTACAACCTCTTGCCTCACTATGTCCCAGTGAAGCAATCGCGATGTTTTCAAAAAATCGCGATTTTTTTGGGCAAACGATTTAATTGATGATGTTTTCCCTGATGTTTTGAAAAAATCGCTGATCGGCAAAAAATCGCGATTTTTTTGGTAAAAATCGTGGGCCCATCAAACAGCAACCCTATAAGTTCAAAAATCGATTTTTTTTGTCATTTTTGCAGCCCTCTCATTTTCCTGACACACCCTGTTGGCAGTTAATGGTAATGTTAAATTCTTAAAGTAAAAGTTACTTAAATTTTTAACATTACCATGAAATGACTCAGGATGTTTAAGAGTGGTTTCGACCTCATTGGATTTCATATGGAGAAACTAGAATTTTAGATTTCACTCAAAATTCAGCAGACTTGATGGTTTTCAGGGTTTCATGGTTAGGGGATTTGCATTGTTTCCATTTGATTTTATTATGTGTAAGGGTATGAGATTGACATTTGATCAAGAGTATGAAGTTGGTTTGGGGATTTGCATTGTTTCCATTTGATTCTATTATGTGTAAGGGTATGAGATTGGCATTTGATCAAGAGTATGAAGTCCTTTAAGAACCTTGATGTTGGTGGCATTGATTGTTGAACTTTGTTGATGTTGGTGGTATTGATTGTTGAACTCCCTTACTGTGGCCTTAACAAGAATGTACCCTTCACTCAAAGGAAAACAACTGGTTAGGCATGTTAATCTTTTTCTACCGCATTTTAAGGTTGAGGAGATGAACCCTTCACTCAAACCAAAATCATTGGTTAGGCATGTTAAACTTTTTCAATTTCTATCATGTATAAGGTTGAGCAATCCAAGTCTGAAGAGTTTGAGCTAGATGATGTTTATGTATCTCTTGTTGATGATCCCATTTCTAGTAGCGATGAATCAATGATGAGTTTCATGAGGAGGAGGAGGAGGAGGAGCAACAACAGGAGGAGGAGGTGACACCACCTACCCGTGCTACCGGTAGAGGACGTGGTCTCCCTCCTTTAGCTCCTGGTGCTTTAGGATCCGGAGCACAACAAAGTCCATTGCCAGCCCCGCCAACTTCTTCGTCTAGAGGGAAAGCTATTACATTTTCTCGCAAGAGGGGCAGAGGAAATCAATAGTATAGGTTATTTGGTGCATTCATTTGTATATAACATTATGACTCATGATATGAGATACATTATTATATTTTTTGTTGATATTTTGAGGTTGAGTTGAGACTCAGGACTTAGTATTCATGACATGATTCACTATTATGTGTGATGTAGCATTAGACATGATATCACACGTCTTATATATTAATTTTTTTTTCATATTTATGTGTCAATGCATTTATTTTATGTTGTGGGTGCTTTAGATATTAAAAAAATTGAAAAAAAATGAATATTTTTGTATGTGCCGATTTTTTCCCGATTTTTACCGATTTTTTCCCGATTTTTACGATTTTTTCCGATTTTTTCCCCTCGTCGATTTAATCTCGATCGCGATGTTTGCAACATTGCTATGTCCCAAACTGCTGCCTCCTCAAACACTGTCTGGATTCTATCCTTCCAAACGGCATAGTTGGATATCCCATCCAGTCTGTCCTCTATCCTTGAGAACATGGCTATCACTGCTGGCCAAAAATTTAGAAAACCAAGAAAATGGAGAAATGAATTTTCCAGCGCACCTTGCTGTCCCAAAAGTTCAGTCTGTGTGAAATTTCACCTTGCTGTCCCAAAATCTCAGTTTGTTGCCAAAAAATTCAGTTTGCTGTCCCAAACTACTGTCTTTTGTTGAAACTGCAATTTTCGGCTTGTAGCTCTGATACCATGTTGAAATTTGATGAGTAAAAAATTTCCTGCAATCTCAACCCAGTTTTAATTTCACCTTATCACTCCCATTCAGTTAAATGCCCTTTTCCATAAACTTACATTCAACATATAGAATTCTGGAAATGAAATTTTCAAATTAAAACACATGGGGCTGTCAACACATGCTGAAAATAAATATGGACATAAACAGACCAACAACACAAAAAAATACACAGATTTTTGGTCAATTTAGACCCAGACAAAATCCCTTCAATCTTCTCTGGGGAAAATCTGTTAGAGAGCTCTTCAAATTTATTTATCTTTCAAGTTCAAGAAAAATACATTTGCAGACAAAAAGAAAACTTTATTTATCTCTTTAGCTTTAAACTCCTTGAAAATCGTGCCCACTTTGCCTCGATTTTCGTGCCTACTTGAAGCTGAAACAATAATGTACGGACGTGAACTGTACTGTACAGATTTTGTACCGCTCAAAAAATTGCTCTTGAATTGCGTGCAGCTCACAACATTAAATGTTGTTCGAACTGTACCTTCTGCTGTCTTCTATGCCTTGATTTCCATGCCCATCTTTTCTCAGAATTCACTCCTTCTGCTTGCTGCAACAAATTTCTCTTTCAGAACTTTTCTCCAACTCTCAACCTCCTTTCTCCAGTCTGCTCATGAAGAATGAATGAATGCAGTCTCTCTTTTCTTTTCCCCTTTTTGTTTTCATAAATGACTTTTGGGCAACCCTAAGATCTAATGGCTTAGATTCATTTAGATCAAGGGATGAAAATAAATGTGCATTTAATTCTCACTTTCTATATTTTAATTCACCCATTAAATAAAATACCCACATTGTACTTTATGTCTAAAGTCACTTTTCACTGTATAATTTAACATTGATTTTATCACTTAAAAAGTCACTTTCACTTTACAATTTAATATTGAATTTACCACTTCTAAAATCACTTTCACTTTATAATTTAATATTGACTTTACCACTTATAAAGTCACTTTCACTTTATAAAGTCACACTTGGGAAAATAATTATTTTGGACACTTTTCCCTAGGTAGAGACTAACCCATGGGAAACCACTTGTCCAAGGTACATTAAAAATCAATGAGTTTGAAAGACAGTCTTCGCTATGTCCTCTAATCATTAATAACAATGTCAAAACTTAATAAATTGCTTTAGATGGTTGGCAGAGTAAGTGCCAAAGGTTTTCAGCCATTGGATACTTAGGATCACATCCACTCCAAGCGGTACAATGTAAAATGGAGACTCTAGATATTAGTGCTGAATTTGCAATTTTACCTTATGGCTTTTGTGTACTTATTTCAATCTTCTTTCCATTTGCTACCATCACTTTCATATTAGGCATTGGATATGTGAAGATGTTGAGCGTTTTCTCAATATTTGAGTCCAAAAAATTGTGAGTGCCTCTTGTATCTATTAGAACCATTACATTGCACTTTTTGATATGTCCTTTTAACTTTAATGTTTGGGGCTAAGATATCCCTGTCATGGCTGATAACGGTATTTGTAGAATATTTTCGTTGTTTGATTTTGGGGAAATTTGTTGAGAATCCTTCTCTTCTTCTATGTTGGATTCTTCACTCTCTGGATCATTGGTTGCTTCACATTTACACAAATTCTTGGTATCCTTTTTTTTAATACATTTATTTCTAGAGTCCCATTTTTCGCCACAATGTTTGTATTTACCCTCTTCAATTTTTTGCACCTCCATATTAGATTTTCCTCCTTTACGTAGCGCTGTGGTGGAACATACTTTGTATTCTCCATGTCAAAAGTTTGGGGAAACCCTCGTCTCAAATATACTCATTCAACTTTTGGTAGCTGTATTCTTTCAAACTTATTTTTTGTGGCTTTTGCTTTCTGTCTTGCTTCTTCTAGAGATGTGATGTCATGAAACCTAAGCTGATTCTGTCGATATGGTTAAAGTCCAGTGATGTATGATTGAATATGACATTTTTTTGATATTCCAGGTACTCGTGTAGCTAAAGTTTCGCATTCTAGTATATACATCCACATATCCTTTTAATTGTAGGTTGGTGAGTGTTGTGAAGAACTCTTTTTCTTTGATACCTTGGAATCTTTTGAAGAAAGCATCTCCGAATTTCCTCCAACTGATAGCATGTATCAATTTCTTCCATCACATGTACCAATTATATGCTTCGCCTTCCATTTGCATGGATGCATTCTTGATTCTTTCATCGTCAATGTCGTTACTATAAGTCTTGTAATACTCTTATGCCTTATTCAACCATGCTACATCGTGTTTGTCATTACTATCTAATTTAGACAACCCAAGTTTTGCTCTTCACTGATTTGTAGTAATTGGTGGAGTGAAGAAGGGAATTTGGTTGAGACCTGCATATTTGGGAAATTCAATGTACTGTTTTGTGTATTGGGATTGGAAGATGCATGTGGAGAATCGGGGATGTGATGTGAGTTTGATGGGTTGATGTATTTGAAGAATCTGGTTGTTGAGTAGCTTCATTATTCTGATGTTGTAGATCAGCTGTAATATTCAACCTTTGACAAATCAAGCTCAACACCCCCATTGCTTGAGTGTGATTCTGATCAACCTTATTTGAAAGGGTTGTGTGATCCCTTTTATAGTCATCATAATTTTGCTGAAGCTGACCTTCTATTCTTCTTGAGTGTATCCTAGAGCTTTTTAATGTCTTCAACATTTCCGTTGACCTTATTCTCAAGTTCTATCAATTTTTTACTAAAGTCGCTCATCAAAATTGATGACATTGATAGAGTGTGTGGTGGTGTATAGCTATCTAGCTTAACCTGTTTCTTTAACTTGAACCTATTTTTTTAATATATATATATATTTTAAATTATATATAATAATAATATCATTTTCTTCTCTTTATATATGTAATTATATAATTAATTATTAAAGTTACATATCTAGAATTATATAATTATTATATAATTTTAATGTATAACTATTGAATTAGTGGTAGGGACAGGAACTTGGTCAACAGATAGGACTGTTGGAGGATTCAAGTGGCTAATTACGCCAAAGGGGAATTAATAAGGCAGTCGGATGTGGGGGGCAAGACAATGGTCAGAACAACGTCAGGGGTTCAAACAAGGTTAGCGGATGTAATGAGAACGATGAATTGGGCAATGGTTTCGTAGAGAGCAGGGTTTTGTGGACAACATATCTACAGGGAGACCAACGACATTGATACAACGACACAACGGACGACATACAAGAGCATAGAGGTCAACAATGAAACAACGAGTAGCGTACAAAATGTGATTGCAAGTTGAGGATCATTAGGTTTGATACAGATGGAGCACACACTCTATTTTGTAAGATAACAAATGTTATATATATTATATTTTATTGGAAATTGAATGATGATTACAATGACGCCGACTGGGGGGGGGTTGTTTAAATACAACCTTGGTGCCTTACATGAGGGGGCATGATCTTTTGATTGCCCCCTTTCCTAAATTAAACATTAATACATAATAATTTTATAGATAACATAGATCTCTAACAATCTCCCTATGAGGACCTTGATTTTGGTTTTGGGGCACAAAAGTGGTCTCATGGGTCTCCTGGTGGCCAAATTGCTCGTCTTTGCTCGACTCCCAAGATGGTGCTAGCCCTCCCATGTTTCAAGGTAAGAGACAATCCTCCTCTGGGCCTTGGATTCTACTACCAACCCTCATGAAGTGCTAAGTTGTCTTGGGGTATGCCTGGTGCAGGTGCATCATCCCATAAAAGTTATTAATGTAAGGCAAAGTGCTGGAACACTGTGGGTGTTGGAAGTGCCCATGGCTATGTGTGATGCTCTATTGCTACTTGGAGACTCATGGCTTTCAACGCCTCACTTGTGGGTGCCAATATGCTCCTCTGGAGGACTTGAACCCCAGTTAAGTTGCCCAAGCCATGATGAAACCACTTGACAATTACACACAATATCTTGTGCTAGCCTCTACATCGCCAAGTATATTTAATCATTTTGGCGTCTAAGTGAACCAAGCTTGCATGTAATGGGATATTTGACTTCAAACAAGGCTTCCCTTCGAAACTTAAGGCTTTGAACTTGGTATAGTGTTATGTCCTTAGGTAGGAGTGGTTAGTAGACCACCCTATTAGGTGTTTCTAGCCCCTATGGGGAGTGACATGTCCTTAGCACACCCTTCAAACGATAGGTGTCACGTGAATAATGATGGAATAGAGGGGAGAAGACTTAATGGCCAATTGTCATTGTCAAAGGGACCAACTATGATGGGGCTCCTCATCTTGAGTGTGTAAATGTGGGGATAGAGCAATCATGGATGCATGAGTTACCAACTCGACCTTTTTTTTTCCACCCCTCATGTGGGCCTTTTACTTTTCTTGAGTTTTCTTTGTATTACTGCTCGTATCTCAAGGGTTAGAGCTTGCTTTGTTTGATGTATGCGTATGTCTGATGCAGGTGGTAGAGATATGAATGGCACATCATCATCATCTACTCGTGGCTGTCAGGGGCTGTTGGACTCTGGCTGAAGAGATGGTAGGAGAAAAAATTTCCCTTATGGGCTCACCCACTTTTGGTGGGTAACACGGTCCAATAGATTTCAGCTTGTACGACCCAACAAACTATGGCCTGTACAACTCAACAAACATGACTTGTGTGGCGGCTCAACCAATTTCAGCTTGCACGATCCAACAAATTTTGGCCAGTACGACCCAACAAACTACGACTTGGTCTTCATGTCTTGCCTGCTGCCCTGAAATCGATATGTTGCTGCCTTGTTCACTGATTATCTCTTGTTGTCAATTCTTCCTATTGATCTTCCCCTGAATGCCCAATCTTTAGTGCCAATCAAACTGCCTCTCCAACAACCTATTCCCCCTTATAATCTCTATCTTCAAAGTGATGGAGGGTTGGGAATGCATCTCCACACTTGAGATATACAGTTATAATACAATCTTTCATTGATCTTTTTAATTTTATAAAAATTTGCCAATGAAGTAAAAAAATTAAATTATTGACTTTATGCCCAAGTCCAAACTTAAGAAATAATTAATAATTGTTGTGAGAGAATTTTTGGTGATTTTTTGCATGTCATGGCACTTGATCAATGCAAAATTACCTTCCAAGCTACATTTTCAACATCCTTAGGTGCAAAGTGCTTCCACAAAGATTGGGCATTCAATACATCACTAAGTCCAAAAGGAAACCCAAACAAAGACTTGTACATATTGTGAAAAGGGCAAAAAATCTCCGTATTGTCAAAAAGGAGAAAATTTCCTAAGTGTATCTTATCGAGAAAAAAATCATCATATTTATGCCACCACTTTCAAAGTATCAAAGTTACAATTAGTCTAAGAGACCAAGTGATTTTCATGAAATTCTTCAAAAACAATAACCTAATAGAAAAGCCTCCTTTGATAGCTTATCAACCTGGGTGTTGTTCATTATAGACATGTAAAATTTATCTTGTGAAGTGATCTGCAATAACCTTTAACTGATGAGAAATTCACAAAAGATCCAAGCTATAGGCTTGAGTTTCGTTTGTCATCCATTTGATTGTTCGCTGAGTCACTAAAGATCCACAGATAAATTATATTCTTGTCCAAAAGACGCTGTACGAAGGCAAAATGTGAAGTAAGCTCACCTTGATTATTTTTTCCTTGGTCTAGGTTGGGTTTACATGCAATGAAATATAAGTCAGAATAGTAGAGAATAAAGGTAGGGAACAGGTGCGATATGCACCATGTCAAGCATTGTTGAAGAAAATCCCCCAGGCCAACTCTTTGTCAATGTCGACCTCACCCACTATTGTTGAAAAAATCCCCCCCAGGCCAAGTCTTTGTCAATGTCGACCTCCCCCACTGCGTGAGGCTTCTTCACTTTTAGAGAAGGCTGAAAGAAATAGGAGTGCAAGTGCTTGTTCGAAGATTTTGAAGGAGGGAGAGGGCCTGTCTCCAAAAATTATGGCATTGTGTGCTAGCCAAGTGCTTCGTGTTGTCAGAATAGCAAGAGCTCTAAACTGCTTGATATGGCTATTTGTGAAGTATTTATAGTAGCACTCCTGATTCGTAACCTTGTTCCAATGTGTGTTGAGACGAGTTGCTGTTCGATATCTTTCTATGCTTTGTAAACAAATAGTCCAGGAAGAGATGGAGATAAAAAATCCCTAGCTCGATTTTGTTCCTTGATTGTAACCTGTCTCAGATTAGCACTTTGCCTTTAAACACCAACGAAAAGTACATGATACTCTTTGAAAGAGTTTTTCATTTCCATAATTTTTTTAACCACTAGACAAAATTAGGCCCCTCACCATCATCTTTATACTTAAGTTTTGTGGCATACTGACCTGCAGAGTTGTTTTACTCCAGACTGAAGCATCCTCTGCATCACAAATTCTGACATGTGCCTTAGAAAGTTCTAAGATATATCGATGCCAATGTTGATGCCAATCCTTATTTAAGTGTAACACACATATGCTTGAAGCAACACTTTCGTCCAAGGGGTGGTGGAGAGGGAGTCCCCGAGATTATTTAGGGTACATCTTCCTACATCTCATAGGTTTGGTAATTAGCTCTTTTGGAAGAAAGATATTGTGACCACACCCTACAATTGTATTAACTTTGATGCGAACTTAAGATCATGAGCCCCCCTTCCAAGCTAAGAAACATCCTACAATTGGAAAAGCCAAGGTAAGAGCCTTCCATTGAAGAATTGAAATACCCTTCTGCATTCTACGAATCCAATCCATTAACGAGCAAGGAACAATGTATCTGGTAATAAGAATCATACGCCATAAACTGTCTTTAGTCATAAAGATCCATAATGATTTTGCATCAATAAAAAGGTAAAACACTTATTCCTAAATTTGTCCAAAATTATTGTTGGAATATGAGCAATGGACCTCCAACATACTGAATTGCTCTCCAAAACATCCTTAACCAAGACTATTTTGCACTTTTGGACAACCATTTGATACACCAAATTGAAATTGCTCCTCCTATTTTATTATATCTAGTACTCTTAGGAGTACCACGACCATGACTAGAAGGTGGAGGCTGGATCTGCAAAGGATCAATAGTGTGATATCGAGCACTGGCACTGGCACTAGCACCCGCACCCGCACTGCCACCAGTAGATGGTGGGACTGGCCCTGTGTGTGGCGGTGCTGCTGATGCTTCATCATCATCCCTAAAAATTTTTGCTTCCAATTATTCCATATGTACCGTGCCGTCCTCCAAATTATCATCCTTTGGGTTGTTGTCCCAGACTCTGTATGATTGATCCTCATTTGCCCGATCACAGTAATGGCTCAACAACCTCAAGTTGTAATGCACATAAACCAAGCTTTCAGCTCGGTTTTCATTCAGCCTGTTTCTTATCACATTGTGTATGAAGCTGTAGGTGCTCCAACACCTCTCTGTAGAAGAAGTGTTCACAACCTGTGAGAGAACTTTTATAGCGAACTTTGGCAAAAATCCCATGCCGCCATATGCTTCCCTCCATGTGAGAGCATCAAATCTGTCCCTGTCTTCCATTGCACGGAAAGAACCAAGTTAGCAGTGCAACTGAAGTATTTTCCTAATTCAAGGCGCAATCTAGCACACTCCTCCTTGTCGGGTACCAACTTGTCTAATGCTTTCATGTACCCCTCTTGTATCTCTAGATCTGTGTGAGGTTTCATCCTAACCCCACCTCCAAGTGCAGGTTGGCCCAACCAAGATGGAGAGTAATATTTTGGCGTAAGGATATATGCCAAGGCATGTAGTGGAACATTGAGTTTATTCCACTGTGCACACAAACAATCATGAATCATAGCATACAAGTTGGGATCATTATCCTTAACAATATCTTTTATTTGCCCCAACATGCTTTCCATTTGCTCATAAACCTCCCCAATCACTGGTTTATCAGTATCTGCAAACCGAATCATGTGATAAAAGGGCTTGGTAAAATTCAAAATTTCCCTCACACGTGCCCAAAACAGAGGGTCAAGGGTGGTCTCCTCCACATGTTCGAAACCTTGCCTGTCAACTATTGTCGCTGCCCTATCCTTTAATAGCTCCCAGTGTGGGCTTGATACCATTGCAGCCAATGACTCTCTTACGTTCAAAAGGCGCCTGAAGGTGAGGTAATAGCTAGCAAATCTAGTCTTTGCTATCTTCAACAACTCCAATTTGGAGTGAGTACGGAGAAGCCCATGGGTATTGCTATGATTTGTAATAAATTTTATCATTTTTTTACCTCTCTTGTACAAATCACCAAGCCATTTGAATTGAGGTTGTTTTTGATGATATCATGCATCAAAAGGTTCATTGTGTGAACCAAACACCCAAACCAAAAAATGTTGGGGTATTTATCCTTAATAATTGCTCTTGCTGCCTTACAGTTAGCAGCATTATCAGTGATGACCTGTATGACATTGTATGGCCCAGTGTTTTCAATTATATCAAGTAATGGTTCTGCAATGTTAATGCCGGTTTTGAATTTGTCTGAATAATCCATATGCTGCCAGGAAGTTTGCACCACTAATCGACACAGCCAAAACACTTATCAATGGCTTTCCTTTTACATTGGTCCATCCATCAGAGACAATGGACACCCCATGCTCAGTCCACGAATTTGTCATTCTAGCCAAAGAATGGTTTATTTTAGCTTTTTCATGATAAAGTTGCTGACCACGGCCTTGTGTTGCCAGGCTTTTAGCCTTCCCAGAGTGTATTAATGGTAAGAACCAGCTCATGCCAATAAGGTGACACGAAAAGAACATTGAATGGCACCACAGGAATATGAAACCAAGTGGCACACATCATCATTTCCTCGCATCGTCCGGAAATCAGGATGTGGTTCCTTCTTAATCGAGGTGTGCCTCTAAACCAATGGCATGGGTGGAAGTTGAACACATTTGTCCATAAGTGGGCTGAATAAAAACCAATGAAGGCTCCACAAATCTTTTAGATGATCCTCTGTAAATGACCTCCTCCTTCCCTTCCTATATTTCTCTCTACGTGATGGCACTGTGGTAATTTTGATTCCAATATTTTTTCCTGCTCACATCCTTGCTTCCCACAAAGGTGCCTTCACTTACGGAGTGTGCTCTTCAATGTTTGACACGACAGGGAAAATAAATTTAGTGGTTCCACCACCTTTCCCTCCTTCCTGTTTCTGAACATATTTCCACAAAGGTGTCTGAGTTTGGTCTTGTCTAGTTGGGGAATCTTTGTCCTCATGTTCTCCACTCCCCACTTCCTCCTCAACATAATCCTCCTCTTCAGGATTTTCTTCAAATCCACCATAACTCTCCTCTTCATCCTCCTCTTCTCTGATTTGCCTCTTTCTTCTACTACTCTCCAACACCATTATCATAAAGAAAGGAACCAACATGAGGAAAATCCCTAGCCATATAGCCATGATGGAAACAAGTTTCAAGTTTCAAGTTTCTAGCCTGCAAAACAAATGGAAAAATGCCAAATGGGAATAGGAAATGCAACATAGGAAAAAAACAATTCATTTTTTAAGTTTTAAACCCAATAAAATGCAACATTCAAGAAAAAATCAAGTTTTCATTTTTAAACAACCTTCAAATTCATCCTAGAAAATACAAAATTGGATTAGAAGGCCTACCTCTTTCTTGCAATCCTCCTGTTGCCTTGCAGCTTGCTCCTTGCTCTCCTTGTCACTTCTGCAGCTCAGCTCTCTAGATCTCTCCTCAAGCTCTTCTTGCTCTCTCTCGCTCACTCAACAAACAATAAAAACAAAATGACCCCCCCCCCCCCTTGTAGACAAAACAAATTTTTCATTGAAAAAAATTTCCGCTCGATGGGAAGCTTTTTTTGTTCCGAGGAGTGTTCGGGAGCGAACGCTCCCCGACCGCTTCCGACGTTTAAAAAACGCTCCCGAAGCATTTTTTAAACGCAAAAGCGCTCAGGGAGCGTTCGCTCTGAGCGCTTCCAGAAATGCTCCAGAAAAGGCAGGGAGCGTTTTAATAGGTTTGGAAATGTGCTCCCAAAAACGCTCCCCTTAGGAAGCGTTTTCGGGAGCGCGTTTCCGAGCCTCCCAAAATGCTCCTGAATGGAGCGCATTTCGGGAGCGGGAATGAGGGGGGGGGGTGAAGCTTCCCCGCATCCCTGGTGAAGGTTGCATAAACAAATTGGCCTAAAATCATCAAAGGATGCTTGATCGTGCTTCTTTTAGATAAGGGCAATGAATGTGGAATATAAAACTAGTAGTATATTTCTAAGAAGTTTGGATTCTGTAACTATTCTTAGCATATCTCCTTCCATTAGATCATAAGGGGTTAATCGGGTTGGTGCAACTAGGGTATTGTCTTTGCATATACCAGGGGTTCAAATCTCACAAAAGTGATTAGTTTGCGCCTGCAAGGATGGTTGAAAGGTGGTAGAAAGCATGATGGGTGTTAAGTTGAGTGAGATGGGCTAATGTGCTGAAAATGTAACTAGTTTTGGTCTTCATAATTGTCGTTGTACTCATTTCAATATGTATCCTATGTAACAAACAAAAGAAGAAAAGAAAAAGGTTATTATTTTAAAGCATGGGTTTCATGCTCATTATTGATGGTCTTTTAGGTAAAAGTATGTTCTTCATGCTTCTAGGGTTTGTTAGGTCTTAGGAGTTATTGTCACGAGTCAAAGGAGTCAACAACATTGTTATAAGACCCTTTCGGGCAAAATGTAATTGGAAAAAGAATTATTTTTGAGTCCAGAAAGTCTTGGAAACTCCAGAAGTACAAGTCGCCCCTGGCAACTTCAAGTCGGCCCAAAGGAGCGAATTCGACCCCTTGGAAAGGCTATATAAAGGAGCAATTCGACCTCATTTACGACTCACCAAGAAGTTTGATCTTAAGGAAGGTCTCAAGAAGATGCTAGATTAGGGTTTCTACAGTAACAACGAGGTTGAAATTACAGGGTCGAAGTTGCAGTATTGAAGTTGGTTGGTCTTGGATCAGGGAAGTACTTGTTGGAAGGGCTGACTTGGTATCTGGAGGACTTGGTCTAGGGTTTGGGTCTTGTTACCCACCATTTTGTGGGTGATATCCCTAGGAGATTTTTTTTCTCCATGGTGGTCCTCAACCGACAACAAACAACCCCTTGCAGCCCCAACTAGCTCGTTGTGCCATTTCTCTGCCACCTGAGCCAACCATGTGGTCCCTCACCCATCTGTCATGATCGTATGTTTGAAGGTGGGCCTCCTAAACCTAAAGGTATGTTGTGTCATTTGGTAATTGAGTACTTCAGTTTGCTTATTATGGAGATTATTGGGCATGGACTAATGGAGGGAATTCGACAGAAAGAGTGGGTTAGGTTTGTGCTCTTGTACCCTAGATATATTTTGGGGTGTTAATCTTTAATCCTAGTCCCGTGAGATTTCTTTTACTGACCTTTGGGTTTCTGGGATGGTATTTCATGTGAAACCCTGATTTTGGATGTGTGGTACCGCTCCTCGATTCATACATATCATCCCCTTTTCCGCTTATTATACTCTCTTTCATCATTTCTCCCATCTAGGTCCACATTCTGCATTGGGTCCACATAGGTTCAGCCAACCCCTCCCCTTGCCCCAAATCTTGGGTCGGGCCTGGGATGTTTCTCCAGAGGTTGATGCAGATAAAAAAGAAGAAAAAGCATAAATTGCCACATTCAACAGGAAATTGTACCACAAAATGCAAAAGATGGCTGGTACAAATATATTTAGCACATGGGCAAAAGCCATTGCATGAGCTCTTCCCCTGGTTCCTAGAGACCCTTGATGAGTCTCCTCTATCATTCAGGAACCCATGATTGTCCCAACACTTGGTGGGCGATGAACTGCTCCACCTTAAAAGGGGGTATCCACAAGTATACTTTGCACATCATGGTCCCATCCCTTTGAGCCCCTGAAGGGTGGAAATATGAAGGCCGTGGTAGCTCATGTACCACGATTTCTCTCTCCTATACATTATTTACCCATGTGTGGGCTTCCCTTTTATTAGCTACCCTTGTACCATGGGATGTGACCTTGGTTTTTCCCTTTTGTTCGCTACTCCATTTCATCATCATGTCACATGCGACCACCCTCTTATGCATGTGCTATGAACATATCACCCCCTTTAGAAGTGGAAACCACCTAATAGGTGAATTTGTTAACCCTTTTTGGAGCTTGGAAAAATTGGCACATTCGAAAGCCCACAATGGAAGGGCATGCCATTATGAAGTGCTCATTGATTACCCATGATTTGTAAACTCTTTTACTTGATTACTTTAATGACTTGATATTCTAGAAGGTACGAGGACACATTGGATCTTATGCAGGATTGTAGATGGTCTCCATTTTGGGTTTGGTCTCCCTATATGGGGTCCTAACCCTCCAGAGGGCTACATTGGCACATGTAGGGTGTGTGTAGAGAGCCATGGGCCTCCACAATAGTAGACAACACTCCATGGATCCCTAGAGATATTCAGAGATTGCTCGAGATCCACCTATTGGAAGAGGAAGATGCACCTGGTACACCATGCACAATCGGCCCCATAGTTGCACAATACACTTAGTAGGTGACCCATGACTTGTACACTGATGTGGCATCATTTATTCCATCATCTGAGCCCTTATAGATGGTCTACAGGCATCTTCAACTCACTTGGAGACCCATGAGGTTATTATTGTGCCCCCACACCCACTGGGAGCACCATAGGTTTATTGTTTAGAGAACGAGGGGCCACCCCTTTGTCCATCCCTTTTGAGGGTCCTATTCATCATTATGGCACTAATGGACCTCATCATGCCTCTTGGAGGGCCCTACGACATGCATTGCTTATCATTCTACCTCTTGAGAGGCTTATTATTTTATTTGTGAGCTAGTTTGGTGGGCTTGTCACCAAAAGTTAGTTACTTTTCGCATTATTTTATAGGGGCTAATGTAGGCCTAAAAACTAATTCGAACTCCTAAGAGGTGTATAAATAGAAGTGAGATGAGGTCATTTATCATCATCACTTGGTTTTGGACTTGTGATCTCTTTAGAGATTTCTGCTATTCCATCTTGGTGGACGAAATTTTGGAGCATGGTTGAATTTTGATGTTTGGATTATCTATTCTTGGCTTGGAGCTTCTTGATTGGCAACTGTATTGATGGTTGGATATATTCTCTTACATGTAAGTACACACATTTGATGCTATTCTTGTTTTTCTTTGTGATATGCATTAGAATGGGATTTTTGCTACACGAGGGCTAATTGATGCGTTGCATTATTGCGAAATTGTGGAATTATTGTTTCTATATAGCATCTCTCAATGTATGGGCCATGTATGTTGAATGAATTCTCCTAGGGATAATTCTACCATTGAATTTATCTTGATAATAAATCTCTTTTTGCAAAGCGAAGTACAAATCTTTAAGGTCACTTATCTTGCCCTATAGGCGAAGCGAAGTAGTCCTTGAGGCCTCCTTGACTGAGAAAAGAAGTCCTTTCTCATCATTCTCCTAGACTCCAATCTCCCCAAGGGATTAGGCATTGGTCTACCATAAGGTGGTCACTTAAAGAATCATTTTTCTTCACCTCTCCCTCTTCATTCTAGGTTTAGGCCCATTAGGTCACCTATGGCATCATTTTTTCCGACAAAGTAGCCACAAAAAATGTTCGATCTCGTGGGCTCTCCTGCGCTGGTGTGTCCTCAAGGTCTCCTCCAAATTTGAAGAAATTTCGACAGTGGGATTGCGAGATATCCTAAGCCCTAGCCCTGAGATCGAACTTTGCCCTGGTGTTCCCTAGGCCAGTACCTCATAGGATCATTTTGGCACCTTAAAGTGGAAATTCTTTGTTTGATCCTCTTCCCTTCCTTCTTTAGGTTAAGATCATCATTGGTTGCTGAAATCCTTCCACTTAACCTAGGCTGGGTTCCACTTGGCCCCGTGTGGTCCCTTTTCTTATCAAGGGCAATTCTTCAAAGACAACTCATGATTCCAAGTTTTGCGAGGATTTTAGGGATTCGGGAACTCCTTTACGAGTCACATTTCCTTAACCTAGCCCTGAAATCCTCACCTCCTTCTCCTAGAAAGCCTTGTACCTTGCTTAAAGAGCAAGCAAGCTCCATTCTTAATTTTCTTTTGGAAAAGGATCATTGGGGTCACTTATCCATTTGTTGTTTTATCCTTCATAAGTGACTTTCTATATAGTGGGTCTCCTTCCATCAACGAAAGTCTGTAAAGAGTAGTGAGCCTTAGCTGAGGTGACAGTGGGCTAAGTCTCCATCATTGCCCTTAACCTAGCAGTTGTCCCTTTTAGTTCCCCTGCTAGTTTGAGCGGTAACAGGTCTTTGTTGTATCATTGAAGCAACTTCTATAAGAGGAGAAGAGTTTTCCGGGTTTTCCCTGTGGAGGGGTTTTGCCCTAGTTGAGAGCCTAATTTATGTGGCCTTTGTTGTTGCTGTTTCTGCTCTTGATATTTGTTTCTTGAAAAGATCTAAATAAAGAACAAGAAGACTAACTAAGTTCACAAGAAAATATTGAGGTTAAAGAAAATTGGAATTAATAAGAAAATTGGAATTAATAAGTAGATTCATGTGGAAGCATTCTCGATCCTTTTATGATTTATATCTGCAATGGTAGGGAATTCACTATCTTATAAGCATAAGGACCTAAGCTCATTGAAGTTTCCTTGGACTAGGAATTTACTATGGGAGTTAGGTCTAGTAGCTTGTCAAATTGCTATACACACAATTTTGCAGTGCAAGATCACTTTTTCATTTTTCTTTTGATCTTGGTATGGAGAACCTTATAGCCGATTGCAATAACACCAACCCTAAAGCATTTAAATAGTATGTACTATACAGTATTTAGGGAAACACGTTCTTTCTTTCTGTAATTTTAAAAGTCTAGTCAAATACTATTATTCCTAGGTATTTGTCATGACTCACTAGACTTACTAATAGTTTAAAAATTGGTAGAGTTTAGCTTTCTATTTAAACAATATAAGCCTTAGTTTATTTAAATTATAGAGGATCTCAATTCCAATTGTAAAATCTTTGTTGAGAAATGTGAAAAGTGGTAAGCTGCAAATTTAAGTCACTAAATTTTTTCATCTTATTGGTGATGTATGTTGCAATTTTGTGGGACTCCTCACCATGAGAGGATGGTAGATCTATCCTTACAGATGTTTTTAATTCATTCTTTGTTACTCTAATTATTTGTTGTATAGTATTTCTCTCTTTCCAACATGTAAACACACAATATATTGACACACATTGCATCGCCTTGCTGGTCAACACAACAATGAGGATGAACAAACATTAGATGATTTCCAAGAAGAATATTTGGAAATGTCAATTACGTCATGACTATAGAAACTTTGTTATATTGTATTTCATTTGTTTAGTTGAGTCTTATTCAGTTTCAATTAGATGACACATTATGAGGTGCTTTAGTCTGTTACTCTAATAAATTTACGAAAAATTGATTGAATATTGTCATTGGTGGCTTGTTGGGTTGGTGAAATCGAGGTAGCGTTATTAAAGCCTCCAACGGTGTTCAACTCTCACCTAGGAGAAAATTGTGCTTGTGCTTGTGCTTGTGTTTGTGTTGTTTATACACAAATGCTTGCTGCAATGTGTGGGGCCATGGGAAAATTTTGTGGAATAAATACGTCCCATTTGTGGCAACTTAACTGAAGGCTTGCTTTCACAGGTCCATGTGTGTATACTTCTCTTTATTGAAAGTATCTACCAGATCCTTTTGTTGAATATTAATAGTTTAGAGTTAAAAAAATATAAGTTTTACTTACTCTACATCTTTCAACATTATTCGTGTACTTTTTGTTTCCACAATGGGTTGGTGCCCTAGCTTGGTTATTGGAATGCATATGCAAACTTTTAGAATGCTTATGCGCCCTTTCTAGACTGCTAGAATGCATACTTGAGTGCGAAAAACACATACATGCCCTTATAAATGCAGGGATGCATACTTGTCCTTGCAAGACTCCCTTGCTTGATTGTTGGAATGTATATAGTGGTCTAGTTGGAAGACATAGATGTACTTGGCCAACCATACTTTGCATTTGTCTTCTCTCTCTCTCTCTCTTTCTCTCTCTCTCTCTATATATATATATTTGCTTCAATTTTGTTTGGCTTCTCTTGTCCCACGAACACGAGGATACATCTTTTGTGATAGGAACATGGATTACACATTTCAAACTTGTACAGGCGTTGAAAGAATATTGTTGAAATTTGGTTACTGGAGGACAGGTGGTTCCCTAAGGCTTTGATCTTTGGCCTAGGGAAAAGTGTCCAAAAGAATTTAATTTTTCTCCTAAAGTGACTTTGTAAAGTTATAAAGTCAAATCTAATTTAAAAGTGACTTTAAGTGATAAAGTTACTAAAGTCTAATTTTAAAGTGACTTTAATAAAGTCAATGTGAATTTAGAAAGGAAAAGTGACTTTGGAAATAAATGACTAAGTGGGTCTTTATTAAAGTGGGGTGAATTAAAAAATAGAAAGTGAGATTTAAATGAGCATTTAATCTCAGCTCTAGATCTAATGTTATTTCAGCCATTGGATTTAGGGATTTCCCAAAAGTCACTTAGGGTTAGGTTAAAGGAGGAAAATGAGAGAAAAGGTCATCCTATTCTTTCATGAGCAGATTGAGAGAGGAGAAGGAGAGCAAAGGAGATTTCTAGACAGTGAGGAGGAGGACAAAACTTGGCACATAAACCGAGACAACATTTTAGCAAGTTTGTACAGTAAGGAAAGGCACAGATTTCGAGGCAGTGGGCACGCGTTTCAAGGCAAATCGTACAACAGATTTGGCACACATTCCAAGGAGGTCGTACAACAGGGTTTGGCACAGATTTCGAGGAGATGAGTTGCTGATTTTTTGGCACAATTTTCGAGGCAAGCCGTACAACAAGTCGCTGTCCTTTTGCACGGAAAATGAGGCAGAAATTCATACAACAACTTTGCTGTTTTTTTGCATGGAAATCGAGAAATCTGTATAGCAGCATTTAATGCTATAAATCTGGGCATGAAAATCGAGGTGGCCATACAACATTTATCGCTGTTCTGTTTCGCTGTGTACACGTTTTTCGAAGTGGTGGTTAAGCACGAAAAACGAGATAAGTTGTATTTATTACTTGCTGATTTTTCTGAGTATTTCTCATTGTAAAAGACATTTTTCCAGAAATAAGGAGTTTTAAACTGGTTTTCCCCAAGAGTTGTAGGGGGTTTTTCCAGGGTCATATTGACAAAAAATCAGCGTGTCTAAATGTTCTATGTCGCTGATTTATTTTGCTGATTTTTATTTCTGCAATTTCCAGCATTGTGAAAATTTCCAGAATTTGTGTTTTTGGAAAATATTTATTTTTTTCAGCTTGTTGAATGTAAGGCTATGGGAATGGACATTTAACTATATGGAGAAATAAGGTGAAACTGAAAACCGGGGTGGGAAACAGAAATTTCTACATGGTATCAGAGCTATTTTGCTGAAAGTGCAGTTTGGGACAACAAGAAGGAAAAATTACAGCAAGCTGATTTTTCACTCAGAAATTACAGCAAGCTGATTTTTTACACAGAAAATTTTATCTTTACTACAACAGTGTTGTTTTCAGCTTATTTAGGACAGCAAACATGTCTTTGGGCTTGAGGGTGGAGGATAGGTTGGATGGGCACAGTAACTACAGTGTTTGGAAGGAGAGAATGCAGAGTATCTTTGAGGAGGGAGAAGTCTGGGATATCATGGTGCATACTGCACAAAACCTTGTTAATGTGTCTACTGACACTGTTCAGTTGGCAGCTTTTAATAAAAAGAATAACAAGGGTAAGAGACTGATTCTAGATGGAATCAAAGACCATTGCATTCCTTATGTGAGAGGAAAGAGATGCTCATGAGATGTGGACAACATTGACCAATCTCTACCAGATTTGCTCGATTGGGATACTTGATTTGATTCATTTCGATGTGAACGGTCGGATGTCTCATGTTTCCTTGAGTGGATATGAGTATTATGTATTATTCATTGATGATCACTCCAGGTGGACCTGGATTTATTTCTTGCAGACCAACAGTGAGGTCTTCAAGCGGTTTCAGGAGTTCGGAGCTCTTGTGGAGACTCAGACAGGTCGGAAGATCAAGTCCTTGAGGTCAGACAATGGAGGTGAGGACACCTTTGGAGAGTTTGTTGATTATTGTGCGGAGGCAGGCATTAGGGGGGAGTTTATAGTTCCTTACAACCCTCAGCAGAACGGGGTTGTGGAGAGGAAGAACAAATCCATCGGAGGGGCTGCCAAAGCCATGCTATATGATCAGGGGTTACCATTGTTTTTGTAGGTAGAGGTCTGCAACACTGCTGTATATTTGCAGAACAGGGGTCCGCATCGTGCCTTGGGGCATGTGACTCTGGAGTAGGAGGCTTTTTCTGGGAAGAAGCCTGATATTGGTCATCTTCGTATTTTTGGGTGTATTGCATACTCTTACGTACCCAAGGAGAAGAGGACCAAACTAGAGCCCACCGCGGAGAAGGGTGTCTTTGTGGGCTACAGTGAGACCTCGAACGCCTTTCGGATTTATATTCCAGCACAGAGGAGAGTTGTTGTCAGGCGGAATGTAAAGTTCGAGGACAGGGCTTTCAGGAGGTCACGGGAGTTAGAGTATCTGGATCAGCCAGACCCTCAGGAGCAGCTGAGTCAGTGGCAGGGATCCAGTGGGTAGGGATCAGGAGGATCCGGAGGTACATCAATTACGGTGTCAGGTCTGTCAGTGAGCAGTGGCTCACAGAGTCAGAGGGGTGGTGCTTCGGGCAGCATGTAGAGCAGTCCGCAAAGCAGTTCACTAGGGAGTCCACTGATGGACAATTCACACAGTACTTCAACATCTATAGGTTCAGGTGCAGGCAGGAGGACAACAGCGAGACAGTCAGGAGTTCAGGCTCCTGATGATGAGGAGGAGGAGTTTCATTCTCCAGTGGGAGAAGTGTGCTCAGGGAAG
This sequence comes from Pinus albicaulis, assembly GCA_034641835.2. Classification (NCBI taxonomy): domain Eukaryota; kingdom Viridiplantae; phylum Streptophyta; class Pinopsida; order Pinales; family Pinaceae; genus Pinus; species Pinus albicaulis. The sequence goes on along the minus strand of CM076580.1, from coordinate 1,672,334,454 downwards.
AGGAAGTCCAAGTGGCTTCAAGATACCTTGAGAGAGGCCACATCTGTTGCTGGGCCTAAGAGGCCGGTTAGAGAGAGCAGATGACCTGAGAGGTTTTGTAGCTACATGGCAATGGCTGCCAACATCCTTGACTCTGAGCCTTCTAGCTATGAGGAGGCAGCTAGCCAGCAGGTTTGGAGAGAGGCCATGCAGGAGGAGTATTCTTCTATCACGAAGAATGATGTTTGGGAGGTGGTGCTGAGGCCTGAGGGCAAATCCGTGGTTACTTCCAGATGGCTTTACAAGGTAAAGCATGATGCAGATAGCAGCATTGAGAAATTCAAGGCAAGGTTTGTGGCTAGAGGGTTCTCGCAGGTAGAGGGAGTTGATTATGAGGAGACCTTCGCTCTCGTGGCTCGATATAGTTCGATCCGCTTCATTATATCGATAGCAGCAGAGATGGGTTAGAAGATCCACCAGATGGATGTGAAGACTGTATTTCTCAATGGCTTCATACATGAGGAGGTGTACATTGAGCAGCCACAGGGCTTTGAGGTGCATGGGAAGGAGTCCCATGTGTGCAGATTGAAGGAGGCCCTTTATGGCCTGAAGCAAGCTCCCAAAGCTTAGTACTCCAGGATAGATACATACTTGCAAGAGATGGGTTTCACAAAGAGTGAGGCAGATCCGAACCTTTACTGTAAATTTATGTAGATGTTCTATGCTTGATGCAACTTTATTTTTTATTACAACAATCACATAAACAGTCAAGTAAAATGCTGATAGAACATACCAGTGGATCTATAGAAGACAAACCAGAAACAGAAGAATGTGTTGGTGCGTTATGGTAGTCAGCAGGATGCTTCAACTAGTAAAGTCCTTCTTGGTCGGCCAAACCAGCTTGTGTCACAACAGCCCTCAAATCAGTCACCCCGTCAAGTCAAATTCAACCCTAGAAAAGTCAACGTAGGGCAGTACAACGTTGACTGTATATACATCCATCATTGAGGTGTGTGACACATCTGCTGGGGGTGTAAAACCTTAAGGCCGACCTGCACATATTTGAAATTATTAAAAATAAATTCAAAAATAAATGTTCCGCTCATCAGATTAAGATCAATTTTATATCAATCTTACACCTCTCCGAAAGAGGAACCAAATAAAAATATTGGTATCTTCATCTGAGCATCACAACATGGAGTTTGGACGTAGTTGTCCAATTTTAACACTCCCTCTCAACTAGGGAGAACTCCATCCACTTGTGCAAACAAACATCGTGCATCATCTCGCTGTAACTTGCCTTGCTGGCCTTTTTATTTCAGAACAGAAGTGGGTCAGTCACAAAGACATCATCTCCCGGCTGACAGATTCAGCCCAGAGGTCTAAAACCTCTATCAGACTCACAAAGAGTCTCATACCAACCCGAAGTTGGTTCACCTGACTCGAAGTCAGTTGGAGGTCCGAAACCTCACTATACTTGATCCCAGATCAAGTGGTTGGACCATGCCATCCTAGATAGAGAGTACGACAATCTCTGATGCGTCCATCAGTGTTTGCTACTAGTCTCTAGCTTTTCCCACCTCGTTGGCTAAATGAAAGGTACTTCCCATGAGCCTTGAAATCAATGGGTAGGATGGATACGGGGCACAGATAATGAGAGTTGAACCAACTCAAACATCATAACGGTGGGGTAGAAGCACCACAAGGTTTGGCAAGCCTAGCCTCGTGAGTGCTTATAGCTCCGAGAAGCTATCCCCAAAGCTCCCCAGAGCTCCCAGAGCTCATCGTCCAACAAGACCCACATCATAGGGTCGTTCCACGATACCAAGACTCACAGAAGGTTAGGAACTTGACCTTCCCCATGGGCTTTGTGAGAATATACGCGACCTGTTCATCAGCTCCTATATGATCGAGCCTTACGGCGCCTCGCTGTACCATATCCCGGATATAGTGGTACTTGATATCAATATGCTTGGATCGATTTTGGAACACTGGATTCTCGGACAAGCGAATCCCACTCTGGTTATCACAGAGTATCACGGTGGTATCTAGCACATGTTCGAACAGCTCACTAAAGAGCTTTCACAACCAAATTGCTTTACAACAGGCCATACTTGCTGCAATGTATTCGGCCTCTGCAGTGCTCAAAGCCACCGACTTCTGCTTCCTGCTCATCCAAGAGATCGAAGCAGAACCAAGATTGAAGCAGCATCCCGATGTGCTCTTATGATCCACCACACTGCCAGCCCAATCGGCATCAGTTTATCCAAGGAGTGTCACGCTCCTGACATTGTATCTCAGCCCATGGTTTATCGTGCCCCGAAGGTATCTCCGAAGATTCCTGGCACCAACCCAGTGAAAGTGATGAGGCTCAACCATCTGTTGACTCAAAGTGTTCACTGCAAAACATATATTTGGACAGGTGTTCACTAAGAACATCAAGGCCCCTACGAGTTGATGATAGTTAGTAGGATTTGATAATACGGGCTCAGCAGCGCTGCCACTCAACTTCTTGAAGTTGAGTTCCATTGGTGTTGACACGGACTTGCAGTCCACCATACCAAATCTTTCCAGAAGATTCACAATGTATTTTCCTTGAGGAAGGAAAATCTCGCCAGGTCTCTGCCAGACCTCCAGGCCTAGGAAGTAGTGCATCAGTCCTAGGTCCTTCATCTCGAACTCAGCATCGAGCTCCCTCTTGCACTGATGAATGAGAGGGTCAGCACCTGTTAGGAAGAGGTCATCCACATACAGCACCAGGATGAGAGGTTTTCCCTTGACAACCTTGAAGTAAAGGTTCGGATCAACTTTGCTTTGAGTGAAGCGCAACGTCATCGAGTAGCTATCTATTCTCTCGTACCAAGCTCTGGTTGCTTGCTTCAACCCATAGAGAGCCTTCTTCAATCTGCAGACATGGGTGTCCCGATCCTGGACTTCGAACCCCAGAGGTTGCTCCACATATACCTCTTCCTTTATCGCACCATTCAGAAATGCGGTCTTCACATCCATCTGATGAAGACTCCATCCTTGCATAGCAGCAAGGGCTATAATAGATCGAATGGTGGTGTATCGGGCCACAGGTGCAAATATGTCATCATAATTTATGCCTTCCTTCTGAGAGAAGCCACGGGCAACGAACCTTGCCTTGAGTTTTTCAGCACTTACATCAGATCCATGCTTTATATTGTAGAGCCATTTCGATGTGACAACTGCTTTGTCCTTTGGTCTTGGAACCACATCCCAGACGTCATTCTTCATAATGAACTCATACTCTTCGTGCATAGCATCCTTCCAGACTTGATGCTTTACGACTTCCTCAAAAAGATCAAGGCTCGGATTGTACAATAGTACTCATGGCTGCTAGATAACCTTGGTATCTACTCGGCTTCTTGCTTTCACGGAATGTCCTCCTTGGGGCCATATTTCCCTCAGCATCCTTGAGAGTGTCCCTAAGCCATGATGGTCTCTTTCCTAGTGAAGGAGGTGGATCAATCGGGTCCATCGGTCCTTCAACGTCAGGCATTGTTTCATCCTTCGGTTCCTCTTGATTTTCAGGCCTTGCTTCATTATCTTCCTCAGATCTCGGAAGATTGACTACTTTCCTCAGGGAAGTATCTTCGTCAAAGGTGACATCGTGGCATATCTCCACTTCCTTTTGACCAGGCACATAGACTCTGTAGGCCTTCGATGTTTCACTATAGCCCACAAACATTCCTTTCTTCCCAGAAGCATCCAATTTGCTCCTCTTTTCTTTCGGCACATGAAAGTAGACGATACATCTAGAAACTCTAAAATGTGAGACATCAGGTTTCTTATCAGAGAAAACCTCTTCGAGAGTTTTGGATTCTAGAGCGAAATGCGGGCATCGGTTTTGTATGTACACGACAGTGTTCACAGCTTGTCCCCATAGAAACTTCGGTAGACCTTGGTCACATAGCATGGCACAGGCAGCTTCCACAATGGTCCGGTTCTTTCATTCAACAACACCATTTTGTTCAGGAGTATAGACAGTTGTGGTCTCCCTCTTAATGCCAGCTTCTCTGCAAAAGTCCTTGGAACTCATTTGTCTCATATTCAGAGCCATTATCAGTTCTCAAAATCTTGATCTTTTTCCTTGTCATATTTTCCACCAAGGCTTTGAATGTACGGAACCACATGAAAGCCTCATCCTTCTTGTTTAAGAAGTATATCCAGGTTTTGCGAGAGAAGTCATCTATAAACGTCATATAATATGAACATCCTGCCAAGGATGTCATGGGCAGCATACCAGATAGATCAGAATGGATCAATTCCAAGACATCAGATGTATTTGTGACACTAGAGGGGAAAGGTCCCCTTATATGCTTTCCTTCGGCACAACCCTTACATACACCTTCATGATTATTTGGAAACTCGGGCATCCCTGTCACCACCTTCCTTGCTTCGGGAAGGGCTTTGTAGTGAAGGCGTCCAAACCTTCGAAGTTTGGTGCCATAGTTCAGTCTGTCGAATAATATCACATGTCATTGCTCCCAACGGACCTCCTCCAACCTGGTGGAGTGTATCAAGTCTAAACCCTATCGAGATAGCTTCCTTGAAGCTCTTCTTCCACATGAGCACCTTTCCATTAGTGAATGCCACATTGAAACCTTTGTCGTCCATGGCCGATATAGACACAAGGTTCTTTTTCAAATTTGGTACATAGAGTACATCCTGCAAGTGAAGTACTTGACCTTGAGACAAGTGGAGGGTCACAGTCCCTGTCCCTTTCCCTTTCACGGGATATGTGGCATTATCTCCAAGGATAGTTTCCAGATTAGTATCCTTTTCAATCATATCAGAAAGTACTTCCTTGAACCCAGTGATATGCCTTGAGGCACCACCATCTATCAACCAGACATCCATAGTGCCAGGTGGGGATGTAACAGAGAGGGCAGATACAAGAATGTATTCATTTCTTTTATCAACAACATGTGATTCCTCATACCTGGAGTTTCTTGACCTTTTGAAAGGTTGATCATTTCCGCCGGAGGAAGCCTTACTTTTTCCCTTGAACCTGTTGTTCCTTTGATTGCCATTCCTTCGGTTGTTGTTGTGTCATCACCATCGGGAGAATCGTTCTTGAAAGGACATTCTCTAGCATAGTGACCAGGCCTATGACAAGTGAAGCACTTGCCCTTCTTTCCTTGAGCTCCTGCTTTTCCTTTGTTCTTTGGGCCACCATAGTTCTTTCTAGAATGAGCAGTGTATGCAGCATTTCCTTCATTTCCATACTCCTTCATTCTTGTACTTTGTTTTGGCAGCAGCAGTAGCAGTGGATGGAGGTTCTTGGATTTTACCCTGCACATAGTCCATGACATCTTGGTCTTCCAATTTGAGATCCAATATCATCTTCCAAGCATGGAAGTCATCCTTCCCAGTCAATTTGTCATCATCCTTGAAGCCATAGTTTTTGGAACCCATTTTACTCTTCGGCAACAAATAGGGCTTGTCTTCACCTCAACTCTGATGCCATGTAAATTTATGTAGATGTTTTATGCTTGATGCAACTTTACTTTTTATTACAACAATCACATAAGCAGTCAAGTAAAATGCTGATAGAACATACCAGTGGATCTATAGAAGACAAACCAGAAACAAAAGAATGTGTTGGTGCATTACGGCGGTCGGTAGGATGCTTCAACTAGCAAAGTCTTCTTGGTCGGCCAACCCAACTTGTGTCACAATAGCCCTCAAATCAGTCACCCAGTCAACTCAAAGTCAACCCCAGAAAAGTCAATGCAGGCAATGCAGGGCAGTACAACGTTGACTGTATATATATCCATCATTGAGGTGTGTGACACATCTGCTGGGGGTGTAAAACCTTAAGGTTGACTTGCACATATTTGAAATTATTAAAAATAAATTAAAAATAAATGTTCTGCTCATCAGATTAAGATCAATTTTATATTGATCTTGCATCTCTCCGAAAGAGGAACCCAATAAAAATATTGGTATCTTCATCTGAGCATCACAACATGGAGTTTGGACCTAGTTGTCCAATTTTAAGATTTACTATATTGTGATAGGTGAAGAGCCTCTCATTCTGGTGCTGTATGTGGATGACTTGGTCATTACTGGTGCAGAGAGACTCATAGAGCACTTCAAGAGAGATCTTGCGGCAGAGTTTGAGATGAAGGACATTTACTTGATGCACTACTTTTTGGGTTTGGAGGTGTGGCAGGAGGAGGGGCATTTCTTCTTGGGGCAGGGGAAGTATATTGTGGACATCCTTGGCAGATTCCACATGGAAGGTTGTAGACCCATGTCGACGCCGATGATCACCAACTGGAAGAAGCTTCATGCTTCAGATTTCGAGTTGGTGGGCCCCACTTTGTATAGACAGCTGATTGGTTCCTTGATGTATTTGGTCAACATTAGACTAGATATATGTTTTGCAGTGAACACGATGATTTAGTTCATGTGTGAGCCCAGAAGGGTTCACTGGGTTGCTGCAAAACACATTTTGCGGTACTTGTAGGGGATAGTGGATTATGGTCTGGATTATAGGCAGGGGGTTGGAGTGAGATTGGCAGGTTACACTGATTCTGATTGGGCAGGTTGTGCTTCTGATAGGAAGAGTACTTCAGGGTGCTGTTTTGGGTTGGGTTCAGCAGTGGTGTCATGGTTCAGCCGGAAGCAGTAGTTAGTAGCATTGAGTTCAACGGAATCAGAGTATATGGCAGCCAATCTAGCTAGTTGTGAGGCCATCTGGCTTCGCAATTTGTTGTTTGGCTTATTTGGTCAGCCGTTGAGACCTTCAGTGATTTACTGTGATAATCAGAGTTGCATTAAACTCACGGAGAATCCAGTATTTCATGACTGGTCAAAGCATATCGGGATCAAATATCATTTCTTCAGAAACTGTGTAGAAGGGAGCTGTGAAGCTCGAGTATATTCCCACTGATGAGCAGGTTGCAGATATTCTTACCAAAGCCTTATCATGGGGCAAGCAAGTCTACTTCAGAGATAAGATGGGTGTGGTGAGGAACACCTTCCTCGGTAAGAGGGAGTGTTGAAATTTGGTTACCGGAGGATGGGTGGTTCCCTAAGGCTTTGATCTTTGGCCTAGGGAAAAGTGTCCAAAAGAATTTAATTTTTCTCCTAAAGTGACTTTATAAAGTTATAAAGTCAAATCTAATTTAAAAGTGACTTTATGTGATAAAGTTACTAAAGTCTAATTTTAAAGTGACTTTAATAAAGTCAATGTAAAATTAGAAAGGAAAAGTGACCTTGGAAATAAATGACTAAGTGGGTCTTTATTAAAGTGGGGTGAATTAAAAAATAGAAAGTGAGATTTAAATGAGCATTTAATCTCAGCCCTAGATCTAAAGCTATCTCAGCCATTAGATTTATGGATTCCCCAAAAGTCACTTAGCGTTAGGTTAAAGGAGGAAAAGGAGGGAAAAGGTCATTCATTTTCTTTCATGAGCAGATTGAGAGAAGAGGAGAGAAAGCAAAGGAGATTTCTAGACAGTGAGGAGAAGGAGGACAGAACTTGGCACACAAACTGAGGTAGCATTTTAGCAATTCTGTACAGCAAGGAGAGGCACAGATTTCAAGGCAGTGGGCACGAGTTTCAAGGAAGAACATACAGCAGATTTGGCACGCATTCCAAGGAGGTCGTACAATAGGGTTTGGCACAAATTTCAAGGAGTCGAGTTGATGATTTTATGGCACAGTTTTCAAGGTAGGTCGTACAAGTGGTTGTCCTTGTACGTAAAACGAGGCAAAATCGCATAATAGCTTTGTCATTTTTTTTGCACAGAAAACGAGGCAGAAATTCGTACAGCATCTTTGTTGTTTTTCTGCACGAAAATCAAGAAATCCGTACAGCAGCATTTAATGTTGTAAATCTGGGCACGAAAATCGAGGTGGTCGTACAACATTTATTGTTGTTCCATTTTTGTTGTGTACACATTTTTCGAGGCGATGGTTAAGCACGGACAACGAGATAAGTTGTATTTATTACTTGCTGATTTTTCTGAGTATTTCTCTCACTGTAAAAGGCATTTTTTTCACAAATAAGGAGCTTTCGAACTGGTTTTCTCCAAGAGTTGTAGGGGGTTTTTCCAAGGTCACATTGACCAAAAATCAGCGTGTCTATTTTTTGTGTGGCTAATTTATTTTGCTGAGGTTTATTTCTTCATTTCCAACATTGTGAAAATTTACAGAATTTGTGTTTTCAGAAAATATTTATTTTTTTAGCTTGTTGAATGTAAGGCTATGGGAATGGGCATTTAAATATATGGAGAAATAAAGGTGAAATTGAAAGCAAGTGGTGGAAGCGAAATTTCTACAAGCCTTCCATTAGTCCCTTTAGGCATATGCTAATTATTAGACAATGGTAAGCAGATCTTGTACTTTAGAAAGAATGACCTAAACCTAGCTAGATTAAACCATGGAAATTATAATTGCGACAACTCCTACTGAGTATGTTAATGTATAGACACGTGATGTTGGAGATGTGGACAACAAATTCATAGATTTGGATTCTCAATCACATTTATCTTCTATTGAAAATTTGAAAGAAAGGAAATGCACAAAAATAGATCAAAAGTAAAAATCACTAACCAACACAATGGCATGTCTCACAACCCTTTGCATCTCCTTTATAGAGTAGGAAGAGGGAAAGTGCATTGTATTTGGACATATTCAAGAAGCACTCATTTTGAATGTGTCAAACCCTATCCTTATTCCAATCACCTATTGCACCCTCATGCATAGATAAGAGAGCCAAGAATAGAGTGCCTCAAGTGGAGATGGCTAAGTTAAAGCATGTAGTCAATTAACTCTTGAAGTGAATATAAAAAACTAATTGCATCCTATGGTTTTGCACCTTCCTCTTGGAATAGAGTCCCTCATGCAATGTGCCCTAGGCTACCTAGGGATTTGCACCGTAAAAATAGAACATGCATGAAACCTAAAATTGAATTGGTTTGAGAACTGAATTGAAGATCAAATTGAAGACTAATGTGTGCATGAAACACTGGATTCTTAGAGGGTTTGATACTCTTTGTTTAACACAATAGGCTTCCATCATTTGATTGGTTAGCTTTACTATGAACTTTCCAAGCTAAATAACTGCACAATTAATAGAATTGGTTGTGATGTACTTTGCCTCTTTTGAACTAACTGTCAGTGCGACTTCTTATTGAGCTAGTGTATCATATTTGAACTCAAACTAAAGAAAAACCTTGAATTACTCATCACATCCTTTGCATCTCTGGCCTGGCTAGAATCCACAAAACCATGCAACATCAACTCACCATCTCTTACATGACTACATTGCACCCTTCAAGTATTGAAGCACATGCAATATAGTAACCCAATGACATTTCCTTGACACAAACATGTAATGGTACAAAGTGCTCACTGTGAAACCAATGTGAGGTCTAGTATTTCCCATATACACAAGAGAACCAAACAACTATCTACACACTTAAGGATCTATCAAATTTGAATTTAAGTCATCATGTAACTTCATATTTGGAACCATAGAATTGGCGAAGGGTTTACGTTCAATCATACAAATTGCTTTAGGATCTCTATTGTGTACTTCCTATCCCCAAGGAAGTCCTCATTTGTAGCTGGCCAAACCTCTAGACACAAGATTAATGCAAGATTAATGTAGCTTGCAACCTTTTCTTGCACAATGCTAGGAGCTACTCAGAATTACATGTAAGTATCAAGTCATCTACATACATGAACAAAACAAGAAGATCAGACCCATCAAACAAATAGTAAAGATTGGGATATTCAATAGTTTTGGTAAAGATCGAACCTCTCAGAGACAAAATTAATGCATAAAGCTGATTTCCTTCAGGTTGAACTTGCTTGCGGCTTTTTCTTGCACCATGCTAGGAGATACTCAGAATTACATGCAAGTATCAAGTCATCTACAGACATGAACAAAACAAGTAGATCAGACCCATCAAACAAATAGTAAGGATTGGGAGCTTCAATAGTTTTGGTAAAGCTCAAACATCTCAGACACTTGCCAATTTTTCAGACCAAGCTTGTGGTTCCTGCTTTAGCTCATAAAGGGTATTCTTCAATTTGGGTAAATGGCACTCTTGTCCATGCAACTCAAAACCCCTCAATTGATCAATTTATATCTCTTGCTCAATCAAAACATCAAGAAACATGGCCTTTATGTCCATTTGATATAAATGCCAACCAAAAACTAATTCTAGAGAAGTAATGGACTTGATGGAGGTATGCTTGAGAATTGGAGCAAAGTTCTCCTCATAGTCAAAACCCCTCAATTGATCAATTTATATCTCTTGCTCAATCAAAACATCAAGAAACATGGCCTTTATGTCCATTTGATATAAATTCCAACCAAAAACTAATTCTGGAGAAGTAATGGACTTGATGGAGGTACGCTTGAGAATTGGAGCAAAGTTCTCCTCATAGTCAAGTCCCTGTCTTTTAGGAGAATCATTTTACTATGAAATGAGCCTTGTATTTCTCTATGTTTCCATCTATTGCATGCTTCAACTTCGTCAACCACTTGGAATCAACTGTTCACTTTCTCACCTACTGCCTTGTCATTACTAGAAAGGCTCCGCATCAATGATGGATGACATTAGTGCAACATGATTCACCCAAAATAATGTCTTTGGAGTTCCGACTTTCTTCTGTGCATCGTGCAATGCTTGGGTAAGCCTCGTAGATTTCCTGGCTGAATTGGAGTACATTGTGACTTCCCAAATTGTACGTTAGAATGATAAAAGCTCTAACCTAGGGTTGTGGGGGAGCGGCTCCCCCCACCCCTTCGAATTGCTCCCAGAACTCACTCCGAGTTGGTGCGACCCGAGAGTGCGCTCCCACAAAAAAAAATTGCTCCCTGATTTTTTTCACAAAGATGTTCCAAATGCAATAATTTTTCAAAGAAACAAGATTTTTTTAGTAGGGAAACCTAATAGTCAAGCTTATGGCCCTAGTATTGATATGCAATGCATGGTAATGTTAAATTCTTAAAGTAAAATGATGAAAATGAAAGATAAGCGACATTCTCCTTTATCTTTCATTTTCATCCTTTTACTTAAATTTTTAACATTACCATGAAATGACTTGGGATGTTTGAGAGTGGTTCCAACCTCATTGGATGTCATATAGAGAAAGTATAATTTTAGATCTCACTCAAAATCCAACAGACTTATGAGTTTTTCAGGATTGGGTAGGGGGGATTGCAATGTTTTCATTGGATTTTATCATGTACTAGGGTATGGAACTCATATTTAATCAATAGCACCAAGCCCTCTATGTACCTTCATGTTAGTGACATTGGTTGTCGAACTCCTCTATCATGATCCTACTAAAAATGTACCCATCACTCAAACAAAATCTTGACTTGACATGCTACATTTTTTCTATCTCATGTCAATTGCTTAGAGGGTGATATTAATGACAAAGTTCCCAGGATAGACAATAATTTTGATGATATGTAGCTATTTGTTGTAGCATGGTTTTTTTGGATTCTAGAGGCCATCTAGAGCCTATTCGTTGATGTATTTTCAGTTCAGAGATGGATTACACTCTATGCTATTTTGGTTATATGCACCTTTATATGCTATATAAATGAAAGCTTGTAACTTTTGGACATGGTTGATGAAGATTATAATTATTGATGTTATATGGTGTACTCCATGTTTTTTTTCTTTTAATATCTAATTCATCATTCTACATGCTTTTGTTGACATATATGCATCAAAATATATAAAAATATATAATATATAAAAATTTGTTCTCGATTCGCTCCTAAATCGGGGGCTTTTGAAAATATCGCTCCCCGCTCTCGCTTCCAAGTAACCTTGCTCTAACCCACAGCATACAATCCAAGTAGAACCTAGGAAGGTCATCCACTATTGCCTGAGCGACCTACCTCTACCCTTTAGGTCAGCTCTCCTGCTTCCCTAAAGAAACACCGGGGCTAAGTAATAAGGAGCAAGGTGATATCATCATAGTTTTCAAAATTGGAACCGATCTTCAAACCAACCACCTACCAAACAGGGTTTCGAATTGGAATTGAATCAAACTAGATTCAATAAATTGGTTTTAAAGAAATACATAAAATAATTAATTTTCAATGAAAAAAATTATATTTAAGATTCCAATTTCCGAATCGAACTGGATTCAATGAGTTGGTTTTAAAGAAATACATAAAATAATTAATTTTCAATGAAAAAATTATTTTTACTATTCCAATTTCCAAACCATTAGAGACAAAATATGCAAAGTTTGCTGATATATATACCATGTAAGGCTCAACCATGATTCTAAACCATTAGAGACAAAATATGCAAATTTTTCTCATCTATATACTATGTAAGGCTCAATATATCTAAATGGCACCAAGTGCAATACATATCAACAACAACATACATAACCAGTGAGGCTCTAAATGGCCTCCAGAGTCCAAAAAACATGCTACATGAACCATTGATCAACATGATCACTCATCAAACTTATAACCACTCCTGTAAATGGGATCATCAACAGGAGCTACATAAACATTATCTTCAAAGTTTTCAAACTCCTTGGATTCCAAAACCTTATAATATTGTAGAAATTGGAAAAGCTAACAAGCCTAACCAGTTATGTTGGTTTGAGTGAAGGTTACATTTTTGTTAAGGCCACGACAAAGGAGTTAAACAATAAATACCACCAACATCAGAGAAGTTCAACAATAAATATCACCAACATCAAGGTCCATAAATGGTTTTATGCTCTGGATTAAATGCCAATCTCATACCCTCATTGTAAAGTTTTGTAGATGTTCTATGCTAGTAGCAATTTCACTTCTCTTTCTGCAATCATACAAGTAGTTAAGCAAAATACAGATAGAACATATAAGTAGATCTTACAGAAGACAAATCAGAAACAGGAAAAATGTGTATGTTCGTTTAGTGAACAGAGTAAGTCTCCTTTGGTCAATGACCCAGCATGTGTCTAACATATAATGTAGATGAAATTGACTGATCAACTACTGCAAAAGTCAGCAGCGTCACGAAAAGTCACCTTATGAGACAACAAAGCTAAATCAGCAATAACCGTGATCAACCACCCAGCAACTGGAGTCACTATTTGCAGAGCATGTGTGCTAAATCAGAACATTCACCAAATTTATTGTGGACAGCGTTGACCAAATCTCTACCAGTCCAAAGTTCTATGAAACCTAACGTGACAATCGAACTGCAGTTCAGCTGTGCGGTTTGTCCTCTTCGTCCTTCACACGTGTGGTGGCTTTATTCACTTTCTTGTGGCTGGCCTCTAAGATGAGAGAGGAATATGTGAGTTGTGATGATGATAGAAAATCTCTCAGCTTTTCTGTATATATGTAATATAGCAGAGATTGCGAGACACATGTTGTTGGGCATGCGACCACCATTGTAGTGAACCTTTTTACATATAATTTATTAAATATAATAAATTCAAAATATAAGTTCTGCTCATCGGATTAAGACATATTTTATATGGATTTTACACCTCTCAGAAAGAGGAATCCAACAAAAATATTAGCCTCTTAATCTGAGCATCTTAATATGGAGTTTGGACCTAGTTGTCCCAATTTAACACTCCCTCTCAACTAGGGAGAACTCCATCTATTAGTGCAATCAACATCGTGCGTCATCCCGCCGAAACTTGCTTTGCTGGCTTCTTTATTTCAGAACAGAAGTGGGTCAGTCACAAAGACATCATCCTCCGACTGACATAGTCAGTCCAGAGGTCCCAGACCTCACAAATCTTGATCCCAGATCAAGTGGTTGGACCGTGCCATCCTAGATAGAGAGTACGACAATCTCTGATGCGTCCATCAGTCTTTGCTAATAGTCTCTAGCTTTTCCCACCTCATTGGCCAAATGAGAGGTACTTCCCATGAGCCTTGAACTCAATGGGTAGGATGCATACGGGGCACAGAAAATGAGAGGTGAACCAACTCAAAATCACAATGGTGGGGTCCAATCACACCACCAAGGTTGGCAAGCCTAGCCTTGTGGTTGCCCATAGCTCCAAGAAGCTCTCCCCAAAGCCCCCCAAAGCTCCCAGAGCTCATCGTCCAACAGGACCCACATCATAGGGTCTTTCCACGACACCAAGACTCTCACGGAAGGTTAGGAACTTGACCTTCCCCAGGGGCTTAGTGAGAATATCCGCGACCTGCTCATCGGTTCCTATATGATCGAGCCTTACGGCGCCTCGCTGTACCATATCCCGGATAAAGTGGTACCTGATATCAATATGCTTGGATCGGTCGTGGAACACAGGATTCTCAGTCATACGAATCCCACTCTGATTATCACAGAGTATCACAGTGGTATCTAGCACATGTCTAAACAGCTCACTAAAGAGCTTCCGCAACCAAACTGCTTCACAACAGGCCATACTAGCAGCAATGTATTCGGCCTCCGCGGTGCTCAAAGCCACCGACTTCTGCTTCCTGCTCATCCATGAGATCGAAGCAGAACCAAGATTGAAGCAGCATCCAGATGTGCTCTTACGATCCACCACACTGCCAGCCCAATCGGCATCGGTATATCCACGGAGTATCACACTCCCGGCAGTGTATCTCAGCCCATGGTTTATCGTGCCCCGAAGATATCTTAAAAGATTCTTGGCACCAACCCAGTGAAAAAGATGAGGCTCAACCATCTGTTGACTCAAAGTGTTCACTGCAAAACATATGTCCGGACGGGTGTTCACTAAGAACATCAAAGCTCCTATGAGTTGACGATACTCAGTAGGATTGGCCAAGATAGGCCCGGCAGCGCTGCCACTCAACTTTTTAAAGTTGAGTTCCATCGGTGTCGACACGGACTTACAGTCCACCATTCCAAATCTTTCCAGAAGCTTCACAATATATTTTCCTTGAGAAAGGAAAATCTCTCCAGGTCTCTGCCAGACCTCCAGGCCTAGTAAATAGTGCATCAGTCCTAGGTCCTTCATCTCGAATTCAGCAACAAGCTCCCTCTTACATTGATGAATGAGAGGGTCATCACCAGTCAGGAAGAGGTCATCCACATATAGTACTAGAATGAGAGTTCTCAACAGCAGCAGAAATGCAGGTTCGGATCGACGGCCTTGAGAGTGATGACTTCATCAAAGAGCCTTTCTCTTAAACTCTCTCGTGCTGACTACGGGTGCCCACCCATAAAGGCTTTTTTCTTCAACACAGAACATAAGTGTCTAGAATCTTGAACTTCAAATTGGCTGCATCCTGTTCTACACACCTCTTCCCTTTATTGCCACCATGCGACGGTCTGGACATCCATCTGAAGAAGACTCCATCCTTGCGTAGTAACAAGGGCTATGATTGATCGGATGGTGGTATATCGTGCCACAGGTGCAAATATATCGTCATAGTCAATTCCTTCCTTTTGAGAGAAGCCACGGGCAACAAACCTTGCCTTAAACTTTTCAGCACTCCCATGAGATCCATGTTTGATTTTGTAGAGCCATTTAGCGGTGACAACAGATTTGTCCTTCGGTCTCGGGACCACATCCCAGACATCATTCTTCATAATAGACTCATATTCTTCATGCATAGCATCCTTCCAAACTTGATGCTTGATGGCTTCCTCAAAAGATCTAGGTTCAGATTGTACAATAGTACTCATGGCAGCTAGATACCCTTGGTATCTACACGGCTTCTTGCTTTCTCGGAATGTCCCCCTTGGGGCAGCATGACCCTCAGCATCTTCGAGGGTGTCCCTGAGCCATGATGGTCTCTTTCCTAGTGAAGGGGTGGATCAATAGGGTCCATTGGCCCTTCAATATCAGGCATAGTCTCATCCTGGGGTGCTTCCAGATTTCCAGGCCTTTCTTCATGAATTTCTTCAGATCTAGGAAGATCTACTACTTTCTTCAGGGAAGCATCTTCGTCAAAAGTGACATCATGGCTTATCTCTACTTCCCTTTGACTAGGTACATAGACTCTATATGCCTTAGAAGTCTCACTATAGCCCACAAACATTCCTTTCTTCCCAGTAGCATCCAGCTTACTTCTCTTTTCTTTCGGCACATGAAAATAGACAGGACATCCAAAAATTCTAAAATGTGAGACATCGGGTTTCTTACCAGAGAAAACCTCTTCGGGAGTTTTGGAGTCCAGAGCGGAATGAGGGCATCGGTTTTGAATGTACACAGCAGTATTTGCAGCTTCTCCCCACAGAAACTTCGGTAGACCTGGTCACATAGCATGGCACGGGCAGCTTCCACAATAGTCCTATTCTTGCGTTCAGCAACACCATTCTGCTCAGGAGTATATGCAGTGGTAGTCTCCCTCTTAATGCCAGCTGCTCTGCAAAAGTCTTTGAACTCATTTGACTCATATTCGGTGCCATTGTCAGTCCTCAAAATCTTGATCTTCTTTCCGGTCATATTTTCCACCAAGGCTTTGAAGGTACGGAACCACATGAAAGCCTCATCCTTCTTCTTCAAGAAGTATATCCAGGTTTTGCGAGAGAAGTCATCAGTAAATGTCATATAGTAAGAACATCCCCCCAGGGATGTTACAGGCAACATACCGGAAAGATCAGAATGAACCAGTTGCAATATCTCAGATGTCTTTGTGACACTTGAGGGGAAAGGTCCCCTTGTATGTTTTCCTTCAGCACAGCCCTTACATACACCTTCATGATTATTTCCAAAATCAGGCATCCCTGTCACCACCTTCCTTGCTTCGGGAAGGGCCTTGTAATGAAGATGTCCAAATCTTCGGTGCCATAGTTCGGTTTGTCGGATAGTATCACAAGTCATAGCTCCCAACGGACTCCCTCCAACCTGGTAGAGTGTACCAACTCTAAAACCAATTGAGATAGCTTCCTTGAAGCTCTTCTTCCACATGAGCACCTTTCCATTAGAGAAAGTTACATTGAATCCTTTGTCTTCCATGGCAGATACAGACACAAGGTTCTTCTTCAATTTGGGTACATAGAGTACATCTTGTAGACGGAGGACTTGTCCTTGAGACAAGTGAAGGGTCACAGTCCCGGTCCCTTTCACGGGATAAGTGGCATTATCCCCAAGGATAATTTCTAGATTAGTATCCCTTTCAACCATGTCAGAAAGTGCTTCCTTGAATCCGGTGATGTGTCTTGAGGCACCACTATCAGTGCTTGGAACCTCCATAGTATGTCGAGCGAGAGATCTGTGTGAGAAGCAGAGATGCAGGAGGTATACTCATTTCTTTTATCAACAGCATTGAGCTCCCTCCATACACAGTTTACGGACCTCTTAGAAGAGGTTGATTGTTTCCACCAAGAGTAGACCTTCCTCTTTGCTTTGGATTTGTCATTTCTTCGATTTCCATTTCTTCGGTTGTTGTTGTTATCGTCACTATCGGGAGAATCCTTCTTGAAGGGGCATTCTCTAGCATAGTGTCCAGGCCTATGGCAGGTGAAACATTTACCCTTCTTCTCTTGAGTCTTTGTCCTTCTTTTGTCCTTAGAACCACCAGAGTTCTTCTTTCGGGAATGAGCACCATAGGCGGCATTTCTTTCATTATCAAATTCCTTCATCCTTGTTTCTTCTTGCATACATCTTGACAGAAGCTCATCAAAGTTAGGAATGGTATTATTGTTGAGAATAGTAGTTGTGAATACTTGCCATTCATATGGAAGTCCTCTAAGTGCGGTGAGAACCATCTCACGATCAGCTATTATCTCCCCAATAGCTAGCAGATTGTTCCTGGTTTCGGTCAACTTCAGAAAGAAAGTTTGAACAGACTCATCTTGGCCCTTCTTCATATTCTTCAACTTGTTCTTGAGGAATAGCACTTGGTTCACATTGTTTACTTGGAACATAAGTATCAATTTGTCATACATCTCCTTGGATGTGCCTAGTTCAGATATGTAGGCAACCAGACTCTTATTTATGGATTCCCTGATCAGCAGCTTTGCTTTGATTTCTCCCTTCTTATACTTGTTTCTAACAGAAGCAGAGGCATTGGATGGAGGTTCTTGAATCCTCCCTGTCACATGATCGAGGAGATCATGATCTTCTAATTTGAGATCTAATATCATCTTCCAGGGATGGAAGTCATCACTTCCAGTCAGCTTGTCATTCTCCTTGAATTCAAGACTAGTGGAACCCATTTCCTTCGATGATGATTGCTATAGATTGAGTTTGTCTTCACCTCACCTCTGATACCATGTTAAGTTTTGTAGATGTTCTATGCTAGAAGCAATTTCACTTTTATTTCAGCAATCATACAAGTAGGTAAGCAAAATGCAGATAGAACATATAAGTAGATCTTACGGAAGACAAATCAGAAACAGGAAAAATGTGTGTATTCGTTTCGGCGGTCAACAGGATGCTTCAACCAGCAAAGTCTCTTTTGGTCAGCCAGCCCAGCATGTGTCACAACAACCCTTCAATGAGTAGATGAGTCAACCCAAGTCAACTCTGCAAAATTCAACGCTGTCCTGAAAAGTCAACGCAGGGGCAGCAAGCTAAAAGTCAACGCAGCAGCAAAACGGTCAACCCTTTGACCTCGATTTTTGTGCCAGGTAGTACGGCCTTCATAAATCGAACCTTCCACCAAATTTCAGCTTGTTTGGACCAAGCGTTGACCAAAGTCAACGCTGGTCAAAGTTTCTGCGAAACCCTAGCAGCAGCAAATCCGTACTTCAGCTTAGCCGTACAGTTGTTCTCTTCGTCCTTCACACGTGTGGCTGAAACTCGTCCTTCTTGGTAGCTCGTACTCTAAGATGAGAGAGGAATATGTGAGTTGTGATGATGATGAAAATCTCTCCAACTTTTCCTGTATATATATCCATCATGAGGGTGTGTGACACATCTGTTGGGCAGCGAGCCTACATTACAAAACTGGCCGACCTTGCACATATAATTTATTAAAAATAATAAATTCAAAATATAAGTTCTGCTCATCGGATTAAGACATATTTTATATGGATTTTACACCTCTCAGAAAGAGGAATCCAACAAAAATATTAGCCTCTTAATCTGAGCATCTTAATATGGAGTTTGGACCTAGTTGTCCAAATTTAACACTCATACATGATAAAATTCAATGAAAATGTTGTAATCCTGATTCCTACCAATCCTAAAATCTTGAAAACTGTTAAGTCTGCTGAATTTTGAGTAGGATATTAAATTCTACTTTCTACTTATGAATTTTAAGAATTTAGCATTACCATTGATTGCCAGCATTTCCTGTGTTGAGTTAGGATTTTTGTTTAGGAGGGGGAGGGTTGGTTTTATTACCAAGGGAAGCTGTGAAACAACTATTAGATGTTCATCAAACTGATGGTTCTGTTTTCTCATTATGCTTCAAGATAATTTTGTACAAAACACTAAAGTTTTGTTAATGAGATTAATTTGGATTTGATTGTGATTCTAGCCCATTAGTCTGTTGGACATTAGGTTCAATGCTCCCCGTGTGTTTCGCGATATGGACTAACAGCTTCTCGTGGATCCTAACTCTGGCGATTGTAGCAGAGACTAACGCCTGTGGGTTTTGGTCTAACGACAATCGCGATTCCAACAATTGGTATTAGAGCGACAAGTCTCGAGTTCGAAACTTACCTGGCTCGCGTTGGGGGGGAGATTGTTGGACATTGGGTTCAACGCTCCCCGTTTTTTCGCAACATGGATTAACCACCTCTCATGGATCCTAACTCTGGCGATTGTAGTGGAGACTAACACCTGCGGGTTTTGGTCTAACAGCAATCGTGATTCCAACATAGTATTCCACCTTGCCATGCAATGATTTTCAGAAAATATCAAGGATATGTAGTGTTGGAGTTCAAGAAACTGATTTAAATTTTGAAGTTAAGTGATAGAAAATTAGTGGTAAGCTGGTTCAACAACTTTACTGTAAAATAGATCTTCGTCCTTCGTAACCTGCAGCCTCAAGTTTGTATGGGTTTTTCATGCAGGCATAACCCTGACCATTGACCAGTGGACAACATTCAAGAAAAATATACCTGCAATCGAGGAGGCCATACAACAACTTCAATGAACGAAAATGTTCCATCTGTTACTTATCAGGTTATTCACTTGCTATTATAAATCACTTTTTGTAGAGTTCTTTCCTGGGAAACATACCAGTATTTTCTTTTTTCATTGCTAGGTTATTCATTTCAGGTTGAGATTTACTTAGTAGAATGATACAAGCTGTTGTTTCAGTAGTCGTCAATACTTTTTACATTTTTATATGGATGGTTTTAGCTTTTAATTATACTGGGTGGTGAGGCATTTTCTTTATTTCATGTTTGATAGACTGCATATTATTTCCAAAATAAATCTTCTAATGGATGATTGCTTGCAAACAGGCATTTTGATCTGGAGTTCCTGTAGATTGGTATCTTGAGAAGGGAGTATAATTATAGAGCTCCAGAACTGTTTATAAAAGATATCTAGTTTTTCCATTTGGAGAATTCTCTATGTAGAATCCTGGTAGATGTGCTGTGGAGTCGAAGTGTGCCCATTTAACCAGATAATTAATTTCGCTGTCCATTATGTATGTATTCACTACTACCATCTTGATAATTTAATTTTGGTATCCATTATGTATGCAGTCACTACTACCATCTTGATAATTTTACATGGCCATGGACTTTATACCAATTCTTTGGTTCAACTTGCTTATGGCAGCATGCAATTGTGATTAACAGCTGTCGATGTTATCATACATGAAATTATCTGATTGACAATGGATTTTTCATTGTTCTTTATTGCTTTTATGGTTTGAAAGTGTGATTTTCACAATTGCTAAGATAGATTTTGAACTGTTGTTATTGGCCATGTTCTCTAACCAACTTTACCTTCGGCATAGATGCCAGCACTGGGGTATTTATTCTGTTAAATTTACCCAGGACTTCCACCTGGCATCGTCCATTGAGATGTCCACAGATCTGGTCTCAGTATTAAGTTAATTGGCTGCATGATCATAACTTCTTTGATTACTCTTTAGGGGGTTGCGACTGTGAGTGAGCACTAAAGGATTGGCAAGTTTTCTAGGAGGGATAACTGATTTACAAACTTTTTAGAAATTACTGTTGGAGCAATGTTTTTCTAAGTCAAGTTCATTTGAGCTATGTAACATGCCCTGATTTGACCACTTTGGCATGATTGATATCTTATTGTGCAGGAATTATTTGACTTAATAGGAAGCCTTCAGTGTAGATGCCATCACCAAAGGGTATCTATTCTGTTAAATTTACCCAGGACTTCCACCGAGCTGTGTCCGATGATATTTCCACCCATAACTTCATTGCCTGCATAATCATAACAACTCTTTTGACTTCTGTTTGTGGGTCTTTGACCATGAGTTTGAGCACTGAAGTGCCTTGATTTAGCCAATGAATCACAAGCCATACGAAGGTTTATTGTGTGTTTTAGCTTTGAGTTGTGTTAGTATTGACAAATTTTCTTAGGGGGATTACTGATTCACAAAATCTTCAGAAATTACTCTTGTAGCAACATTTATCTAAGTCAAGTTCATCTGAGCTATGCAACATGTCATGAATTGACCACTTTGGCATGATAATTGTCTGATGGTGCAGGAGTTATTTGACTTAGTAGGATGTCTCTTAAGTGAAAACTTGTGGTACTGGTGTCAAGGTCTATCTTCCAAGTGATAACTTGTGGTATTGGCCCATCGGGTTCCCAGGTTTTCTCTGGCTCATAGTAGCAATGTGTAATTTAATAATGAAGTATTACTACATTCCACCCACATTAATAATATGTAAGGATAATAAGATTTCAAGTGCTTTTTTTGTTTATCTCAGAGAAAACACCTGATTCTACTCATAACTGAATGGATAATTACATTCTTTAGATGTCCTCTCAAAAAAGTCATGCTCTCAGAACTGTCATCTACATTCATTTATTAGGAAGAAAATTTCCACTAATACCAAAAACAGACTTCATGTGTAAGTTCTTGAACGTTCAGTCTGGCAGCTGGACTTTATACATACCCAAAAGATTGAGAGCAAATAGAAATATAATTTCCCAAGCTTTAACAGAACAAGTCAATACCAAACAATGGACACTAGCAGCTTAAAGAAATTTTAAGGTTTCCTGTAGCATAGAGTTTAATGCCCACAGCCCCACATGTTAGCTGGTAAATAAACTCAGCAAATTTTATAGGAACATTACAGGACTACTCTACTTGTTTTGACTTTTCCAGCTGATAAGAAAATTAGACACAAACATTCACAAATCTCGACAATTATTTTTGGTCAAACAGTGACCCTGGAAAAACCCACAATGGGAAAACCTGTGATAAGGAGATTTTATTTGCTTTCTCAGGTAAATTATTACAGCATTAATTTTGCAGAGGTACTTATCTGTCCCCTTGAAGTTCGAACTACAGTCAGAATTTTTCAGCCTAGATTTTTGTGCCACAGGTCAGCTCTGAGATCATTGAAATGTGTGCCAGCAGTCTGACTTTTGCCCTGAAAATCGTGCTCTGTCCTGAATTTATTCCTCAAAATTTGGGACACTGAACAGTGAACAGTAATTAATGACCTAAAAAATTGTGCTGGAATCTGATCTGTGTCCCTTGAATTTCGGGCCACCAAATCAGCACTGTTTGCTTCAAAATTTGTGCTGCTGTTCAGCACTTACTGAGCCTCAAAACTTGTGTCTCAGACCCAATTTATTCTCCTTGAAATTGAGGCCTGTGAGTGCCTTAAAACCTGCACAGAAGTTCCTTGATTTCAGTGCTGAACCCAACTGCTGTAGCTGCTGTTCTTACTCGAACTGCGTGCCACTGATTTACCTTGGGATTCAGGCCTGTTTGAGGTTTTCTCCTTGCTGTGAGTTCTCTTCTCCTTCTCCTCTCTAGCTCTTCTCTTCCTCCTCACAAATGCACGTGAGTCTGACTTCCATCGCTCTGAAAATAGTGCTCTGCCCTGAATTTATTCCTCAAAATTTGGACACTGAATAGTAATTAATGCCCTAAAAAGCTGTGCTGGAATCTGATCTATGTTCCTTGAATTTCTGGCCACAGAATCAACACTGTTTGCCTCAAAATTTGTGCTGCTGTTCAGCATTTACTCAGTCTCGAAACTTGTGTCTCAGACCCAATTTATTCTCCTTGAGATTCGGGCCTGTGAGTGCCTTAAAACCTGCGCAGAAGTTCCTTGATTTCAGTGCTGAACCCAACTGCTGTAGCCGCTGCTCTTACTCTAACTGCATGTCACTGATTTACCTTGGGTTTCAGGCCTGTTTGAGGTTTTCTCCTTGCTGTGAGTTCTCTTCTCCTTCAGCAAATCTCCTTCTCTGTAGCTCCTCTTCCTCACAAATGCACATGAGAATGAATTGAGCCCTAGCCTTTTTTCCCTTTTTAGCTTTAATTAGATAGGAGAACACTAACCCTTTTGATCTAGGGTTGAGATCCTCTGGATCAATGGTGGAGATCATTCCCTCACTTTTTCATGTGGTCCCCCTCATTAATGAACTCCCTAGTCACTTTAAGTTGTTTTTGTACCTTGTACTTTCCTTTTCTCCACATAAAGTCAACTTAAAAAGATAAAAGTGACTTTCAAAGTACATAAAGTACCACATAAAGCCACTTTATAACCTGACTTTAATATAACACATAAAGTCAATGCACTAGGAAACTCCTCCTTGGTACCCTTTTCTTCAACACAACTTTTAGATAAAATCATCAATATACTGGTTGCGTAGTTTGAGAAAGAACTCCATCCAGCTTTTCTTCCCACGTCAACCTTTTGGCCCTCCTTCGAGAGCCCATCAGCTATTGTATTAAGTTCTCTGAAGATACAAGTATAGGTAATATATTGAAATGGCCCAGCGATTGTATTAAGTTCTTTGAAGGTACAATTATTAGACGAAAGATTGTTTACAATTGTCTGCTAGTGGCCTGAGAGAAACGTTCTCAATCTGGCTATACCCACTCATCCAATTCACGATAAGTAAAAAAATTCCCCAAAACCTGCATTTCATCAATCTCTTTCCCTAATGTGAGTTTTAGAAGACTTTTTGAAGCTTGCAATTCAGCAAAATTATTTGTTCATGTGCTCAAGTCTGCTTTGAATTTGGTGTAATGACTCTAGAGAAATAAAACCCTACCACATGGTGACCCCTGTTTAGCTCCATCACATGGTGAACCCTGTTTAGCTCCATCAAAGAAGCACCATGACTATGATTCACCATGACTATGATTTTTCAATCAATAGCTCCCCAATTTGCCTTGGGATTTTTATATTCACCTCTATCTTGGAATCTATGTATAAAATCTATACCCCACAACACATAGTAAAGCAAAGCTCTGAATGCTTTTTACTGCTTCTCGAATCACTTCATCAATATTCACCATTCCATGCATTTGAGATATTTGCCATCTACTTTACATCCTTCCAAATATGTTTTGCATAGGGGAATTTGTTAAATGACCCATGCCTACTGCTCCCTTGCGTAAATAACACATGCACCACTTTTGCCTCTTTTGCGAGTCAAGTCCTCTGTCAATACCCTATTTTTAAGACATAATTATAATATGACCTTGGTCTTTTGAGGTGCTTTAGTTTCTAGACGACCACCATGGTCTATTTGTTCATCATTTGCAATCATAACTTTCTAGCCTAGCCTGGTAGTGGAAGTCCCTGTTGCCTTATCCTGTGCCCATGCCATTGCGGCATACCTCTAAACGACTTCCGTAACTCTGCTATTAAGCATATTCTGCCTGAGTTGTCTTTCCTCTTCTAACTCTTATGATAATGTCGTTTTCCAGGATGTATCATTATCTTCTGCTTGATTTAAAAAATACAAGCCTTGGTTTTGTAAATTGTTTAGGTCATTTAAATCGTAAAATTTGAAGTGGTTATATTTATCAAACACTTGTGAATATTTTGAAGTGGTGCATTGATGTGCTGTGTATTTTACATTTATTATTAAAATTTAATTTTAACTAATTGAAAATTTTGAAATGGTGCATTGATGGGTCGATGATTTTTTTACATTTATTATCAAAATATTTCGTTAGCTAATTGATGGGTAAGGATGAGGCTTTTGATGGGTAAGGATTCGGCTTTTTATATTTATTTTCAATTAATTGATAGTTGGGAGTTTTTATATTTATCATTAATTAATAGATGGGTTACTTTTACTTTTAGAGTTTACACATTTCATTAACTAATTGATGGGTTACCTTTCGTTATTTTGTTAGTGAAATTTAGGTTTATCACAGGCCATGATGGCTTGCTTGCTTTTCATTATGTTAGTCAAATTTGTCTTGGGTTTATCATAGGCTATTTAGTTTACACATTTCATTAACTAATTGATGGTTTCCTTTCATTATGTTGTTAGTCAAATTTTGTCTTGGGTTTATCATAGGTCAACTTTTTAGATGTACATGTGATGATTGCAAGTTTAGAATAGTGAGATTGGCTTTCGGGTGCATGTCGTTGAGTTGATATGGTAACATTTTAGTTCATTTTGATACTAATATTATAACAATATATGTGTCAATGTTAATGCTATGCATTGTAAATTTTCTTTTATGTTATAATTATTTTGTTTATGTGATGTTTGTAATAATTGCATATTTTATTTCTAAGATACCTATTCAAATTTTGTTTTACATTAATGATTCTCTCCACACTTACGAAAATTAGATATATTCATATTAATGATTTTCTCTTCACACTTAACGGAAATTAAACATATTCTTTAGTTGTACTAACATCAATGCCTTGCCTTTAAGATCAAACATTGAGTTATTACACATCAAAATAATATTTTCAAAAGTTCATGTATGGAATTGTGAAATTGTATTAATGGCAAGAGAAATAACAATGATTTTTTATTACAAATTGCAAAATTGTATTACATAATTTTGTGAGATTATATTCATGGTAAGAGAAATGTTCACTTGATGGTAGGACGTTGTTATGATTTAAATGCATAAAATATCAATGCATTCCATGTACACTGATGTAAGTGTGGAGCACAATTCATAGATAGATAACAATGATAAGTTACACAATAACTCCTTACAGAATAAGAGAAACTCTTCCAAATACTTAATACATTCATATATCCAAAGCATGTCTTCAGTAATGGTTACATGATCTTATTGCACATGTGACTTCTTCATTACTAATTTGACCCTATTACATATAGTTTTACATATTACATGTACATCTAATCCCACATATGCTCCCCTTTGGGGTCATACCATATACATTTAACCCCCATATATGCCTTTTTGGAGTTATATAACATAGTACTCTCCTTCAAACAATTGTGCTCAAAGCTTCACAATTAAGTGTGTTATATGTGATAAAATTGAATAATAAGATTTTCTTATATTCATATATTCTTTTTGCCGTTGATGATGATCCACCATGCAAACTCAATTATATTTTGGTCTTAATTTTTGATGGCTAATTGCTGCATAATTTTTTTTCTCTTGATTCCATGTAGTGTTTGTGACTTCTCAATTTGCAGTGGTTGATGGTCTTTGATAATATCGTGTTGACTAACAATTTTGTGATGCTTGTTCCTTAAATATTGATGAGTATGTCAATTTCTTTCACACAAATGTTATTGATTTTTTTCTTTTTTTCTTGAAATCTTCCCATTAATAAGGATGTTGATATGACTTCACATCTAATGGCTTTCCCTCACTTTTCATATGCATATCATCCATCTTCTTTTTCAATTGACAATGCTATCTCTATCCTCTTTGATTGGTCTTTGATTACTTTACTCTTGGAGATAATACCATCATAGTTGACATGCACATCTTTTTGTTGGCTTGTTTGATTTTTTTGTTTTTTTGAGATGCAATATGACATCATCTACCAAACTTTGATGTCTTTGAATTCTAGAACGCATTTATGGTTTTACCTCATTTGTGTCTTGCAAATTTCCTCTTCAAGTCTTTTGGTAGTATCTTTTTTTTTAAGATCCTTGTTTCTTTGTTTTTTTGATAATGTTTCTTTTCTTCTTTCAATCTCTTGATTTCATCTATTAGTTTTTTATTATGATTTTCTAATCTGCATATTTTTTCATCCTTATTTTTCAATTTTTCCCTTGAATCATCATTTTTCCAATTCCCTTTGCTACTTAATACATTTTAAGTGTTCAATCTCTTTAATGCGCGTTTTTTTAAAGTTTTATATCTTAAAATTCTTGACTTATCTTTTAGCTTGTTTTAATGTATCTTCAATTTTATGCATGACCTCCATTTTCGTATCCTTGATCCATTTATTTGAGTTTTTAATTACTTCCCAACTGATATCTTTTCTATTATCAATACTCAAACACCATTTCCAAGCATCACAAGAAAAATAGTAGTTTTACTTAGAAGTCAAACCATAATCGTTTGCCACCCTCAACCATTCCAAAGGAGTGAACTCCTCTTTATCTAATGTTCTTTTGTAAATCTAGGTGTTGCTATTAACTCTTAAGGTCAAACCTAAAGCTTCAACTTAAAATCAATATATCATCAATAATGATTTTGTATAAATATCATCATTTTTTCAATATAGTGTTATATCTTTTCCTTTTCAATAGTTTTTGAATCATGTCAATTGGACATCCCAATCAAAAGGTATGCTAGTTTGAAGTTAATATTTTTTGAAAAGCCTATTTTAGGGTCTTTCCTTTTGGTTGACCTTTGTTTTGATGTTTTTATGCAATTTTGGCTCTTTTTAGCCAAGATTTTGGCATTTAGTTTCCTAATGTCTTATTTTCAATTCAAAAGGTATGACCAATTTTCGATGTGCCAAGTGAATGTTATGACAACTTTCCCAAAACTTGAGAAGCTTGTACTGCCTTCCCTAGAGTAAATTGGTAGAACTTACCATGTGTCAAAATTTTCAAATATGATTATGAAATTATAACTTCAAGTACTACTATATGTTTTTTCAAATCCATGAAATTTTCATGGTTTGATTTTTTTTGGGAAAAATTAATAACGAACATACCAAGATGACTTGTTTGAATTTGATTTTTGGATTAGCCACAAACCCTAAATTCCACATGGTATATCTATGGAAGTATAACAAATCAAAATCTAAAATTTTAACCATATGTACCTTGATATTGCTCTTAGGCTCATCAAAATTTCATGGTCTAAAGCATTCCAAAAAAACATATAAGCCCTAACTTCTATAACATAATATATGTCAAATTATAGCAATCCAAAATCTAAAAGTTTAATCTCCTCTTTCCTTATATCTTTCCTTGTATTCTCAAAATTTTGTGGTTTAAAGCTTCTTAGAAAAATTCTATTGTGAAAGTTTTATTGAGGACCAATAAGAAACTTTAACTTCCATAAGGTATATCTTTGTATATATAGTGAACTAAGATATGAAATTATGGCCATCTGTTTTTTGCTATTGCTTCTTAATTACCTCAAAATTTCATGGCCATAAACTTTCATGGTTAGAAACTTCCTATAAAGATAGTGAAAATAAAAATGTCTTGTTTCAAACAATAGAACTCGAGGATCATAATTTTCATTAGAGATGTTAAGGTCCAGATGCATAAAAACTAGAAGTATATACCATGTACACCAAATTAAGTGTGGAACTCTTTGATAGATAAGAGAGGTACATTGCACATTAGCTCTTTAGAAGAATATGATTATCTATATACATTCATACATCCAAATCACATGTTCTTAATAATGACAACATGGTTTCCATATATATTTTTTTTCATAGGTTACATGTTGCCCCTTCATCGCTAGACCGGTCCCATTACGTACACATTTACATTGCATGTACATTTAATCCCATATATACACCCCCCTTGGGATCATACTATATAACATTTAATTGCGTATATGCCCTCATTGGGGTCCGTTACCCACCACTTCGTGGGTCATATCCCTAGGAGAATTTTTTTTTCCATGATAGACCTCAGTCAGAAGCCAACAACTCCTTCCAACCATCAACTAGCTCGTTGTGCCACTTCTCCACCTCTTGAGCCAACCATGTGGTCCCTCACTCGTCTGTATTGATCGTATGTTTGAAGGTGGGCCTCTCGAACCTAAAATTATGTCTTGTCATTCAGTAATTGAGTATTGAGTTTACTTATTATGGACACTTTTGGACATGGATTGATAGGGGGATTTGAAGGAAAGAGTGGTTTTAGTTTGTGCTCATGTCCCCTTGACTTCTTTTGGATGTTACCCTTGCATTTTAGTCCGGTGAGATCTCCACTCACTATAATCCCATTCATCATATCATTAGGGGAATTTTGAGGTCTAAAATGAGGTTCCTAAGGAAATAATAAAATAATAGCTAAACTAATAAAATAATATTTATGAATTTGCAATTCATTTTTTGCACAAAAATCCATGTAAACATGGTTACATTCAATTCAAAAGTTATACCAAAATAAAATTAATAAACAAATTGTATTGATGTGACCATAAATAATAATGAGCTTTTAAAAAAATTCTATCATCATTAAACAGTTAATGCATTTGTCTTTTGTACTTATATAACTTAAAATAAAATATAAATATAAATTTGTAAATTCTTAATTGTATAATATACTATTAATTAAAATTTATATTATTTAAATTATATAATAATATGTAATTAATATACTATATATAAAAATAATATAATATAATATAACATATTGTTTAATGTATGAATTTTATATTATATATTTAGTTGATTTTATTTATAATATAAGAAGAAATAATATATAATATAAAAATGAATATAATATATATTCTATAATATTTAGATCATTTTTCATAAATTTTCATAATATTATATATAATAATATATAATATTAATATAATTATAATGAAATGAATTGTGTTGTATTTAAAATTAAAGAAAAAAAATGTACTGAAATAAATTTAATTTATATTTATCGGTATAATATAAGATTTATATATATTGAAATTTAGATTTTTTTTCCTCAAAATTATGTTGAATTTAATATACATTTTTTCAACATACAAAACTAATATATCTTTTTTCATCATACAAAACTAAAATGTCTTTTTTTTTTTTTTAAATCTATAATTTTAATATGTTTGTATTGCTATAATAATATAATAATATTATTTATAGATATGATTTATCCTAAAATTATAAGGTTACATTTTTATTTATTTTGATTTCATATGTATATTATATATGTATAGATATTAAATTATAATTAATTTGAAAATTTATTATTAAATAAAATGAGATGAATATATAATTTAAAAATAAATATATGAAAATATACAAATATAATATTTATTGAAAATGGTGTAAATACATGAATATTGTGTAGAAATATGCATTGTTTCTTTAAAAAAAATATGAAATGACAATAATAATATTTTGTTCAAAAAGTGTGAAATGACATTTATTATGAATACTTTACTTTATGACTAAATGTACTTAGAGCACTACCACGGTTAACCATGAGTTTTTATCCACCATTGAGAATGTGACAAGTACCTTTAACTCAAGCATGTCACTTCAACTATTATGGATGATGTCATCCCCTAAAATGTGATTGGTTCTCATAAAGTGAATTTTGATTGTACATTTTCCTAAGGAGGCCCATTTTAGACCTCAAAATTCCCCTAATGCTCCCACCCGAGTCCACATTCCCTCACTCGATCCACATAGGGCTAGCCTCCCCTTTTCCATGCCCCCACTTTGGGTCAGGCTTGTAATGATGCCCTGGAGGTTGAAGCAATAAAAGAAAAGAAAAGAAAAAACATAAGTGACCACACTCAACAGGAAAATATATCATAAAATGCAAAATATTGTTGGGAAAAAAATATCTAGCGCGTGGGAAAAAGCCAATGCATAAGCTCTACCCCAATCCCATGGCCATCACCCTGGTTCCATAGGCCCTAGATGAATCTCTTTTATCGTTCAGGAACCCATGATTGTCCCAACCCTTGGAGGGCAATGACCGACCCTACCAAAAAGGGGGTATTCACTGCTATTTCTCAAACATTATGCTCTTATCCATTGAGCCCCAAGCAGTTGATCAAATAAAAATCATAAAAGGCAAAAGACATATGAAGAAGGGTGGGAAAATCAAGGCTGGGGCACTTCATTTACCACAATTGCTCCCTCCTCCACACTACATACCCAAGTGTGAGCATCCCTTTACCTAGCTACCCTTGTGCCCCAACATGTGGCCCAAGATTGCCCCTATCATTCCCTACTCTATTTCATATCTTGATCATATGCCATCCCCTTTTGAGAGGTGGATCTTGGACATACTATCTCCTCTAAAGGTAGAAATCACCTAATAAGGTACTTGGCTAACCCCTTTGGAGTTTGGAGACATTAACACATCACAAAGCCCACTATGGAAGGGCAGACCATTATGAAGTGTCCACTTGTTGTCCAGGGTTTGTAAGCTAATTTACCTAACTACTTTAATGACTTGTTGTGCTAGAAGGCTATGGGATGCATTAGATCTTATATAAGATTGTAAATGGTGTCCATTTTGGGTTTGGTCTCCATATACGAGGTCCTAATCCTCGAAAGGGATACATTGGCACATGTAGGGTGTGCATCGAGAGCCATGGGCCTCCACAACATTAGACAACACTCCATGGATCCCTACAAATGTTCAAATATTGCTAGAGATCCACCTTTTGAACGAGGAAGATGCATTTGGTATACTATGCGCAACTGGCCCCACAGGTGCACCACACACTTGAGAGGTGTCCCAAGACTTGTACGATAACATGGAATCATTTATTCCAACCTATGAGCCTTTACAAAGGGTCTACAGGCATCTTCAATTCATTTGGAGACCCATGAGGTCATTTGTGTGCTTCCACATCCACTTGGAGCACCACATGTTTATTGTTTGGAGAAGAAGAGGCCACCCCCTTGTCCATCAATTTTGAGGGTCCAATGCATCATTATGGAACTCATGGAACTCATCATGCCTCTTAAAAGGCCCTACAACATTAGTTGACCTCTTGAGGGACTTATTCTTCCATGTATGAGCTAGTTTGGTGGCCTTGTCACCAAAGGTTATGTCTACTCGCACATTGTTTATTTTTAAGGGCTAATGTAGGCCCATTAGGGAATTTGAACTCCCAATTGGTGTATTAATAGGAGTTAGATGGATTCATTTATATCATCACTTGGATTGGGATCTCTCCCTTATTAGAGAACTTTACATCTTTTTCCTTGGTGGATATTTTGGACGACAGATGAATTTTGATGTATGGATTTGGGTTCTTTCTATCTTGGAGATTCTTATATTGCAAATGTGATGCTGGTTGGATATATTCTCTAACATGTAAGTGCATATTTGATGCTATTTTTTCGTTTTGCTGGATACATTTGAACTTCAGTATTATTAAGGCTAATTGCTGCATGCATTTAATGTGGAATTATGTGTCTATTTAACGTATCTATGTGTATGGGCCACGTTGGATGAATGAAATGTCATAGAGATCATGTTATTTTGATAAGCCTTCACCATTTTCAAGAAGTATAAATGTTTTAAAGTGACTTTTCTTCTATTGCCTCTAACATTGGACGAAGTTGACTTTGAAGCCTCCTTGAACAAAGAGACACAACCCGTCTTCACAATTATCCTTGACTCCATATCCCCAAGTGAAATTAGGAACTGGTCCTCCACATGGTGATCATTTCAACCCCTTTTTTCACTGTTTTTCTCCATTTTCCCAAGTCTAGCCCCATTAGGTCACTTAGGGCACCAATTTCCCAAAAAACTGACCATAGAAAAACTTCGATTTCGTAGGGTCAATTACGTTGGTGGGTGCCCCAGGTCTCCTCAAATTTTGAAATAAATCCGACAGTGGAATCTCGGGATATCTCAAGCCCTAGCTCTATGATCGAGTTTTTCCCTAAGTTTCCCAAGGCTAGTACCTAATAGAATCAATTTGATATTTTTAGGTGAAAATTATTGTTTGATCCTTTCCCCTCCCCTTATCTAGGTTAAGAATATCATTGGTTTCTAAACTCCATCCCCTAACCTGGTTTGGGTGCACTTGGCTTCCTGTGGTCCCATTTTTGTTCAAAGAACATTCATTAAGGACTATTCAGGAATCCAAGTTCTCACAAGATTTTAGGGATTGGGAAACTCTTTTGCAAGCCATTTCCTTCTCCCTCAACCCTCAAATCCTCATCTCTTCTCCCTAGAAGCTCAAGTACCTTGCTTAAAGTGTAAGCATGCACAATTCTTCATCCTATCCAAGGGAAAGGGTCTAAGGGGTAACTTCTCATATATTTATTGATATATTCTCTATAAGTGGCTTCCTAAAACATCGAGACTCCTCCCATTGGTGAAATTTCATAAAGAGCATGGAGCCTTAGCTACGGTGATAGTGGGCTAAGCCTCCATCGTTTCCCTTAACCTAGCAGTTGCCTTCTTAGGAGCCCCTTCTAGGTCCCCTACTAGTTTGAGTGGTAAAATTTTTGGCGCCATTTTTGGGGACACGAGACGTGTGTTTTTTTTCCCATACGACATATTGATATATCATTATTGGCAAATGCATTGGAAGAACAAAGCCATAGTTCTTCATTGAACTTTAGGGTTGATGCTGGTAGGGTGAAGCAAGCATTTTTCTAGGCATCTTTAAATTCACCCTAGAGAGTGGTCATCGCTAACATCCCTGGGCACCCCAATCATGTCATAGGAAGGATGGTACGTGGGGTACCTGTGTTTGATGGTGACCTAAGCTCCACAATTGACCACGTTGAAAGATTTAATGCACATACTTAAAAGGAGAAAGTGGTCCACCATGATGTCCTTATGTTGTTATTCTTTAGTTCCCTCTATGGTCATAACTCATGGTTGCGAAATCACGAACTTAGGAGCATCTCATCTATTGAGGAGTTCGTTGATCGCTTTCTTAGAAATTTTCAAGTATGCCCTGCATTGAGCATTCAAGAGGAAGCCTTCATCGAGCATCCTCAAGACCTTGAGAGATGAGTCCTCCTTGGGTCCACATGATGAAACGGATGATTTTGAGAACACATGTGTTGGGAGGGATGAGTCCATGGAAAGTGATATTGAGACTAACCTTCCCTTTCTCAAGGATATTATTACTCTCGACGAATCTCCTTTTGAGAACCTTGAGGAAGGTGATCCCATTAGCCCCTTGGAAGATGGCATTGAAGATTATTTCCACATTGAAAAGGGGAAATAGGAAATTGTTGGTCCTTGATTTGATTGTGCTCCCATTTATGACACTGATAAGGATGATGAGGTTGAGATTAGTATTCCTTTTCTCTCGAGAATTACTTATGAAGGCATATCCATCGATAACCTTGGTAAGGAGGATTACTGTTTTTCTTTGCATGAGGGGCAACTGGAGATAGTTGATTCTCCTTTTAGGGGAGACTCAATCTTTGATACTAATAATGATGAAATCGATAAAGCTCCCACCTATTCTTCCTTATGATTCTATATTTAAATAACTTAAGCCTTTAGATTGTGATTTGGAGGAAGAGAAACCTGTTGAATATATGTTTCATTCTCCCCTTTGTATTTTCCTCTTATTCATCATCTTAAGTCTCCTAGAAGTGATTCCCTCACCCCTTGTCACATGACCTCAAACGTCGATAGGCCCTTTTCCCCTTCTGAGTGTGGTTTCAAGAAAGAACCCCTTATTGAATATACTTCATCTCCTTGGGCACCCCCTCAGGATCATGATCAATCTATAATTTCCCCTTTCTAATTTGACCATCATTGGAGACCTACTTGTGTGTCTCCATCTCATCAGTATCCCTTTAATACTAATCATAACCCAGTGAAGGAAATGGAATATGACATAAATGATAATGGAGATAATATGATCAAGGTTTCCATCCATAAAAAATCTAGGAGCCTAATAATTGGCATCTCTATATTTTGTTTAGAAGAGAGGATCTCCTGGAATAGATTACATCCTTTTCTTACCTCTTCTCACGTAATCATCCATGAGTGCCCATCATATTTTCCCACCTCCCACCTGCTTGGTCCTCCATAGAATTGTATCTACATTTGCTTTGGGATTTACTACTTGAATAATCATACTGACAGACAAATCTATATTGCTATGATGAAATGTTGGGTGCACTGGCTTTATGATTACACTTAGTAGTAGTTTCACACCATATGCAAGTTAGAGTAGGATGCACTGCATGTTGATTTTTCACATTAGAAATAATGTCATATGATGTTTCTCATGACAGATTAGATGCACTTAGACTAAACTTTGCATATTTTTATTAACTAGTTGATTTTATGGGCTAAAATTAAGCATAAGTGATAATTAGACACCATGAAAAACATGCTGCTCCGTGAGTTTAGTCGTTGATATGTGTAGGTGACAGGTTTATGGTGACCAAGATATTGCTGGAGTTCTTGTGACCTCCCGTTTGAGTAGCATCTCCCACCTTTTCGAGAGATCATGTCCCAGTTGGAGCCAGATGTTACCCACCACTTCGTGGGTGATATCCCTAGGAGAATTTTTTTCTCCATGATGGACCTCAGCCAGAAGCCAACATCCCCTTGCAACCCTGAACTAGCTCGTTTTGCCACTTCTAAGCCACTTGAGCCAACCATGTGGTCCCTCACCCATCTGTATTGATCGTATGTTTGAAGGTGGGTATCCCAAACCTAAAGGTATGTCTTGTCATTTTCTAATTGAGTATTGGGTTTACTTATCATGGACACTTTTGGACATGGATTGATGGGAGGATTCAGTGGAAAGAGTGGACTTAGTTTGTGCTAATGTTCCCTTGAACTCTTTTGGATTTTACCCTTGCATTCTAGTGTAGTGGGATATCCTTTACTGACCATTGGATTTTAGGACGGCACTCCGTGGGAAACCCCAACTTTGGTTGCGTGGTCCCGCTTCCCCATCCACGTACATCATCCCTTTTCCACTCACTATAACGCCATTCATCATATCTCTCGCATGGGTTCACATTCCCTCATTGGGTCCACAAAGGGCTAGCCTCCCATTTTCCATGCTCCCACTTTGGGTCAGGCCTAGAACGATGCCCTAGAGGTTGAAGCAACAAAAAAGAGAAAAGAAAAAGCATAAATTGGCCACATTCAACTGGAAAATATACCACAAAATGAAAAATATGGTCGGGACAAAAATATCTAGCACGTGGCCAAAAACCAATGCATGAGCTCTACCCCAATCCCATGGCCATCGCCTTGGTTCCATAGGCCCTAGATTGGCATCCTTTATCATTCAGGAACCCATGATTTTCCAAACCCATAGAGGGCAATGAACCACCCTACCAAAAATGGGCTATTCATTTTTATATCTTACACATCATGCTCTTATCCTTTGAGTCCCGAGCAATTAATCAAAGAAGAATCATAAAAGGAAAAAGGCATATAAAGAAGGGTGGAAAAATCAAGGTTGGAGCACCTCATCTACCACGATTTCTCCCTCCTCCACACTACATACCCATGTGTGGGATTCCCTTTACCTAGCTACCCTTGTTCCCCAATATGTAGCCCATGATTGCCCCTATCATTCTCTACTCTATTTCATATCTTGATCATATGCCACCACCATTTGAGGGGTGGATCTTGGACATTATATCCCCTTTAAAGGTAGAAACTACATAATAAGGTACTTGGTTAAACCCCTTTGGAGCTTGGGGAAATTAGCACATCCCAAAGCCCACTATGGAAGGGAAAGCCATTATGAAGTGTCCACTTGTTGTCCATGGTTTGTAAGCTCTTTTACCCGATTAATTTAATGAATTTTTGTGCTGGAAGGCTAGGGGACGCATTGGATCTTATACAGGATTGCAGACGGTGTCCATTTTGGGTTTGGTTTCCCTATACTAGGTCATAATCCTCCATAGGGCTACATTGGCACATGTAGTGTGTGCATCGAGAGCCATGGACCTCCACAATATTAGACAACACTCCATGGATCCCTATGGATGTTCAAAGATTGCTAGCGATCCAAATTTTGGACGAGGAAGATGCATTTAGTACTGTTAGGTCCCTATATTACTAGTGTAGCCCCCTTATTGTTATTTTTGTACCCCTGTAGTCCATATATTGTTATTATTGTGCCCCATAAAACCCCACTATTGTTATTGTTGTGCCCTTATATTATTATTGTTAGGTCGGCTAGGATTATATTGTGACCCCCATGGACTCCTATATATAGAAAGGAGGTTTTTTCATTTGAATCATCCAATAATTGTTCAATTATTTAATGTAAAAGAGGTTTCCCCCTCAAAGTGGTTGATTTCTAAGGCGTTAATCTCTCTTTTCTTCTATTTTGGGAGCTGGTTTCAAACATTTGGTATCAGAGCTTTAGATTCTAGGGTTTTTCTTCTTCAAACAGGTCATCGTGGCATTTATGATATAATTTTTTTCTATGGAGGTGTAGAAGCTAAAAAAACCCATTTGCGAAGACATTCTGAGGAACGTCGTGTAAAAATTTCAGATTTTGGATTGCAATATTTGCGTAGATATGATATGTGGAAGTTAGGGTTTTTGTAGGCTCCCGAATTTCATCTCAAAGAGGTGACCTTAGGAAAATCGTCATAACTCTCTCTCTGAGCATCAGATTGGAATTCTGTAAAAAGTGGTTGAAAGTATGCGTACTGTAGTTTCCTGTGTATCAATTTCATAGACAAAGGATGAAACACTGACACATGGCATGCCATACAATTTTTCTCTACTGAACAAGTCCATAACTAGGTTATTGTGGGAGATTGAGCATAACTTTGTCTTGAAGAATCCAAATCAGGTCGGACCTGTGGCGTTGGAAATAAGATTCAGAGGGCTACTAAAGGTTTGAAGATAAAATATTAGGGATCCAAAATTACAGAGATACATAAGTTTCAATATCGAGCTCCTCAAAAGCAATAAAAAAGTGTGTATTTGTTTTTTCAAATTGCAAGTCTTGTTTGACAAATCAATTTGAAGAGATTCCAAGAGCATATTGAAGCATAGATATGAGTATTGGGTTCTAAAATCCCCCCCAAAAAGAATTCAATGCCCATTAAGCCCTCAAAAGGGTCTACTATGACCCATGAAGAGGAAGAAGTGCAACATGATATATCAAAATTACAAGAACAAGTGCATCAAATTTCGCTCTCGCAAAGATTAACAAAAAATGAAATGGAAGTTTTGAAAAAAGACGTGGAAGCTAAGATGGATGGTTTGAAGAAAGATGTGGAAGCTAATATGAATGGTTTGAAGAAAGGCATGGAAACTAAGATGGATGGCATGGAAGCTAATATGGATGACATGGAAGCTAAGTTTGATGAAAAAATGAAAGACACCATGGAATAAATGAAGAATGTCTAAAAGAAAACATGGAAGGTTTGACAAAGTTGATACAAGAAATGGTTCCTAATGGAGAAAATGTAGCAGAGGAAACTCATGATGAGAACAAAATAATTTTTAATCGTGATTTCATAAACGCTAATCTTGGATTGAAGACCCACCATATTCCAAATATCGATATGAGGAATTTTGATGGAAGGGATTCTGTAACATGGGTACTACAGATGGAGTGATATTTTGATCTCCATAATGTGAAAAACACACAAAACGTACGCATTGTAACTTTATATTTAGAACAAAATACATTTGTATGGTATCGATAGATTTTCTCTCGTAAAAAAATTGTCACTTGGTCAATTTTTACGGAGGAAATGATAGCAAATTATGAGTATACAAAGGGCAACACCTTCTTTAGCCAATTGATAAATCTCAAAGAAAAGGGTTTAATGGTGGAGCACATTGAGGACTTCCAAAAATTGAATACAAGGGTAACTAATATTCTAGAGGAACACAAGATTGATGTCTTCATAGGGACTTTAAAGGATAACATCCAACATGGGGTTCGCCTTTGGGAACCTGATTCATTGGAGAAGACATTTAGGTTGGAAAGAAAAATTGAAAGTAAACTTATGGCGATAAGGAAGCTTACCAGTCGCATCTATAAAGATGGAAGTGTTGCTACTTCTAGATTTCCATAACCTAAAAGGTTGAAACCACAACAATTGGAAGAAAAAAGAGCAAAAGGGCTTTGTTACATTTGTGCTATCAAATACACTAAAGGTCATAAGTATGCTGAGAATAAATTATTTTACATATATTGTGAAGAGGAGGAGGAAAATGAAAAATAAAATTCAAAAGACGAGGATATACACCAGGAACCAACCCTAGAAAAAGAATAAATGAATCCGATCATATCCTGTAATGCATTGGCAGGAATTACCACTGCCCAAACTCTCAAGATAGGACATATCAAGAAGAAAAATGTAATAGTGTTGATTGATTTGGGTAGTACCCATAATTTTATTCATTGTAAGATAGGCAAGGATTTTAATTGCTTCCTATACCCAACACCAGAGTGTCAAGTGATGGTTGCAAATAGAGGAACTATAAATTGCTATGAAAAATGCCATAATATCAAGCTAACCATGGGGGAATATGTATTAAATAGTCCAATTCTTTCCATTCCAATGGGCGGTGCTATTGTTGTACTAGGAGTACAATGGTTATAATCTTTGGGGACAATAGATTTTAATTTTCGAGAATGTTTATTGAATTTTTTTTCAGAAGGAAAGGAAGTTGAATTACAGGGTATTGCAGGGAAGCCGAGAAAGATAATAAGCTATAATGTCATGACAAAGATGCTAAAGAAAGAACAACGAGGCGTAATTGCACAATTATTCTCATTAGAAGTTCCAACATCAAAATAATTTATTTCTCTAGAACTCCAAAAAGTCTTGGACAATCTTTCCAAGGTGTTTGAAACTCCCAAAGGACTCCCACCTATTTGTGATCATGATCATGCTATTCATTTGATTCCAGGAAGTGTTCCTCCAAACATCTGGCCTTACATATATCCTTATGTCCAAAAGAGCGAAATTGAACGTATGATTGCAGAAATGTTAGAAGCTGGTATAATTCAACCTAGTCAAAGTTCTTTCTTTGCTTCAGTAGTATTTGTGCACAAGAAGGATGGATCATGGCGTATGTGTTCGAATTATAGGGAGCTCAATAAGCTCACTATTAAAGATAAATTTCCCATTCCCGTGATTGATGAATTACATGGAGCAATTTATTTTACCAAGTTGGATCTTTGTTCAGGATATCATCAAATTAGAATGAAGATTGAAGGTATTCTGAAAACAACATTTCAAACTCATGAGGGTCATTATGAATTTTTGGTCATGCCTTTTTGCCTTACCAATGCACCTTCTACATTTCAAGGGTTGATGAATTCCATTTTCAAACCCTTCCTTAGAAAATTTGTGTTGGTATTTTTTGATGATATACGAATCTAGAATAGGTTTTAGAAGGATCATGTTCAACATGTTGACAGGGTGCTCAAACTATTGGAGGAGAAACAATTATATGCAAAAACCTCCAAATTTTTCTTTGGAGTACAAGAGGTGGAATACCTTGGCCATATTTTATCTCAAGAGTGCATTAAGGTAGACCCTAAAAAAATTAAATCCATTAAGGAATGGAAAGTCCCCAAAACCATAAAGCAGTTGCGAGGATTTCTCGGGTTAACATGGTATTATCACAAGTTTGTTAAGAGTTATGGGAGAATAAAAACACCTCTAACAACATTATTCAAGAAAGATGCATTTTCATGGATTTTTGAAGCAACTAAGGCCTTTGAACATCTTAAAGAGGCAATGTGTATAACACCAGTCTTAGCTACGCCAAAATTCACAAAAACCTTTATTGTGGAATGTGATGCCTCAGGAAATGGAATTGGTGCTATTTTAATTCAAGAAGGAAGACCCATTGCTTTTTAAATCCGTCAAATCAAAGGAAATTATTTACAGAAATCTATTTATGAGAAAGAAATGTTGGCAATACTATATGCACTAAAGAAATAACAACCTTACCTAATGGAAAGACACTTCAAGGTAAAAGCCGATCATGATAGTCTTAAATAATTTTTGGAACAAATAATTTCTTCAAAAGAGCATAAAAAATGAGTCATATAGATGTTGGGTTATGACTTTGAAATCATCTACAAAAAAGGGAAGCTAAATGTTGTTGAAGATGCACTCTCGAGAAAGGATGAGGAGGTGGAAGCATTGCTTTGTGCCATTTCTATTATTCAACCAGATTGGATAACCGAAGCAAGGGAGGAATGGAAGAATGAAGAAGAAGTGTGGGCACTCATTCAAAAGTTGCAGCAAGATCCGATTACATCTGATACATTTAGTTGGAAAAATGATTCCTTATGGTACAAAGACCACTATTGAT
Organism: Pinus albicaulis; assembly: GCA_034641835.2. NCBI lineage: Eukaryota > Viridiplantae > Streptophyta > Pinopsida > Pinales > Pinaceae > Pinus > Pinus albicaulis. The sequence continues at coordinate 1,672,293,258 of CM076580.1, read as the reverse complement.
CTCTCTTTTCTTCTTTTTTTGGCGTTGGTTTCATAACATGAAAGATATGCCTAGCTGGCCCCACAGGTGCACCACACACTTGGAAGGTGTCCCAGGACTTGTATGATGACATGAAATCATTTATTCCAAAATTTTATCCTTTACAAAGGGTCTACAAGAATTTTTGATTCATTTGGATACCCATAAGGTCATTTGTGTGACCCCACATCCACTGGGAGCACCATAGGTTTACTGTTTGGAGAATAAGGTGCCACCCCCTTTTCCATCACCTTTCAGGGTCACATGCATCATTATGGCAGTCATGGACCTCATCATGCCTCTTAGAATTTCCTATGACATCAGCTGACCTCTTGAGAGGCTTATTATTTAATGTATGATCTAGTTTGGTGGGCTTGTCACCAAATATTATGTCTACTTGCACATTATTTTATTTTTAAGGGCTAATGTAGGTCCATTAGGTAATTATAACTCCTAATTGGTGTATAAATATGATTTAGATGGGATTTATTTGTATCATCACTTGGACTGAGATCTTTCTCACATTAGAGAATTTCACATTTTTTCCTTGGTGGATATCTTTGGACAATGGATGAATTTTGATGTATGGATTTGGGTTCTTTCTATCTCGGAGATTCTTATGTTGCAAATGTGATGCTGGTTGGATATATTCTTTAAATTGCAAGTGAAAATTTGATGCTATTTTTTCATTTTGCTAGATACATTTTAACTTCACTATTATTAGGGCTAATTGCTGCATGTGTTTAATGTGGAACTATTTGTCTATTTAGCATATATATGTTTATGGGCCATGTTAGAAGAATGAAATTTCCTATAGATCATGTTATCTTGATAAACATTCACCATTTGCAAGAAGTATAAATGTTTTAAAGTGAATTTTCATCTCTTGCCTCTAACATTGGACGAAGTTGACATTGAAGCCTCCTTGAACAAAGAGACATAATCTGTCTTCAAAATTATCCTTAAATCCATATCCCCAAGTAAAATTAGGCACTGGTCCTCCATAGGGCGATCATTTCAACCATTTTTTTACCTTTTGTCTTCATTTTCCCAGGTCTAGCCTCATTAGGTCACCTAGGGCATCAGTTTCCCGGAAAACTTACCATAGAAAAAATTCGATCTCCTAGGGTCAAATGCAATGGTGGGTCCCCCAAGTCTCCTCAAAATTTGAAGGAAATTAGAAAGTGGAATCTCGGGATATCCCAAGCCCTAGCTCTAGGATCAAGTTTTGCCCTGAGTTTTCCAAGGCTAGTACTTAATAGGATCAATTTGACATTTTTAGGTGAAAATTATTGTTTGATCCTTTCCCCTCACTTTGTCTAAGTTAAGAATCCCATTGGTTTCTAAAATCCATCTTCTAACCTGGGTTGGGTCCACTTGGCCTCGTGTGGTCCCATTTTTGGTAAAATACTATTCATGAAGGACTACTCGGGAATCCAAGTTCTCACAGGATTTTAGGGGTTGTGAAACTATTTTGCAAGCCATATCCTTCTCCCACAAGCCTCAAATCCTAATCTCCTCTCCCTAGAAGCTTAAGTGCCTCGCTTAAAGAGAAAGTAAGCTCCATTTTTAATCCTATCTCAGGGAAAGGGTCTAAGGGGTCACTCCTCATATATTTATTGATATATCCTCTATAAGTGGATTCCTAAAACATAGATATTCCTCCCATCGGTGAAAGTCTATAAAGCACAGGGAGCTTTAGTTGTGGCGACAATGGGCTAAGCCTCCATCGTTGCCCTTAACCTAGAAATTTCCCTCTTAGTAACCCCTTATAGATCCCATGATGGTTTGAGTGGTAACAAGGTCATAACATGTGTAAGTATATTTTATAGAAATCAATTTTCACTTCAAATTGCAAAATTGCATCTCATGTGAAGAGATTTTTATGAATCTTTTAGCATTAGAAAAATAAGGGATGGATATGATTACTTTGAAGGCAATTCTTTAGGCGGTTATCTTTGAAAACCTTCAACATTTTATACTTGTTGGCATTTATTGATCTAAAAGGAGTGTATTAGTTCTGCTGTGCTAAGTGTCATTTCAATAATATAAACATGTACAATTTGTCTCCATATGTTTGCTTAAGGAATGAGTGTTTTAACCATGAAATATAGATGAGTTAGTGAACTTTAAGCATGAAAATAAGCCTTAAAAACACTGAACATCAGTGTATGACAGAGAAAAAAAATCAAACATAAGTTTTACACAGTAGGCATGATGAAGCAGTTCACCCCTCCTGGGCTACATCTGCTGGTCCAGCTCCCAATGGCATGTCCCTCTTTGTCATTATGCTAAAAATTGTAAATTACATGTGTTTACAGGCCTCCAATGGTCGTTTTCTCTGCACCAATGGCTCCAAAATGCTCAAATTAGTCTAGGTAGACTCTTGTTTCACCAAAATTGGTCGAAAATTGATATCCCCATGCATTTTTCCCAATGACAGCTAGAAAAGCTCCACTAAAAGTGTAGACATGCACTTAACTGCAGTTACATTTAGTGGAAACCCTAAAATTTAGGGGCACTCTACTGTTCCCGCCATATAAAACTGCATGCATTTAAATCAAACGGTTTGGGATGGGGTGGTCACATACCGACCCCCCGCCAACCGCATTGAAAACGTTGAAAACTCTGCAAATACAGTTTGGAACCCAGAGTGGCACGATTCCGCCAACCGTAGCATTCGATGCCATACCTTCCGCAATGTGATTGGTACTAAACCTCCGCCAGAGGTTACGGTGAATTCTGTCAGTTTAAGACTTGGGTCACAGTCATAGCCGCCAGTTATGGTGGTTGGGGCTGGCCCCTTTTTTTATCCGCTGAAAGTTTTGTTAAACAACATATTAAACCGTCAGCCCTATAGTGTTAAGAAACACTCGTAGGCGGACTGATCAAGTCACTCGCGCTTGCACTCGAGGTCTCCGGTTCGATTCCTATAACCTCCAAACAAATTTTAATACACCATCTTGAGGACACATTGCGGCCTCCGAGCTTGCCACATGTCACTCATCCGACAACTGTTGCAAAATCCATCCAATGGCCCAAAAGCACCTCCATACCACCAACAATCAATGACCCACAACATGCCACATGGCACGATCTGGTTGGCTGAGATAAATGGAATATTCTTGAAATATGCATGCTGACTATACGTACATGCTGACTGGGCATCCAGTGACAAAATTTTTGTTGTTTGGGAAAACAGACAGAACGCGATATCTTCCTCATACGACATCGATTTTTCGAACCGTTCACAACGCTAGAATCACAACGACGAGACCTTTCCGGTCGCTCAGTTTTAGACCTATTTTGAGAACTCTAAATTTTGAGCATAACACATGATCTCCTGATCACACCTCCCCATTGGGAAGCTTTTGGACCCCAAAAAAATTAAATCACTTGTTCAAAAGATGAGGGTAAAACTCCCTCACCTTTTCCACTTTCATCCATCTTTCCTTACTTGGTTTACTGCCCTTGAGCCCAATCCGAAGATAATCGACACTTCCCCTCTTAGAAGTGTGTGTCCTCCTTTCAAGGATGGCATCCTCCTTGAGCTCGTCCAGAAATTCTAGCAAGAAATATTCTATAGATGGTAGCTGAATATCACTCCCTTGATCATCAATCAAAGGAGGCTCATACAAACATAAATTCTCCACATTGACAACAGAATACATTTTCATATATGAAGGCAAGTTAAGTTGAAATGCATTATTACCAACTTGTTTAATAATCTTGAATGGACCATAACGAATAGGCTTGAGCTTTTTACCTTCTCCTTGCATCCTTTCTTTGCTTATGTGCAACCATACTTCATCTCCTTCTTGAAACTTGTGATCAATTATATTTTTGTCATGCCTCTCCTTGTACTTCCTTTGAATCTTCTCAAGCTATTCTTGAACTTGTTGATGAATAATCTGAATTTTCTCAATGAACTTTAGAGCCTTGTCAATATCACTAAGCCAATCAATTGCAACATCCTTCTCATAGATGAAGTCCAATGGCGATTTCGGAAAATACCCAAAGAAGGATTCAAAAGGTGAAGTATTTGTAGAAGAGTGCTTGGCCCGGTTGTAAGCATGCTGAATGTAATGCAGTTGTTCATCCCTTAACTTGGGATGTTTGCTGCAATATCCTCTTAACAGATGCACAATGGTTCTGTTCACCACCTCGGTTTGGCCATCAGTTTGCGGATGAAAATAAATACTCTTTTTCAACTTTGTGTCCATCATCTTCCAAAGATTGGACCAAAAATTCCCAACGAACTTGGAATCCCTGTCACTAACAATAGAAGTTGGAAAACCAAAATGAACCCATACATATTGAAAATAAAGTTCAACAGTAATGGTTTTCTTACATGGCATAAGTATACACATTTTACTGAATCTATCCACAACTACATAAAGATAATCATGTTGTTTTCTTGACATAGGTAGACCTCCAACAAAGTCCATGGAGACACTCTCCCATGGTCTTGATGGTACCGGTAATGGCGTGTACAACCCAAGATTCATTTTTCTAGGCTTGCTTGTTGCACACATAGAACATCCTCTTATAAAATATGACACACTATCTATCATGTGAGGCCAATAACTATACCTCTGTAGATGCGCCACTTTTTTTCTTACCCCAAAGTGTCCAGCAATAAGAGACGAATGAGCCTCTCTCATGACACTAAGTCTCTCTCCTTGTGGTATACACAACTTTCCCAAATGAAACAACAAATTGTTATGCATGTGATAATCATTTTCCTCAACTTGATTCCCTTCACTCAAACTAGCATACACATCTTTAAAATCAACATCAAATGCATACTGTTCTATGTAATTCTCATGTACAATAGAATCATTTTTAAGCAAAGTAGAAGCACTTATAATTGGCTTTTAAAGCATATCAAAAACTTTATTGAAATACCTTTCTTTTACCTTATAAACAAGTGAACCTATTGAAGAAATCCCATCCACTTGAAATGTCATGATTGCTGCAATTTTGTTTGCGACTGCAAGTACTGTAATGGTTGATGATCGGTATGTATAATCGTCTATTTTCCCTTCAATTAGTGTTTCCACTTCTTGACGCTTTGTACCAACACATACATATATTTTTCATATGTTGGATAATTAATTACAACACCATTGAATGTTTCAGAATGAAAAACGATAGGCTTACCATGCTTCAAAATCACTGCGCCCATGGCATAATCACTAGCATCGGTTTGTATCTCGAATGGCTATCTCAAATCTGGTAATGCAAGGACCGGAGATGAACTGATCTTATCTTTTAAAGCTTCAAAAGCTTGCTGCTATTTGCCTCGCCATTGGAAACCTTTCTTCACACTTGTCACTGCATGCATTGGAGCTGCTATGGCAGAAAATTTAGCAATAAAATTTCTCCAATACTGAGCTACGCCTAAGAAAATTCTTACCTCGGTTACTGATTTGTGAGTGGACCAATTCATAATGGCTTCCACTTTAGAAGGATCAATTCTCAATGCGCCGCCTCCTACAATGTGTCCCAAATAAGCCAGAGAAGTCTTTCCAAATTTGCACTTAGACATCTTAAGAAATAATTGCTCTTTCTTCAAAACATCAAGTAACCTTTTAACATGCAAGACATGCTATTCTCTTTTTTTTTTGAAAATGAGTATATCATCTAAATACACAATAAAAAATTCATCAAGAAATGTACGCAAAACATTATCCATAACATGTATGAAAATCACCGGTGCATTACACAAACCAAACATCATAACCAACCACGCAAAGAGTCCTTGTTTGGTTTTGAATGCAGTCTTCCATATGTCACTTTCTGCAATTCTTACTTGATGATATCCACTTCGTAAATCTAAATTAGTGAAAAATTTTGTTTCTTTCAGCTGATCTAACAAATCATCTATCCTTTGGAGTGGGTATCAATTCTTTTCCATTATCTTGTTCAAAGCTCTGAAGTCGACACACATGTGCCAAGTCCCATCTTTCTTCAGAATCAAGACTATTGGTGAACCGCATGGCGAAGTGCTTGGCCTTATGAGTCCTTTGTCCAACAAGTCCTTGATTTGCCTCTTTATTTTAGCATTCTCCATTATTGACATGCGATACATACCAATGTTTGGAAGAGGACAATCTTGTTGAAACTGAATCTCATGTTGAATATTCATTTTAGGAGGCAATCCTCTTGGATCCTGAAACATCTCATGATGTGCATCAACTACATCATGTAAATATGATTTCAACTTAGGATCACAATCTTTAAATGACTCATGATTAACATCAACTTTTGTTAGGTCCCTATATTACTAGTATAGTCCCTTATTGTTATTAGTGTAACCCCCTTATTGTTATTATTGTACCCTTCTAACCTTCATTTTGTTATTATTGTGCCCTTAAATTATTATTGTTAGGTCAGCTAGGATTACATTGTGGCCCACTAGGATTACATTATGGCTACATGGACTCCTATATAAAGAAATGAGGTTTTGTAAATTGTATCATCCAAGAATTATTCATTTATGTAATGTATTGGAGGTTGCCCCCTCGAAGTGGCTTATTTATAAGGCGTTGATATCTCTTTTCTTCTATTTTTGGAGCTGGTTACACAACATTTGGTATCAGAGCTTTGGATTTTAGGGTTTCACGTTCCAAACAGTCATCGTGGAATTTTCGCTATAACATTTTACGAAGTTTTGCTGAAATTTTTAGGGTACGAAGCCAAAATCCTGAGGAAGACCGTCTAAAAATTTCAGAGCTTGGTTCGGAATATTTTCGGAGATATGATCCGTGGAAGTTAGGTCTTTTTTCAGGCTCCTAAACAGGTCATCGTGGAATTCGCACTATAAATTTTTTTCTACGAAGTCTCAGAAGCTGAAATTCATAGGGTACGAAGCTGAAATCCTGAGGAACATCTTCAAAAAATTTCAGATCTTGGTTCGTAATATTTTTGGAGATATGATCTGTGGAAGGTAGTGCTTTTTCAGGCTCCTAAATTTCATCTCAAAGAGGTGATCGTGAAAATCTTTTTTTCATAATCCCTCTCTTTCTACTTATGGAGTGCTGTAAAAGTACGGCGAGAAGTAATACGGTGAATTTAGTTTCTTGGATATCAATTTCAGAGCTGAAGGACGAAACAGTGACACGTGGCAAGTCGTACAAGTTTGCTGTACTGAACCAGTCCATAATTAGGTCATTGTGGGAGATTGGACACAAATTTGTCTTGGAGAATCCAAATCAAGTCAGACCTGTGGCATTCGAAAGATAACTGAGAGGGCTACATAAGTACCGAAATTCAAATATCGAAGTGCTTCAATTACAGATATAATCCAATTTCAATATCGAGCTCCTCAAAAGCAAGAAAAAGGTGTGTATTTTTTTTGCGAATTGCATAAGTCTTTTTTGAAGAATCAATTTGAATGGATTCCAAGGGCATATTGTAGAATAGATATCAGTATTGGGTTCTAAAAGATGCCCCATAAAAATAATTCAACACCCATTAAGCCTTCAGAAGGTTCTACTATGACTCATGAAGATGAAGAATTGCAACATGATCTATCAAAATTACAAGAGCAAGTGCAACAAATTTCACTCTCGCAAAGAGCAACAAAAAATGAAATGGAAGTTTTGAAGAAAGGCGTGGAAGAAAAGATGGACGGTTTGAAGAAAGGCGTGGAAGCTAAGATGGATGGCATGGAAGCTGGAATGAAAGCTAAGATGGATGACATGAAAGAAAACATGGAAAACATGAAGAATGATCTAAAAGCAGACATCGAAGGTTTGACAAAGTTGATACAAGAAATGTTTCCTAATGGTGAAAATATAGTAGAAGAACCTCATGATGAGAAAAAAATAAATGTCAATCGTGATTTCATAAACTCTAATGTTGGTGGGAAGAAACAACATATTCCAAAAATGGATATGAGGAAGTTTGATGGAAAGGATCCTGTAACATGGATACTAGAGATGGAGCAATATTTTGATCTCCATAACGTGCAAAACACGCAAAAGGTACACATTGCAACTTTACATTTAGAACAAAATACATTTGTATGGTATCGATGGCTTTGCTCCCGTAAAAAAATTGTCACTTGGTCAACTTTTACGGAGGAAATGATAGCACATTATGAGGATACAAAGAGCAACACCTTCTTTAGCCAATTGATAAATCTCAAACAAAAGGGTTTAGTGGGGCAGCACATTGAGGACTTCCAAAAAATTGAATATAAGGGTAACTGATATTCCAGAGGAACACAAGATCGATCTCTTCATAGGCACTCTAAAGGATAACATCCAACATGAAGTTCATGTTTTTGAACTGGATTCATTGGAGAAGGCATTCAGGTTGGCAAGAAAAGTTGAATGTAAAATAATGGCGACAAGGAAGCCTACCACTCAATTCTATAAAGAAGGAAGTGTTGCTACGCCTAGATTTCCACAACCTACAAGGTTGACACCACAACAATTGGAAGAAAAAAGAGCAAAAGGGCTTTGCTACAGTTGGGATAGCAAATACACTAAAGGTCATAAGTGTGCTGAGAAGAAATTATTTTACATAGATTGTGAAGAGGAAGAAGAAAATGAACAAGAAGAGGATATACACCAGGAACCAGCCCTCGAAGAGGAAGAAATGAATCCGACCATATCGTGTAATGCACTGGCAGGAATTACCACTCCTCAAACTCTCAAGATAGAAGGACATATCAAGAAGAAAAAGGTAATAGTGTTGATTGATTCAGGTAGCACCCATAATTTTATTCATTGTGAGGTAGCCAAGGAATTAAATTGTTTCCTATACCCAGCACCAAAATTTCAAGTGATGGTTGCAAATGGAGGAACTATAAATTGCTCTGGAAAATGCCATAATATCAAGCTAACCATGGGGGAATATGTATTGACTAGTCCAATGCTTTCCATTCCCATGGGAGGTGCTGATGTTGTACTAGGAGTACAATGGTTACAATCTTTGGGGACGGTAGCTTTTAATTTTCAAGAACTTTTCTTGAAATTTTTTTCAGAAGGAAAGGAAGTCGAATTACGGGGTATTGAAGGGAAGCCAGGAAGGATAATAAGTTCTAATGTCATGACAAAGCTTCTAAAGAAAGAAAAACGAGGCGTAATTGCACAATTATGCTCACTAGAAGTTCCGACATCAAAATCATCTATTTCTGCAGATCTCCAACAAGTCTTGGACAATCATCCCAAGGTGTTTGAAACTCCCAAAGGACTCCCACCTATTCGTGATCATGATCATGCTATTCATTTGATTCCAGGAAGTGTTCCTCCAAACATCAGGCCTTATAGATATCCTTACATCCAAAAGAGCGAAATTGAACGTATGATTGCAGAAATGTTAGAGGTAGGTATAATTCAACCTAGTCAAAGTTCTTTCTCTGCTCCTGTAGTATTGGTACACAAGAAGGATGGATCATGGCGAATGTGTCCGGATTATAGAGAGCTCAATAAGCTCACCATTAAAGACAAATTTCCCATTCCTGTGATTGATGAATTATTGGATGAATTACATGGAGAAATTTATTTTACCAAGTTGGATCTTCGTTCAGGATATCATCAAATTAGAATGAAGACCGAAGATATTCCAAAAACAACATTTTGAACTCATGAGGGTCATTATGAATTTTTGGTCATGCCTTTTGGCCTTACCAATGCACCTTCTACATTTCAAGGGTTGATGAATTCCATTTTCAAACCCTTCCTTAGAAAATTTGTGTAGTATTTTTTGATGATATACTAATCTACAGCAGGTCTTGGAAGGATCATGTTGAACATGTTGACAGGGTGCTCAAACTATTGCAGGAGGAACAATTATATGCAAAAAAATCCAAATGTTTCTTTGGAGTACAAGAGGTGGAATATCTGGGTCATATTGTATCTCACGAGGGTGTTAAAGTAGACCCTAACAAAATTAAAGCTATTAAGGAATGGAAAGTCCCCACAACCATAAAGAAGTTGCGAGGATTTCTCGGGTTAACAGGGTATTATCGCAAGTTTGTTAAGAATTATGGGAGAATAGCAGCACCTCTAACAAAATTATTGAAGAAAGAGGTATTTTCATGGACTCCTGAAGCAACTAAGGCCTTTGAACATCTTAAAGAGGCAATGTGCCTAGCACCGGTCTTAGCTACGCCAGACTTCACAAAAACCTTTATCGTGGAATGTGATGCCTCAGGAAATGGAATTGGTGCTGTTTTAATGCAGGAAGGAAGACCCATTGCTTTTGAAAGTCGTCCAATCAAAGGAAAGTATTTACAAAAACCTATTTATGAGAAGGAAATGTTAGCAATACTGCATGCACTAAAGAAATGGCGAACTTACCTAATGGGAAGACACTTCAAGGTAAAAACTGATCGTGATAGTCTTAAACACTTTTTGGAACAAAGACTATCTTCAGAAGAGCAGCAAAAATGGGTCACAAAGATGTTGGGTTATGACTTTGAAATAATCTACAAAAAAGGAAAGTTTAATGTTGTTGCAGATGCACTCTCAAGAAAGAATGAAGAGGTGGAAGCATTGCTTTGTGCCATTTCTATTATCCAACCAGATTGGATAACCAAAGCAAGAGATGAATGGAAGAAGGACAAAGATGTATGGACACTCATTCAAAAGTTGCAGCAAGATCCTAGTACATCTGATACATTTAGTTGGAAAAATGATTCCTTATGGTACAAAGATTGCCTATATCTTTGTAAGAATTCCCAACTAAAACAAAATATTCTTCTGGAATTGCACACTTCTCCTTTAGGAGGACACTCGGGATTTTTAAAAACTTACCACAGGGTGAAGAAAGAATTTTTTTGGGATGGCCTTAAATCTGATATTCGAAAGTTTGTGGCGGAATGTTTGGTTTGCCAGCAGAATAAAGTGGAAACAATTAAGACCCCAGACTTCTACAACCTTTATCCATTCCAAGTCAACGTTGGGAGGAGATTTCAATGGATTTTATCACAGGTTTACCTAAGTCCGAAGGAAAGAGTGTCATCATGGTGGTAGTTGATAGACTTAGCAAGTATGCACACTTTTGTGCATTATCTCATCCATTTAAAGCAAGTACAGTTGCTACTACATTTATGGACAGAATTCAAAAGCTACATGGAAGCCCAAGGGTTATTGTGAGCGACAGAGATCCCATTTTTACCGGAAATTTTTGGACGGAGTTATTTTCTTGTTTGGGTACTCAATTAGCTCATAGCTCATCTTATCATCCTCAATCTGATGGTCAAACTGAGATAGTAAATAAATGTTTGGAAGGATATCTTCACTGTTTTGTATCTGATAAACAAACACAATGGGTCAAGTGGTTACCTCTCGCTGAATGGTGGTATAACACTTCCTTCCATACTGTAGCAAAAATGACCCCATTTATGGCACTTTATGGATATCATCCACCATCCATCACATCATCTTTAAGGGAAAATTTGAAGGTTCAAGCGTGGAAGATCACATCGAGCATCAGCAGGAAGTTCTCCAACTCTTAAAGGATAACTTGAATTTGGCACAAAATCGAATGAAACAACAGGCAGATCAACATCACAGCGAGAGAAGTTTTGATGTAGGAGATTGGGTATTTTTATGGCTACAACCATACAAACAAATGTCCCTTAAGCAAGCTAAGAAGGATAATAAATTATCGCCAAAGTACTATGGTCCTTTCAAGGTGTTGCAAAAGATTGGTACTATGGCATACAAATTGGAGCTTCCTGCTTCTTTGCGAGTGCATCCAGTTTTCCATGTTTCATGCTTAAAGAAGGTTATAGGTGAAAATATTCCAGTTCAAAAAATATTGCCAGAACTTGATGAGGAAGGAAAAATCATATTGGAACCTGAAGTGGTCACAGAAACAAGAACTCGACAGCTACAGAATCGATCAATTTCAGAGTATCTCATCAAGTGGAAGAACTTACCCATTGAAGATTCTACATGGGAGGATGAGAAGTTTATACAGAAGCACCCAGAGCTACTCAAGCGTTGAGGACAACACTTTTTTGGAGGAGAGGGGCATGTTAGGTCCCTATATTACTAGTATAGTCCCTTATTGTTATTAGTGTAACCCCCTTATTGTTATTATTGTACCCTTGTAACCCTCATTTTGTTATTATTTTGCCCTTAAATTATTATTTTTAGGTTGGCTAGGATTACATTGTGGCCCACTAGGATTACATTATGGCCACATGGACTCCTATATATAGAAAGGAGGTTTTGTAAATTGTATCATCCAAGAATTATTCATTTATGTAATGTATTGGAGGTTGCCCCCTAGAAGTGGCTTATTTCTAAGGCATTGATATCTATTTTCTTCTATTTTTGGAGTTGGTTACACAACAACTTTAGCCTTAATCATTAGAAGAACAAAATTCTTACTTGAATTCACCAGCCATTTTACCTGTCCAACATTTACCATTGCAATATTTGTCTTCTTGCGATGTGCTCTAACAATGTATTCCTTTCCATGTTTGAATAAATGGTATTTGTTCTCATGGCGATGGAAGATCACTTTACTATCATACAAGTAAGGACTGCCCAAAACAACACCTGTAATATCTAGCAGAATCACATCTAATTCAACCGTGTCAACAAAATGTGCAGTTATTGCAAAGTGCAATATGCATTTCTTTGAAACCTGTAAATTTTCATCCTTACAAATCCACCCAAGTGGATATGATTTTAGATGTGGAATGGTATCAAGATTAAGTTTCTTGACCAAGTCTTTAGAGATTAAGTTCACTTGTGACCCACTGTCAAACAATGTATCAATCTTGGTATGTTTGGATATGACCCTCACAGGGAACAGTTCAATTTTCTCTTCTTCATTTGGAGCTTCTATGTGACAGTTTGAAGTACTAGTACTGGGGTTTGTTTCAATTTCTTTTCCCTTCATGTTCTTCAATCCCATGGCTGTAATTTTAGTTTCATCACCTAAATCCCCTCCTAAGTCATGTTGAGTTGTAGGTGCAGTTTTATGCTTCCCTTTGTTATTGTTAAACTTGGGTCTCTTTTCAGGATGTAGTTTCCACAATTTTTCTCTTCATGGCCTTCTCTTGAAAAATGTTTACAAACCACTTTCTCTCCCTCTTTCTTGACAGATGCATTCTTTTTTCCTTTTCCTTTTGAGGTCTTCTCTTTTTTTTTTCCCTTAAAATGTTTGTTTCTACCCTCTTCAAAACTATTTCCCCCTCTTGCTTCTAGATGTGTGACTTGAACACATACCTCATCTAGACTTTTAGGATTAAGCATGAGGATAGTATGTCTAAGGTAGCTATGTAAGCCCCCTATGTACTTGAGAAAAGTATCTTGACTCTGCAAATATACCCCTAATAAGAGAGCTCTTCTCCTAAATTCTTGGGTGTAGTCTTGTACATTTTTTCCTTTCAATTGTCTAAATTTTTTCCAATTTATTATGGCTTTTTGCATATGAGATAATGGATAAAATTGTTGTTTTATTGCAGTAATGAAATCAGTCCATGATAGAATAATCTTACCATGCTTTTTGATCTCCTCCTTTGTCTTGGCTTCCCACCAAACAAGAGTTGCACCTTCCATCCTCAATGAAGCTAGTTGGATTTTGGTGTCATCATCATGAAGGTTCTGGATTCTCAAATAAAGCTCCAATTGCCTTATCCAATTATCAAACTTTTTTGCATTGACTTCACCATTAAACATTGGAAATTCAAACTTAACATCAAGTTTTAGAAAAGGAATTTTACCAGTGTTCTTTGACTTGTGTGACTGGTGTACTGAAGATGAAGTAGAGGATGATGATGATGAGGGTGAGGATGGTGACTTTCCACTGCCTCCATTTCCTCCATTTCCCTTCTTTGATTTATCTTCATAATTGTAGCCTCCTGATGATCCCTGAAATTCCTTGTGAAGTTTGGATCCTTCTCCTTCTAATCTTTCATTCCTTTCTTGATAAAGGACTCTCACCATTTCAGTCATGTCGAGGAATTCTTTCCTAAACACTTTTTCTTCTTCTTTGGGATCCACCTCTTCATGGGTTTCTTCTTCTCCTGGAGGCATGCATGATTATGCTTCTGCTTCTCTTGGAGGTGAACTAGGTGCTAGAGAATGTGGCAATATTTCCCTCCTTTGTTGTGGCTCACGTTGAGAACCTCTTGCTTCCACCAATTTTCCTTCTCCTCTCTTAAGCTTGAGCCTAGTAAGCATAAAAACCCTTGCAAACAGTTAAAAAATATTTGCACATAAAAAAAACCAGCGATTAAACTCTAGCTCTGATACCAACTTGATCTGAAAGGAGTGTATTAGTTTTGTTGTGCTAAGTGTCCTTTCAATATTATAAACATGTACAATTGGTCTCCATATGTTTTCTTAAGGAATGAGAGTTTTAACGATGCAATATAGATGAATTAGTGAACTTTAAGCATGAAAATAAGCCTTAAAAACATTGAACAATAGTGTATAACAGAGAAAAACAATCACACATAAGTTTTACATAGTAGGCATGATGAAGCAATTCACCCCTCCTGGGCTACATATGTTGGTCCAACTCCCAATGGCATGTCCCTCTTTTTCATTATGCTCAAAATTGTAAATTACATGTGTTTACATGCCTCTAATGGTTTTTTTCTCTGCACAAATGGCTCCAGAATGCTCAAATTAGTCTAGGTAGACTCTTTTTTCACCAAAATTGGTCGAAAATTGACCTCCTCATGCATTTTTCCCAATGATAGCTAGAAAATCTCCACTAAAAGTGGAGACAGGCACTTAACTGCGGTTAAATTTAGTGGAAACCCTAAAATTTAGGGGCACTCTACTATTCCTACCATATAAAACCGTATGCATTTAAATCAAACTGTTTGGGATGGGGTGGTCACATATCAACCCCCCGCCAACCACGTTGAAAACGTTGGAAACTTCGTAAATACAGTTTGGAACCCGGAATGGCGTGATTCCGCCAATCGTAGCATTCGATGCCATACCTTCTACGACGTGATCGATGCTAAACCTCCGCCGGAGGTTACGGTGAATGCCACCAGTTTAAGACTTGGGTCACGGTCATAGCCTTCGGTTATGGTGGTTGGGGCTGGCCCCTTTTTTTATCTGCCGAAAGTTTTTTTAAACAACATACTAAACCGTCAGCCCTATAGTGTTAAGAAACACTCGTAGGAGGACTGGTCAAGTTGCTCGCACCCGCGCCTGAGGTCTTCAGTTCGATTCCTGTAGCCTCCAAAAAAAATTTAATACACCATCCTGAGGACATGTGGCGACCTCCGGGCTTGCCACATGTCACTCATCCGACGACTCTTGCAAAATCCATCCAACGGCCCAAAAACACCTCCGTACCACCAACAATCAATGGCCCACAACATGCCATGTGGCATGATATGGTTGGCTAAGAAAAATGGAATATTCTTGGAATATTCCTGCTGACTGTACCTACATGCTGACTGGGCATCTAGTCACAAAATTTTTGATGTTTGGGAAAGCAGACATAATGTGATATCTTCATCATACGACATCGCTTTTTCAAACCGTTCACGGTGCCAGAATTGCAATGACGAGACCTTTCCAGTCGCTCACGTTCGGACCTATTTCGAGCACTTTCAATTTTGAGCATAACACATTATCTCATGATCATTTATAGTTGGTAAACAAAACAATTTGACTTTTCTCTTGGAATTTGAAGAGCCCTCGTATGGTACTTTAGTTTAAAACCATATTCTTGGTGCTTACATTGTTCGGTTTTATTTGATATTTGTTCATTATTGTTTGGTAAGGGTCCTTATAGACATGGATATGATTCTTTTTGGTGCCAACACACTTTGATTTGGTGAGTATTTTATTGGGGAATCCATTTGGTGGTTACTTTCCTAGTGTAGGAAACAAATGCATTAAAAACACAAATGAAAAAGTATAGAGGGTTTTCAAAGTGTTACAATGGAACTATTAGAAACAATGTACAAGGTGGGATCAACCATCATAGACACACTGTGCTTATGTAAACATGAAAAACACAAGATGAATGCATGTCTTTCCACATATGTTTTGTAGTCAACTATTAATCATCTCATGTTGCAACCAAACTTTGTTAGAATGAAAACCAAGGTTAAAAAAGAGGTTATAATCCAAATCCCATGAAATTCATCAATAGGATTCAATAGATAATAGCCAACAAAGGATAACACCTATCACCACAAATTATTCGTTGGACTATGCTTCTCACCTCCAACCATGTGAAGTTGAGATTGTAGAAGGTTGAATAGCAATCACATCGATAGGTGAGGGCAATTCTCCTATATTTTTGGGTGTCTCGAACACTATTATAAAGCAAAACAAAGCTAATAGAGGATACAACATAAATCCCACAAGATTCATAAAGAGGATTTGATAGATAATGACCAAAGAATGATAACATCCACAACCCACAGAAATTATTGCTTCTCACCTCCAACCATTTGAAGTTGAGATTTTAGAACACTGAATAACAATCACATCGATAGGTGAGGGAAATTCTCCTCTATTGTTGGATGTCTCGAACCCTATTATTGTTGTGTAGAGGATGACAAGGACAATTTCTATGCTTCTCAAAATGCTTATAATGGAAACACAATGAGACTCTGACAACAACTCTATTGTTAGTGTATGTAGAAGCTATTAAGCTTATGTAGATTAGTAATAATTTACGAGGTTGGTATAATTTATTTTCTAGGTCAATATACCTCATTGGTATGGTTGGCGTAGTAGCCAATTATGAGATGGGCCTCTCCTTGTTGTCATAAATACAAGGTTTGATCGTGTATTTTTGTATAACAAATATAATAAATCAAACCCCCCCCCCCTCTCTCTCTCTCTCTCCTGTAGAAGGTTCTTTTGGTGTAGGAAAGGGTCCATGCACCTATGACAATGTTTTTTCAACATTGATTTTTGGGCCCCTTTCCTTGTTTATGAGAGATATTGTCAAGCTTATGGATGTGATTTGAAAAATTGTGCCACATTTGTAGGCCCACTTTAACTGGGTGGATGGCATTGTTAATTATAATTGGCTTGTTTCCATTGTGCAAAATTGTAAGGGGAGAAAATTTTGCAATCATATAGAGAATATATGTAACCCAAAATTTGAATGGCATGAAATTTTTGTAGGTACGCAAAAATATATGCGACATTGGGAGGTTAGTATCATTTGAGATTGCATGGTAAGTAGTAGCTTCAATTTTAATATCCACACCTTTCACAATAAGTAGTACACCAAAATGATATAGTTGGAAAGCACTCATTTTCAAAGCATTTTGAAAAAAAACTAAAAATTCATTATAATATTTAAAAATTTGTCAACCATATTAATTAATTAGTTAATTAGTCTCGAACATGGTTCAAAAAATGAAAACAAAAAGTCAACATTTTAACATTTGAGGTTTTGTCTTGTATCCAACATAGTTTTCAAAATGAAAATTTAAGTTTAAAACTTGTCTTGAAGTTATTGTTGAAATTTAAATGATAATTGTCAATAAAGAATGTAATTTTAGTTTTGACATATTACTTTCCAAAGAATATTGACACTATGGATAAATGATAATTTGAACCAAATGTTAAACCATGATCCACTTAATATGCATTGCAAAAAAATTTCATTTTCATTTCAATAGTAATCACAAATACATGGTACATACTAATTGATATTGCAATTGTTTTTATTCCATTGAGACAGTAATGACAAAACTAACATCTTTTGCTACTATATTTTTTCACAAATTGAAATATAAAATAATTTTGGCCATATGATGCATATGCATATTTTTTTGTTGCATTTTTATAACTAATAAAACTAGATATCCTTTCTCTTAATCTCCTAGAAGCATTTTCATTTGCTACGAAATCCTTTTTTAGAGTCTTTAACGCCAACACTACACTCATAGTTGGTGGTTAATTAGATGGATATTTTAAACAACACAACGTAGCCTTCAATATTGAAAGTAGGAATTTGTATACACTACTTTCTACAAATTAATAACCATCCACCTCCCAAAAAATACCACCTTCAATTAAATCCTTCATGTTAGTTGGGAATCTTAGGTTTATCCACTTGTGCAAGTTTAGGCCCCAAATAAACATGTCACTATTTGGTTGTGTTTTTTTAAATATTTATAACAATAATGTTGTATTTGTAAGAATATCTTTTGGTGGATATTGTCTCATCCAATACCTACATTTTTTGCATCAAGGACAACCTTTATCAAACATTAATTAATCGATACAAAATTGTTAACTAAAATTGCCTAGGAAAAATAATGTTTTAAGAAAACATTCCTAGGGAAATGTGGCCTATGGATCTTTTCAAGGCAAGTGTTGAAGCAAGTTAATGGAGTATGCACCATTTAATCTTGTAATACTGAAATTGGTAACATATCCTAACATTTGTTCTTCCAAAAGCACCTCATTGAATCTTATGTCGCAATGCACTTGCATAGATGAATTATGATGAAGATATTACATGCAATGGGTCACATCTATGACAATGTTTAGTTGTGTTTTCAACCCCAATTTAGACACATTGTCACCATTGTTTTCATATTTATTACGATATAAACACTTCCCTAAGCTTCCATTAGGCATAAATTTGAACACTAAACATTGGACATGGAGATTGAATACAAAGTTATGATTCTCACTAGATTTTTATGCTCAATATTTTAAATACATTGAATTCTATATTAAAACTTCTCACCTTGGTTATTTTTCCACCGGGGAACCTTTAGAGCAGCAAGTGCATTGCTAAAAAAATCTTTATAGACTAATCAAAACTCCTTGTTCCCAAAGGTTGGCCTTGAAAAATCCATTGGTTGTATTATGAATCTCTTCATAATGATATCCTTTGGCTTTCAAACTTTTGGAAATAACCTGTAAAAAAATAAAAACATTCCATTTCCATGTTTGTTGGAAACTTAGTTATATTGAGAAAGGGGGGAGGGGGTGAATCGGTATAATGCTAATTGGATCATTACATGCCCCACTTCCCCTTCTTACAGGCCCCAAGTACCCTTCTTAAAAGCCCCAAGTCCCCTTCTTACAGGCCCCAACTTGTTCTTTTTTAGGCTACTATGTGAAAGAAGACACCAATCCCCTGATAAAATAAAATTTTTACTTTCTTGGTTTAAATAGTATTTGAATTATGAGTTCTTGCTTTCCTTTGGCCTTGCTCGATACTTTGTATTTTCCCCTTTATTTTCTCTTCTCCTCTCCCTCTCTAAATTTATTTCTTGCTAGGTAAAATGTCAAATTAAGTCTCACAACAATTTAATCAATTAATTGTTTTGCATTCTAAAAATCATCTTGAAATAACTCATGGTCTCTTTGTATTCTAATGTATGGATTTGAACTATTTTGGTTTCTCTTTCATGCTTCACACCCATTCATTTTACATTCTTCTCAATTTGTTGTCTTGTACTCAAAGTTGGAAACGACATTTGCATAAACAAATGCCTAGAAAGGAAATGAATAGTCTTTGTGAATGAGGATAAGACACTTGGTAATTCACATCTATAGTGACCTTAATATTACATTGTATATTATCATGTTGTGCAAATAATCACCTCTTATTTGATGAAGGAATTCAAATCACCTATACAAAAACTTATGCCAATGTAATTTCAAAACTCCTCGGATGTAAATCTTGTGAAGCATTTATTATGCCTTATTGAAAGACAACAATGGTATTTGATATCCTTTTGGTAAAAATGTTTGAAGTATACTTAATATTATCAGTCATATCCTACACTTTTGATACGATCAACTTTGTGTTTAAAATATAATCCTCTTTCCATTCAATTGATAAAATTCCCTTTGAGCTACATTGAATTCAATGCCTTCAAATCCTCTCTAGTGCATATAGCTTAAAGTTTTTACATATTAAAATACAATATGGTGTCACAATGCATCAAATAGAATACAAATAATAATAAGAATAAAATAGTCTCTCAAAAATTAAACCTTAGAAACTGTACAACAAGGTACACGACAACAAGAAACATACCGACCTCATAAACATCCCTTTAATAACTATTATCAACCTAGAAGGACTTTGTTGGGTCACCATATGGGTTTGAAAAGATGTCTAGGCATTTATGTTCTTTACCAAATTGGTTTTTCATATCATTTACCAGTTTAGCCACACCTTTACCAACTTCTACTATGACATACAACCATAGTGATGCCCAAAAATAAGTCTGTCCCAAGCCAAATGATGCAGAGAGATCCCAGTCTTCTTCATGTTCTAACACTTGATCACTTATATGGTTCAAAGTGAATTTTTCCTTGATATAGATAATCCTATGTCCAAAATTTAGTGTAGAAATTTTAGGCCTTCCTTTAATAACCCACTTTATATTTTAAACACTTGTTGATTGCTTTGACATTTCCTATACTATTAGCAAGAGTTTATTCGAACAACCTTACACTCCTAGTCACATTAATAAAGATATATATGGGAATGAATGTGTGATTGTGCCACCCTTGTATAAGAACCTCTATCCTCATTTCCCACTTTTCTCAGGGAATGTCAACTCTCCTTACCACTACTTAGACTAGCTACAAGGCTATTGTTGATGTGCCTTCTATGTACAATATGGTTTCCATGCTATGCAAGTTGGGAGTTTCATATTTTTTAGCATGTTGAGGCCTCCACTTGAAACACACGTAGAAATCCATCAACTTGTTTTTACTAGTAGTTGGGAGAGAATTTCACATTGACCAAAGAAAATCAATGGTTGCATCTTCTCCCAACCCCGTGACATTCAAGGAGTTTTCCACTGCATTTTGACCTTAATCTTTTCAGGACCCACAACCACTCTTGAAATTACATGTCCCAAATAATCAACTTGTGATTGGAAGAAGTCACATTTGTTGTGTTTGGAATATATCACTTGTTCCCTTAGCAATTGCAACAATGCCTTCAAATGCTCTTCATGTTCTTCTTTGGTTTTTGAGTAAACCAAGGTGTCATCTACATAGCCAATACAAAATTTTCCAAATACGGGTTGAGGACGTTGTTCATTAGGCACATAAATGTGATTATTTCATTTGTGAGCCCAAATGGCACCACCACAAACTCATAGTGTTCATATCTTGTCCTAAACAATGTCTTGTGGATGTCTTCATCTTTAATTCAGGCTTGAAGATAACTAGATATCAAATCTTTTTAGAGAAAATTATATCCCCTCTTAATTGATCGAATACATCATCAATTCTAGGCAATGGGTACTTTTTTTTTCACTATAGCTTTATTGAACTACTGATAATCAATGCACAGTCGCAACATGCCATCCTTCTTCTTTACAAATAGTATTGGGGCTCCCAGGGTGACATACTAGGTCTGATGTACTCCTTATCCAACATCTCTTTCAGCTGAAACTTTAATTCTACCAATTCTAATGATACAAAGATTTTGAAAATAGTATTGCACTAGGGATCAAATCAATGGAGAAGTTGATTTCTCTCTTGGATGGGAATCTTGGTATTTCTTCTAGAAACACATTGTTGAAATACTTTAAAATACGTCGATCCTTGATTCTGGCTTTGTTGCTTTCTGTCGTGTTGGTCACATGGACCACATATAGGGTACATCCTTTCCAGTTGCACTTATTTAATTGTAGTGCTCAAATTTGCTTGATAGAGATATGCTTCCTCATTCCTTAAAGTATTCTTTCTTTTCCTTCATCGTTGGGACATTCTAGCGACTTGTTATAGTGATCCACCTTAACTAGGTGGGATGCTAACTAGTTCATTCCCATCAACACATCATACAAACCATAGTTTTAAAATCTGGAACTAGATCAAATCGGATCGAATCAGATTCAATAAACCTGAATTGGAAAAAATATATAAATTAATTAATTTTAATGAAATTTTTTCTTTTTAAGATTACAAACCATGATTCCAAACCATGAGAGACAAAATATGAAAATACTTCTCATCTATATACCATGCAAGGGTGCATATATTAAAATGAAACCGAGTGTAATACATATCAATGATATTATTGAAAAAATACATAACCAATGGGGCTCTAAATGGCCTCTTGAGTCCAAAAAAAATGCTACAACTCAAGCTATTAGGCCACTAGCCTACTAGAATTCATTGATCGACATGATTACTCATAAAAATAATCACCATTATTGCACATGGGATCATCACCATGAGCTACATAAACAATATCTATCTCAGAGTTTGAGGACTCCTCAAACTCCTCTCCAACCTCAATAACAATGCTAGTAGCATGAGCAACAACATTAGGCTGAGCAAAACTAGAAGCACAAGTTCACCGAGTTGCATGACTATTGCTTCCCTCACGAGTCACCATGTGCCATTCTTGGTCTTGTTGGTTCAATTCATTTAGGTCTTCGTTCAAATACTAGATATGCATTGGGATCAACACCCCCAACTCCACTAGACAACTCCAAACTAGCTCCAAGATGACAAAGAACCTCCAAACTTGTTGTTGCTCCAAAAATCAATGTTGGTGCAGAATTGTCTAAGTTCTCATATGCAAACAAACAATAGAAATCAAATGTGTGAGGAAAATAGGAGCTTAGAATTTTGTTTATAATATTATGGGGTCATATTTAGAAGGTAACCTACCATGGTTTTCTAAAAACCGCCTCCAAAAACCACCTGGGAGTCCCATTAACATGCCCAACCACGTGGCTTATTAACTGACTGTTTTTTACAAAAAATCGATATGTTAGGTACCAAATTGGTCAAAATGACCGGTTTGGTACTAAAACCGACCGACTTGGTACCCAATTGGTCTAGAAAAATAAAACAATAATATTTGTCAGGCCGATTTGATATCTCAGGGAGATAACCGACCGGTTTGAACGTTTTTTGGTTCAACCTGTCGTATTTTTAAAACTAGGATACAAACCCACCGATATCAAATTGAGGGCTGTTTTTGTGGGCATTCCACCCATATATAGGTGGCATGATTCTACATAATCAACCAATTTATTTTTGACTTCTGTCACTAGTTCAACGAACCATGGGTTTGCATTGGGGTTTGCTTTGCAAGTTGCACATCTCTGCAACTTTTGATTTTGATATAACTGAAATTTGAACTTGGATAGATTAAAATTGAAATAGGATTGTTAGAGACCATACCTTCCATTTCAATCATCAAGGCTTTATGATCTACTTTCCTTTTGTCTAATGCTGAATAAAATTGAGGTACCATTTGAGTTACATCATTCATTGTCACTGCCTCTTGGACATTATACAACCTCTTGATATTTTGTTGTTGGAGTGGAAAATCCCTTTTCTTCTGGTTCTCTCCACATTCCCATCATTGTATTGACCTTCTCTTGGGTTCATCAATACCTTCTTTTGTTGATTTAGCAGGTCACTATCTACTACCAAAAGTGAAATCCGCTAGAATTCACCCTTGGTAGGAGTGGCGATCTTAACATTTTTCCCTCCTTGCTTGCGTCCTGAGAATTTTGGTCCTTTTACTTTAAAACTAATTTTGTCCTTATTCTTCCAGTTTGATCGGATTTCAACCCTATGTTTGGAATGATCATAGCAATACTTAGTACTTTGGATGGTGTCCTTTAACGTCCTTAGCTCATTAAACTCAATCCTATCTTGATAGGACTGTAGTAACCCAATGAGGTTTCTCTGGATATTAACCTTCTCATCTTTGATATATGACACATACCTCAAAAACTCCAAAAATATGCTGATGTAAGAATCCAAGGTAAGTTTCCCTATCTTATGTTCACAAAACTCTTTAATTTTGTTGTCATAGTACCTCAAATATGTACTTCTTGTGGAAATATTTTTCAAAATTTCTCCATGATAATTCCTCTTCTCTAATTCTCTTGACACTTCTCAAATCTTCTCAAATTGGTACTTCTTGTGGAAATAATTTTCAATTTTTCTCCATGATAATTCCTTTTCTCTAATGCTCTTGACACTTTTCAAATCTTCCCACCATATATAAAATTTTCCTTTCAAACTAAAAATGGTTACCGTAACTCTCACGTTTTAGAGTATTCATGGACTCTAAAGTATTTCTTCATTCCCAACAACTAGGATTTTGACTCTTCAACCTTCTTAATTTCTCCATCAAAGGTAGGGGGCGTTGATTTCTTGAAATATTTTGACATTGAGCTCTTCCCACTTCTCCTTTGCTAGTGGTGGCCTCTGGTTGCAACATTAGATGACTGGTCATAGATGCTTGAATATATTTTTAGAGTGATGAGTGGGCTTTATCATCTCATTGTGTCTTCATTTTCTTTCCTATGACTTTTCCTTGACTTGTTACCTTGTTCCTTATTGGTTTCCAATCCCTGATTCTATATCTTCAATGCAATTTGCCTGGATTTTTGCCTGTCTAGATAGTTGGCACCGAATAAAGCTCATGTTGCTTTCACCTTTGTAGATCTGATAATATTTGAAAAATTATTGGATTCACCTATGCTTTCCTTTCTTATTCTCTTATAATCCTTTCACTACCCACCTTGCAAATTCTCAATTCAACTCTGAAGTTCATGAGGCTATATTCCCAATCAGGGGAATTTTCCTTTGACCTATTCCAAACCGAGTCCTCTTCTTGATTATGATGGGATATGTACGTGTTGTACTGTACCATTTTGCTGCTCATTCCTCTATTCCTTGTTGTAATTTGAATATTTTTATGTGTTGTCACACACAATTTTTAGCTAAATAAAACATAAATATATTAATTCATCACCTTATCCTGTCAATAGTAAGTGGAGCAACAAAGTTGTAGGCTTGTTGACTTAAATTGTAAAATACACAAGAGGTATTGTAATAATAATATATTATATATAAAATGTATAAGAGATGATGATAAATGTTACAATGAGGCCCTGCTTATATACCCACGCAGGTGGCCTTTCATAAATGGGCATATATTTTAGACATGCCCTTTCACTAACTTAATGCTTACTTACATAATCCCTATTTAACTATTAATAACTATATTTATTATATTTGTTATGAATTATATTCATAACATTGCCCCTTCCTTCAAAAGCTTTGTCCTCAAAGCTTATAGTTGACACTTGTCTTCAGTTCAATCACGCACAATTTTCTTCATTTTGCTTTCATCACAATTTAAATATATTATATTTTATTTATTTATTTATTATGAATTGGCCCTTCCTTCAAAAATTTGTCCTCAAAGTTTTATGGATAATAATTTTTTCTTCTTGTGCTTTTCTTCACTTGTTTTTTTTTTAATTTAATTAATTAAATACTTTTAATTTAATTAATTAGATAATTTTAATTTAATTAATTAAATAATTTTATCTAATGTATCTCTTTTTTCCCTTTTTATTTATTTATTATATATATTTATTTTTAATTTTCATATATATATATATATGCTTAATTAGTATGTTTAATGTATGTCACCCCAAATCGATTTTTTTTAAAACATCGTATATACCACCACGAATCAGTTTTTAAAACAACGTGATGGTCAGAAATCGTTCGATAGGATTTAGGCAGCATATCTGTATAGAAGAAACACAGACGACCGTATGGTATGTCTAACAAACAACATATCAACCGTCTCAACAAAAATGGCACGACCAACTTGTTGACACCGGCGGATGATGGCGGAATTGTGTTGATCAAGATAAATGGAAGAAGAAACTGCAAATACCTTTACAACCCAAGGGGAAATCAACCAAGTAAGAGTAATAGTCAAAATCCCAGTAGCAACCAATATTCCAGTGCCCTCTACTACCCATTTTGTAGCTGGATGTATATTAGGACGCATCTCATCACTAGGAGCAACAGATGCCTCATCATTGGCCACTTGTGAAACTGCTGCATGAATGCGTGGATTAAACCATGATGCAATTTCAGTAAGTCGATGTCTCATTACTGAAACTACTGCATCTGGATCCACAACAACATGCCATTGGCTAGATGCTGGAGTCATCTCTCCAGCAACTGTCCTTGCCCTCAATGTTTCATGCTCATTTAGAGTTGCCATAACTCTTCACATGTCTGCAAGCTTAATATTTTCTACTACACTCCCACATATTTCACATATAACTGATCCATGGCTAATAAAACACTGTAAAGCACGGGCGTAATGGCCTAGAGAAAGATCATTCTTGCATAAAAAACCTAACTCAATGAGATTATTCTGATGACAGAAGCTTGAACCTACTTCTAAATCATTGCCACAAACAAACACCTCTCCATCAGGACTTTTATATTCAACATAGTCAATTTCTTCTCTCTTTTTTTTAGTGCTACGTACATCATTATGTACACCCTTTGCATCATTTTTAGCAATCAAGGGCTTCATACTGAATCTCTGTGACCTGTCCCTTGAAGGGGTGGAGATTCCCAAAAACTCAAGAGTAGCATCCCCTTTTTTTTCAGGTTCTATATAGTGGCAAAATCTACAGACCTCCAAAGTGTCATGATCTGGGCCCCGAATGTGGCATAAATTCATCGTGTTGTTCAATTGTTGAAAACACTTGTACAGTTCCCGCGCAATCACATTCTCAGGGTTTTCTAGAGAGAAGTGGATTAGAATTAAAATGCAAAGAAGTAAATGAGAAAACTGCATATTCATTGCCAGCGTCATTTCCATCTCAACTAAAACTTGCTGAGGGTAGTGGTGAGGGGACTTTTAGGAGCACAAGTTTTACATAGTTCTATAAACCTCCATGTACTCTTTACAATGAAACTCGACAAATTCAGCATTTAAAGTTCCCTCCACCTACTTTACCAATGTGTGTTCCTCATAGTTATTTTCAACAATGTCTTTTTCTTTTACTTCTTCAACGTTTTTTCTGATTATTTGGACATGTTGGCTGATATTTTATATCCACCCCATTTTTGGAATACCAAGGAAAGTTGCTACCAATTGGGGTTGATATTCAAATTTAGCTATAATTTTCCTATTTCCATGTAAAAACATCTTAAATTTAATTTTCTGCATATTTATTCCAGAATTAGTCCCTAACATATGCTTCTCTTCTTACCATATGGTTTGTATGGGTGAAGGATTTTTTCCATGTTTTAACTCTGATTGGACAAACTTCCTACTATCAATTTTTCTTGTGGCCCAAGTGTCTGGCACTACTATTGGTGGAATAACCTCATCATCATTATGGTTGTTGAGATCATCTTCATCTTCATGTGGATGTTCTTGTTTCTCAAGATAGCCTTCTTCCAAATTATCTTTATCTGAATCATCATGATCTTCATAATCTTCATCCACATCAACTTCATATTTTTCTGTTTCTTCGACAGTTTCTTGACTAATAGGCTCATCTTTCTTTTTTAGATCACCTTCATTCTCATAAGTTGAAATTTTCGTAACCTGATCTTCTTTAGAATGTAGTGATTTTTCATGATTATCCTTTGAATTTTCTGAATCAGCTAAATTGTTCTGTTGACTATGTTCAATATTCGGGAATATTGGTTTTTGCATTAGATTTATCTTTTCCAAAATGCCGTTCATCTTCTGCATTACCTTTTTATGATTGTCTCTGGACTTGCTACGAATTTTCAACATTAGTCTGTCTATCCGATTTGCCGTGTCTTGAAGTTGTTTGATGTCGTTAGAATTTCCTGTAACCTTATCCTCAAGAGTGACTAATCGTTTAGTGAATTTATCAAAATTATTGATCTTACTCTCTAGATAGATCAAATTTTTGTTGAAATCATCCATTGTCATTGATGAAGACATCGAGCGGCAATGATTTCGAGGCACCGCATGTAACAGCTGAAGGTAGCCAACAGTGGCGTAGGTGCTTCCTTCCAGGAGAGAAGATCGGTCCTTTGATGAAGGTGAGGGTGTGTGGGGGTTGATAACGGTGTTCTGGTCGCGATAGGGTAATGAAACCAAAAGCAGGTGGCAACAGTAGTGATCACACAGATCCTGAAGAGAGACCACTCCGATACCCAATGGAGCAACAAAGTTGTAGGCTTGTTGACTTAAATTGTAAAATACACAAGAGGTATTGTAATAATAATATATTACATATACAATGTATAAGAAATGATGATAAATGTTACAATGAGGCCTTGATTATATACCCACGTAGGTGGCCTTTCATAAATGGGCATGTCTTTTAGACATGTCCTTTCACTAACTTAATGATTACTTACATAATCCCTATTTAAATATTAATAACTATATTTATTATATTCGTTATGAATTATATTCATAATAGTAAGCATGTCGATTTGAATTTGTTCACAAAATAAAAACCCATGTCAACTATACGTGCTAGAGAAAAAGGCATATGAACATTTTATCAAGGTTAGCAACCACATCAACTACAAATCGAAAATCAACATATGCAATAATTAAAATATCATATTAAAATTTATCCTTCATGCGTGAACCTATTTAAGTCCAGTGTTGAACATTGGCTTTGATATGAATATTTTATCAAGGTTAACAACCACATCAACTGCAAATCGAAAATCAACATATGAAATAATTAAACTATCATCTTAAATTTTATCCTTGGTGCATGAGCCTCTTCAGGTATAGTGTTGAACCATGGCTCTGATACAAATTCTGTAACCACCTCCCACCTCCATCCATTCGAGGATACAATAGTGTTATGTGTTTGATCCAATCTCCAAGGTTTTTTATGAAGACGGGGTTACAAAAAACCTCATTTTTGAAGGTCCATGAAGTTTAATTTTGATACCACCATTATGATAAACTCATCATGAGCTTTCCAATGATATAAAATTGATCTCAATATGAGTCCTAGATCAAAATTTACGTGTGCTAGAAGTTTTCAACCTATTAAATGAGGCCATGTTATCCTAAGGGCACCACATGTGTATTGGGTTAACCATTTACAATGTAAATTTTGATCTAATACAGTTGAGATCAATTTTAGTTGGTTCATGATGAGTTTGTCATAATGGTGTAATTATGGACTCAAAAAATGAGGTTTTTATGAAGACGGGGTTACAAAAAACCTCATTTTTGAAGGTCCATGAAGTTTAATTTTGATACCACCATTATGATAAACTCATCATGAGCTTTCCAATGATATAAAATTGATCTCAATATGAGTCCTAGATCAAAATTTACGTGTGCTAGAAGTTTTCAACCTATTAAATGAGGCCATGTTATCCTAAGGGCACCACATGGCACCCATGTGGCCTTCACCAGGCCTTGATGGCACAACCACGTCATCATTTTGGGGTCCATAGGTTCGTATGTTGCAAATGTCTAATTCCACGTCACGTCAGAGCGACTGCTCCTTAATGTGCTTTCCAATTGCAAGTTAACAAGTTGAAAAAACTAACAATGGGTAGTATTTTAGTGGACAATATTACCACGCTAGAACCATGACCAAGTAGGCCTATTAACCATCGTTGTCACCTATCTCCTCAGAAACATTGCCACTAACATGATACCTCCCAAATAATAGTTTCAAACTTGGGGAGGGGGGGCACAATTAATCTCCACCCTTGAATAATGGAGGGAATATTGGTGCCAATCTCAATTTCAAACCCCACTCTCCTGTTAAATATTGACCATGATGGGGGCCCCATGATCACTCTTAATCATCAATCTAGTGCCTAACGATCATTCACCACTCAACCAATATATCACTCAATGAAAGTAGTGGCTTGAAAACCTAGTGACAGAGTTCCATTGTTAGGATATTCCGACACATAGGAAATAGTTAAGTATAACTTAGTCTAGTGTAGAGTTAGGTAAAGTGTGTTTCTTTACCATGTACATTTGTAACTTATAATCCGATGGTCACGATTTGTAGTGATCTGACGGTTATCTCTCACCTTGGTATTAATGACACTTGATTCATGGCTTAACACCCGATTGGTCCATGATCTATATTTAAAGAGCATGGAGGGTCATTTTTCCGGTAACCGTTTATGAGAGAAACATATATAACTTTTCTTTTCTATTAATAAATTCCCTAAAGTGGCTGCATTGGCTCAAGGCGTGGATTGTTTCCCTATTTGAGGGTTTTAACCAGGTGATTATACTGGTGTACTGATTTGTGATCTGTTTGTGAGAGGCGACCTTTGGTTCTTGATCTACAAAACTTACCCTGTAAATTCCTACATGGTATCAGAGCTATTTTGAGGGTAACGTCCGTTGTTGATCAAAATTCGAAGCCGGTTTGACTGCATGCGAATGTCGTTTTGTAGATCTACTATTTCTAAACATTTTTGGGCTTGGAGAACTACTTGGTTGTGTCTGGAGCATCTGTTACAGTGAGGAATGCCTTTAGTTTCATGCGAAAAGTTTTCCGGCTGCCCAAGTTATGTCAGTTTAGATCTGGAGGTATAAAGCATCTATTTTGCAGTTATATTTGTTAATAGTTCTGCTTATTTCAGTTTTTTTTTTCTTCTGTATTAAGGTTTTATTTATTTTCTGGATCTATACCCTCTTCTCTGTGTATGCTCTTTGTTGTGCGCTCTGTGCAATCTCGACAAATTAGAAATAGGAAAAAGGTTTTTTTTTACTACATATGCTCTTTCCTCGTGTCTTTGTGCAATCTCGGGAAATCAAAAATAGTGAAAAAAGTGATAGTTGCTAGTAAGGCTAATCGAGAATCTAACATTCTGCCATAAGGCTTTGCATTTTGTTTTTTTGCTTGTTTTTTGTGTTTGTTGTGCAAGAAAAGGAACGCACACTGAAGGATAATAATAATAATAATAAACAAATTACCTTGGCACTACAGAATAATAATGTAAAGGTACTTCGAACATTAAACTCGATTTTTTTTTCACTGCGCTGCTCTGCTGCCCTTGCGCTGAGCTTGATCGGGCTGCCGTAGCCATGGAGGAGCCGGCCTTGTCTAGGGATCCCCCGCCTCCTCCCCCTCCGCTGTCTCCAAAAGTAGAAGCTTTCTCCTCTCTCATCACTTCTCTTCCCAAGAAGAAGAAGGTTGCAAACTCGAAGTTTGTCAAACAACTTGAAGAAATGCCGGAGGTCACTCTCCCACCTGAAGACCCTATTCAGGTTGCCCTGACCATGATGGAACGTGCGCTTGTTGGTCAATTCATTGGCTTGTGGCCTTCCCCCAAAGCCATGGAAGCCTGGGTAATTAAGAACTGGAAACCCTTGATATGCCAAAATGTTACTTCCTATTTCATGGGAAGAGGCTATTTTTTGTTCAAGTTCTCCTCTAAAGAGGATAAGGAACTGATCTTTAGAAATGGGCCTTATTTTATGGGACCTTAAGGGTTGTATCTTAAAAAGTGGACTCCAGATTTTGACCCAGCAGAGGACATTCCCTCAGCTGTGCTTGTATGGGTCAGTTGCCCAATCTCCCAATCCACTGCTGGAACTAGACCTCCCTAAAAAACATAGGGGACTCCTTGGGAAAATTCATCGACAGAGCAAACAATAAGGATCAATATGACTGTGCTTGCATCTGTGTGGAGGTGGATCTGGAAGTTGGGCTGCCGGAAGCCATAAAAATTAAAGTTGGAAGCTGGTCTCATATCCAAAAACTAGACTACGAACAAATTCCTTTCAAATGCCGGGGGTGTCACGAATACAGACATTTCGCCAGAAATTGTCCAAAGAAGAGTGAGGAGGAGAAGGATAAGGATAAAGAAGAAGGCTGGAAGCAGGTCAAGAAATCCAAAGCGAACCCCAAGATTTCTAAGCCGGCAAATCAAGATAAGAGCAAAGGGCAACAACCTAAAGGAATTAGTGATTCTCAGCAAACCCTTCCTATGAATGATTCGGGGAACATGTTTGGGCCTCTTGGAACCGAAACACAAGAAATACACGAAAAGGACCAGCCTCAGAAGGCAGTAGTGGAGACAGTAAGGTTGGAAGACAAAGAAGATAATGAGACTGTAGCGGAAAATGTGGAAAGAAAAGGGAATGGAGAAACATGAAAACCTCAAGACAAGCACATTGCGAGCGAGGCGGGCAGTCAAGGCTCAAAAGAATCTGAAGAGGAAGGAGAGATAGGAGACTCTCAGTCCTCGGTAAGAAGGTCGACAAGAGGAAGGATGCCCTCCAAGGAAAAAAGAGACAAAGAAACGTACAAAGACAAAGTTCAAGGAAGCTAGCCTACACTGGAAAAGATTTTGGGAAAAAATACAAAGGTGGCAATAAATCAGGGATAGGGCCCCAAGGGTGGCCCACACTCTCACAAAAATAAATAATGAAGGTGATCTCCTGGAATTGTAGAGGTTTGGAGAGCAAGAAGAAAGAAGAAGACATGAGGAGTCTAAGCATGGCAGAAAACCCAGACATAATGCTTGTCCAGGAGACAAAATTGGAGGAAAATGAGTTCCTTCAAAGGAGCAAGAAATTTTGGAACAAGGGAGGGACTTTGGCTATCTCAGCTAGAGGAGCCTCAGGAGGCTTGGGCACTCTCTGGAACTCCTCCAAGCTCAGGTTGACGGCGAAAAAGGAACATGCTCATTGGCTATTTACAAAACTTCATCACCAAGAATCAATGGAGACTTTTAGTCTCTTCAATGTGTACGTCCCAGCTAGGTGCAAGGAAAAAGAAACCTGTTGGGAGTCCCTGAGAAACATGGTAGAAGAAGAGGATCTAGAAAATATTCTTATTGCTAGAGATCTTAACATTACTCTAAGTCATGAAGAAAAGCGTGGAGGATGCATTGTGAGGGATCCGGCCCAGGAATGGGTGGAGGACCTTATCCATGAATGGGATCTGATTGACCTCAAGCCGTGCCATGGTAAGTTCACTTGGTCAAATAAAAGGGTTGGCCCTGGGCATATTGCCGCTAGGATTGATAGGTTTCTTATTCAAAGTTCTTATTTTCTTTTGGGTCTAGATGCCAAGATGAGTATTCTTACTAGTAGTACTTTGGATCATAAACCGATAATGCTGTCCTTATCTTCCCAGTCAAATCTTGGCCCTATCCCCTTTCGTTTTTGTCCTCTATGGATAAAATAAAAGGACTTCAAGGAGAGGGTTTCGGAAATTTGGATAAGCCCTATCACGGGTTCCCCTTTTTTTGTTTGGGAGGAGAAGATGAGAAGGGCAAAAAT
Organism: Pinus albicaulis; assembly: GCA_034641835.2. Lineage (NCBI taxonomy): Eukaryota > Viridiplantae > Streptophyta > Pinopsida > Pinales > Pinaceae > Pinus > Pinus albicaulis. Next base: position 1,672,260,252 of record CM076580.1, on the reverse strand, counting down.
CGAGTTAAAGGGCTGGGCCAGAAACATTCCCAGTCCAGTGGAAGAAAGGAAGAAAGCCCAAGCAGCCCTTGAATCCCATCAAGCCCTGATGGAAGAAGAAGAAATAGAAAGGGAGTCTCTAAGTATTGAGGAAGATATACAACACAAGTTCCATATTTCTTGCAGACAGGAAGAGGAATATTGGAGGAAAAAATCCAGAAGCCTCTGGCTGAAATCTGGAGACAGAAATACAACTTACTTCCACAAGCAAGCCCAAGCTAGGAGAGGGTTTTCCAAAACCTTTTCAGTGAAGGCAAGGAGCAGGGGAATAGTGATAGAATGTTAGAATAGATCCCGCTCAAAATTTCTGTTAGAATGAATCAGATCCTAGAAGTTAAGGTTACCAGGAAGGAGATAAAGGAGGCCTTGTTTTCCATGAACCCAGATAAAGCCAAAGGCCCGGATGGGTTCACGGCAAAATTTTTTCAAGTTTGTTGGCAGATTATTAAAAAAGACCTTCATAGAATGGTTCTGAAATCCCAAGACTGTAAGAAGATTGGGGGTAGCACAAACTCAGCCTTCTTAGCTCTCATTCCCAAAGAAAAGGGGGCTAATTATTTTAGTAGGTTTTGACCCATCTCTTTATGTAATATTGGGTATAAAATAATCACCAAGGTGATTGCTAGCAGATTGAAGAGGATCCTTCCTGATATAATTCCGAAGAACCAAGGGGGATTTATTCAAGGAAGACAAATAGCGGACAGCATTATTCTTGTCCAGGAGGTGGTTCACTCAAGTCTGAAGAGGAGAGAAAAAGGCATGATAATAAAGCTTGACTTTACTGAAGAACTTGCCGGATTATCCACAGTATCACAAAACATTTGTCGACATTTCGAATCCCAATGGGGATCCATCTTCAGGACAATGGAATGAAGAAATTTTGACTCTTCTTAAATTTCTTCATTCCATTGTCATGAAGATGGATCGCTATTGGGATTCGAAACGTCGACAAATGTTTCGTGATACTGTGGATAATCTGGCAAGTTCTTCAGTAAACAATAACCACAGGAACTTGAAAACCAAAGCTTGACTTTGCAAATGCGTTTGACATCGTTAGGCATTCCTTTCTCTATAAAGTTCTGGAAATTTTTTGCTTTGGATCCGGTTTTATTAGGTGGATCAAACCCTGTATCTCTGAGCCTTGGATTGCCCCACTGGTTAATGGAAGAGCTACGACATTTTTTAAAGCATCGAGAGGGCTGAGACAAGGCTACCCTCTCTCTCCATTGCTATTTTTTCTCCATGCCTCGGCTTTAAGTTTTCTTCTGGAAAAAAGAAGGCTTGATCAAGACATAATGGGAATCCAAATTGCAAGAGGGATCAAAGCGATAAATCATGCCCTCTTTGCTGATGACTCGCTTCTTATGGGGGTTGTTACTGTTCATATCGCCAAGCAGTTTAAATTGGTTGTGGATGATTTCTGTGATGTCTCTGGCTACTGTCTGAATACAGGGAAATATCACATTTTTGGATGGAATGTGACCCAATGTGAGATGAATGCAATTTCTAGAAGTTGGGGATTTGCCGAATCTATTAGATGGAACTCTTTCAAGTATCTTGGACTACTGATTTTTCAGAAAAATCCTCTGGGCAAGGATTGGATCCCTTTTCTTGACAAGTTAAAATCCAAAATGGAAGCTTGGGGCTTCTCTTGGCTTAATCTGGCAGGGCAAACTGTGCTTATAAAATCAGTCTTGATCAGCCTCCCTATTTTCCAAGCCTCGCTTATGCTTTCTTCTCTTGGAGTCCTAAAAAAAATGGAATGTTGTATAAGAAGTTTCTTTTGGAAAGGTGGAAAGCAAAACAGGAATAGAATGCTGCTCGTCAATTGGGATAAATTCATCAAACCCTTCTTGGAAGGTGGATTGAATTTCAAATATTTAAGAAAGCAGATTTTAGCTTTGGGGGCTAAAATTCTCTGGAGGCAAGTTGCCCCTAAGGCCGGATAGGCTCAATAGGTCTTCTGGAAGAAATAATTTACAAGCCAAAGGAAGAGAAGCCTGGACAGGCCTTCTCTTGCCAAAAATGGGTCTCAGATTTTTAAGCTGTGCATGCAAGCTCACTGTTTCGTACAGGACAATTTATATTGGATACTGGGGAATGGGAAGTCCATTGACATATGGGAGGATAGAGTAATGAATGTTGCGCCTCCTAAGGATGTCAACGAGTTAAAGGAGCTGCGAACTTGGATGAACAACTTAGGTCTGAGCTCACTGTGGAGCATCTCCCAGTGGAAGGAGAATGTTTGGATGGGATGGAAAAGACCAGAGCTTCCCAGAGAGCTCGAGCGTGCATGGCAGCAACTGTGCCACAATCTAAAAGGGAAGGCTCCAATCAGTATAGTGAAGCACGATCAGCATGGATGGGGGTCGAATTCCGGAGCTTACAGGGTGGTGCAAGGATACAAAAAGATCTGCGCAATTCCTTATGTCCCTCCTTGTCCGACGCTTTGGAAAGGGTTATGGAATGTGAAATCGATCCCTAAAATTGATTTGTTTAATTGGATGCTTTGCCATAACCGTATCTTTACTGTTGACAACCTTAGAAAGAAAGGCTTCCACGGGCCTTCTCGCTGCCCACTTTGGTTATCATGTGAGGAGAACACATAGCACATTATGCTGGGTTGAAAATTTGCTAATGAGGTTTGGAAAGAAGTGCTGATTCTATGGATTAAGGCAATGACGATTCCTTCTTCCATTTTCAACTTGTTTTCTAGCTGGTCCAATCCTTTTCCTGGACATCTTCCAAACAACACTTGGTTCAAGGTTGGCTGGCTTGTTCTTCCAAAACTAATATGCTGGAATATCTGGTTGGAGAGAAATTGCAGAATTTTCCAGGGGAAAACACACAATGCTTAGGTTGTCACAGCTAGGATCAAAAGCATTCTTAAATATTTTTTGTATGAAAATGTGGGAGTTATATCAGATGAGAATCTCTCCTCTCAAGAACTGGAGTGGGGTGAAATGCTTGGATTACACTACTCCCGTCCAGGTTTAAACGAGGAAAATAAAAAAGATTGGAAGATCAAAATATCTAAAGCAGATTTTGACATATGGAACAAGACTTTGGCCAGCTACACAATGTTCTTCGATGGAGCAGCAAAAGGAAATCTAGGAAATGCAGGAGAAGGAGGATTTATCAAGAACATAGAGGGCCATATCAAGCACAGATTTTCTTGGGGACTGGGCCAGGATACCAATTCTCAAGCAGAAGGGTTGGCTCTATTTCAAGGTCTCAAGATCCTGCAACATCTCAAAATCAAAGAGGCAAAAATCATAGGGGACTCTCAAACTATCATAAAAATGCTAGTGGAGAATACAAGCCCAAAGGATATTAGACTCCTCAGGTTGATGACGAGGATTAAAAAGATTACCAGTTCCTTCCATAAGGTGAGCTTCTATCATGTATTGCGGAGCAACAATAAAGATGCAGGTGTGGAAGCAAATAGAGCTGCCCGGCTCCCTGCAGGCACTCTAGTTTGAAATGAGAAGACAAGTTGGGAATTAATTCCATAGCTGTGAATTATGATTTACTGTCTTTTACTCCATAATTTGTTTGTGTCTTTAAGTTAGGGGAAATCTCGTTGAAGAAATGGTTTAAAGAATCCAGGATGATCCATTTTGTCCGATCTAAAGATGGGTGGATATTGGTAATGGGGGAAGCTTGTGAGCTGTCCCAGAAAATTGAGTCTTTGTAAATGGGAAATTTGCTGGAAATTTTAATACAAAATATAACCGTTTTTGTTAATAATAATAATAATAATAATAATAATATATAACCGTTTTTGTTAATAATAATAATAATAATAATAATAATAATAATAATAATAATAATAATAATAATAATAATAATAATAATAATAATACTAATAATAATAATAATAATAATCCCCCCTTCCTCCTTTCTAAAATAACATGATCCTTTTACTATCTCACTTGGTGAAAGGTTAGTTTATGAGAATAGAGGTCTTGGGTTCAAGTCTCCTTCTCAAGCTTCTTTTGTAAAAAAAAATTGTTCATAGGGGCAGAATTTTTCTTTTTTAAAAACCGCACTTCATCCTGTTCCCGTAACTATTTGGCATCTACAACTCAGTTTTTTCAAAAGACATAACTTCTTCATCCGGAAGCCGTTTTTCGAGCCGTTTTTTTTTGAAACAACCTAATTTTTCAAGATCATTCCATTGGAGCAGTTAATTTCAGCTTTTCTCAGCTTCAGTTTTAAAAAAAAAAAATGGAAAGTGCATGCCCGGTTATTCTTAGCAGCACCAATTATTTTCAATGGCTACCTCACATGGTAGATATACTTAGAAGTAAAAGGATTTATAGAATAGCCACAGGACAAGAAATTAAACCTTCTGATGATGATGAAGCTGTTAAATGGGAAAATAAACAAGATCAAGCACGAGGGTTGATAGGAATGTCCATTTCTCAAGATCTTTGATTTCATATCCTTGACATTGACACCCCTGATGAGGCCCTGGAAAAGATAAAAACTGTTTTTGGTGTTCAAAATCAAATCTGGGCCCACTAGATTGAAAATGAGTTGCTTACTTTGGACCCCAATAATTTCTCCTCCATTGAAGATTTTTTGTCCAAATTTAAGACCCTCCGAATTCTTTTAGAAGGTTGTAAGATAAAAAAGGACGATGGTAGCCTCATATATTGCATTCTTGCTAAGCTTGGTACTGCATACTCTATATTTGTTTCCACCTTCCATTCCACCAGAGAAGCCATCATTTCTTCAGGAACCACCTACAAGAATCCCTCTTTTGATGCCTTTTGTGATTCTTTCATAAGAGAACAAGAAAAAATTTTACACCTTGGTCTTATCATTGCTGGAAATGCTTCTAAGAAAGCCTTAGCAGCCCAACAACAACCATATCAAAAGAATCCCAAGAAGTAGTATCCTAAAAAATATGGTCCTAAACCAAACAAGGGCCCTAAGAAATTTCAACTGCAAATTGAAAAATTAAATCACCAACAATAAGGAAAATCAAAACAAAGGGAAGAAGAGAGAGAGACATTGCAACTTTTGCAACCGGGATGGCCATATAGAGTCCATATGTTTTAAGAAGATGGAAGCCTTAGAAGCAGCAATGAAGAAGCACAACATCAATTTGGAGCACTCTTCACCTTCATCTCAGGCATGTCACTTTCTGCTTGTGGTTGTAAAGCATAAAGATCTGGTTATGCATTAAATGTATCTTCTTCTTCTCCTTCTCATGAGTGGCTCATTGATTCTGGAGCTTCTTACCAGATGGATAAAAATAAATCCATGTTTTATTCTTTAAATGATTGTAACACCAAACATATTTATGTTGGTGATGATAGATCTCTTAGTGTTGTATGATCTGGAACCATTCATCTAGATAATGGTCAGTTTAATGATGTACTATGTGTTCCTACCTTGTCATGCAACCTTCTATCTGTTTATCAGATAACTCATTCAGGTGAAGGGAAAAAAGTAGAATTCTCACCTCATGATGTTGTAATCAAGGACCTCAAAGATCCTAAACATATTTTAGCTACTGGCATTGCTGATGATTCCACAAGGTTGTATAAGTTTGACAACTATGGGTCATCATCTCTTCCCTCTATTTTTGTTGCTCATAATGATGATGTGAGCGAACTTTGGCATGAGCGATTTGGTCACTTAAACTATCACTCTCTTCAAACTCTATGTAAGGAAAATATGGTGACGGGCCTTCCTATGGTATCTTGCCAGGGTGGTGTTTGCTTCAGATGTGTACTCGAAAAACATCATCGGGATATTTTTGTCAAACATGCCTCTTGGCACACTTCAGCCCCTTTGCAGTTTGTGCACAGTGATTTATGTGGTCCACTTCTTGCTATTTCTTTCTCTGGTTGCAAGTACTTATTAAATTTCCTTGATGATTTTTCTAGATGCACTTGGGTATATTTCTTAAGATTCAAGAGTGAAGTTTTTAACATGTTCTTGGCCTTTAAGGCCTTTGTTGAGAAACAATCTAGACATCAAATTCTTAAGTTAAGATTAAACAATGGAAGAGAATATGTTAACAAAAAATTTATCAACTTCTGCACTGAGCATTGCATTCAATTGCAACATACTGTTCCATATACTCCACAACAAAATGGTGTGGCTGAAAGGAATAATCGCACCTTAAAAGAAATGGCTAATTGTATGCTTCAATCTAAAGGACTTGGTCTCAATTTTTGGGCAGAAGCCATTAACTGTGAAAATTAAATAGTAAATTTCACTCCTACTAAGGTTTTAAAGAATATAACTCCAGAAGAAGCTTGGAGCTCAATCAAACCAGATGTAAGTCACTTTCGTGTTTTTGGAAGTTATGCTTGGGCCCATATACCAGATGCGAAACATATAGCCTTAGAACCTAAGAGTGAAAAATGTATTTTTGTTGGATATTCTGAAGATGTCAAAGGATATAGAATTCTTCAACCAAAATCCAAAAATATAATCATTATAAGAGATGTAAATTTTGATGAAAATATATCGGCCTGCGAGCCTAGTTCGGTGAGTGTGCCACCTTTGGCCTACGAGCCTGATTCAGAATATGTGCCACCTCTCTCTCTCTCTTCTAGTTTTAATAGCATTCCTTCTAGTTCAGATGATGACAGAGAGGAGGAAAATCCTCCTCCAGCTTGTGAAATTGTTCCTTATACTCCACTGCTTCCAAGATGGGTCCGCTCTACTCGGGATGCAGCAGGTTCTCTTGCAGGTGACCTTGCCGATCGACGACGTACACGTTCTTAGTTTGAAAGAGCCTCTTCCTTATTGGCTCAAGTTCCAGAAAAAATTGATCCAAAAATCTTTGAAGAAGCCTCTGGTCATCCAGATTGGGATGAAGTTATGAATGAAGAGTATCGTTCCTTATTGGACAACAATACTTGGGATCTTGTTCCTCTTCCAAAAGGAAGAAAACTTGTCAGATGCAGATGGGTTTACAAAGCAAAGTTTGGACCAGATGGAAAAGTGGATAAACATAAAGCTCGTCTTGTTGCTAAAGGTTTTTCACAAGTTGAAGGCATTAACTATACTGAAACCTTCTCCCCTGTTGCCAAAATTAATTCTATCCGCCTTGTTCTTTCCCTTGCTGCCTCCTTTAAATGGGAAGTCCATTAGATGGATGTTAAATCCACCTTCTTACGTGGAGATTTGCATGAATAAGTCTACATGGAAAAACCCCCTGGCTTTATCCAAAAAGACTCCAGCCTTGTTTTTCACCTTAGGAAGTCTCTCTATGGTCTCAAACAAGCTCCTTGGGCTTGGTATGCAAAAATGGATAGATTTCTCTTAGATAACGGTTTTTCTAGGTGTCATTCTAACAACACTGTCTACACCAAGAAGGTGGGTAATTCCTTCACCATCCTTGTTCTTTATGTTGATGATCTTATCCTTACTGGTAGTTATTCAAATCATATAAACCATGTGAAGTCTAGCCTCAAAAAGAAGTTTTAAATGACAGACTTAGGACACTTGCATTATTTCCTTGGTCTTCAAGTCTTGCAATCCAAGGAAGGCATTACCCTTTCTCAGTCCAAGTATGCTTGTGATCTTCTACACCACTTTCACATGGAAGACTGTAAGCCTGCACTTTCTCCTTTTCAGTATGGAGTCAAGCTTTCAGTCAACTTTACTTCCCCTGAAGTTAATGCTACCTTATGCCATCAACTTGTTGGTAAACTTTTGTATCTAGCCCATACCCGTCCCGACCTTTCCTTTGCCGTTGGTATTTTTGCTCGGTTTATGCACCAACCTCATGAAAGTCACTGGAAAGTAGCTAAAATAATAATTCGATATATTCAAGGTACAGTTCAGTTTGGGATTCATTACAGTGTAGGAGCATCTCCCTTGTTGATTAGTTTCACTGATTTTGATTGGGCTGGTGACCCTGATGATCGAAAGTCCACTGAAGGATATGTATTCACTCTTGGTTCAGGACCTATTACTTGGTCTTGTAAGAAACAAAGTGCCATCTCCCTTTATTCAGTAGAAGCAGAGTATTGTGGTGCAGTTGAAGCCAGCAAGGAAGCCATGTGGCTTTGTCAGACCCTGTCTGAATTTGGTCTTCATCAACAGCATCCAAATACAATTTGGTGTGATAATCAGAGTGCCATTCAGCTATGTAAAGATCCAGTTCAGCATCAGTGTATGAAGCACATTGAACTCCACATACACTTCATCAGAAAGCTCATTCATGGTCGTGTTCTTGAAGTGAAGTATTGTCCGACCAATGATCAAGTAGCCGATATCTTTACGAAGGCTCTCACAGAAGCAAAGTTTACCAAACTTCGATTTATGCTTGGAGTTCAGGAAAGTTATCATTAAGGGGCTATAGGCTCTAATGCCTCATTCCTTCTCCTATTGTGTCACCTTTGTAAATCCTTCAATCCTATCCCAATTTGTTCTTAAGGGGGGATGTTAGGATATTTCGACACATAGGAAATAGGCTCCTTTTGTGTCACCTTTTTAAATCCTTCAATCCTATCCCAAGTTGTTCCTAAGGGGGGATGTTAGGATATTCCGACACATAGGAAATAGTTAAGAGTAACTTAGTCTAGTGTAGGGTTAGGTAAAGTGTGTTTCTTTACCATGTACATTTGTAACTTATAATTTGACGGTCATGATTTGTAGTGATCCGATGGTTATCTCTCACCTCGGTATTAACGATACTTGATCCATGGCTTAACACCCGATTGGTCCATGATCTCTATTTAAAGAGCATGGAGGGTCATTTGTCCGGTAAATGTTTATGAGAGAAACATATGTAACTTGTCTTTTATATTAATAAATTCCCTGAAGTGGCCGCGTTGGCTTAGGGCGTGGACTGTTTTCCTCTTTGAGGGTTTTAACCACGTGATTATACTGGTGTACTGATTTGTGATTTGTTTTTGAGCGGTGACCTTTGGTTCTTGATCTACGAAACTTACCCTGTAAATTCCTACATCCACTATGTGTGATTCCATCATCAGATTGGCCATCTCCCTCTACAATTTTAACCAAGGCATGGTAGTGAGAAGTGGGTGGTGAGAGGTTTCCACTTTGAAACGATATTCGGATTGACTCAATATTCACTAGCACACCGCTTCACAAGATGTTAAAGTTGAGATCATGGTTAATAAAGAAAAAAGTGTCTTGACAATGAGCGATGGATTAACGACAAGGTTCAACAGTTGTAACCTCAACCGGATCGACCAACCCTCCATAAAATTCCCCACCTTCATGTGAACCAGTTGCAAAAGAATTTGGTGGTGGTTAGTGGATCTTATGCCAGATTGTTATGAAACCAACTTACAAAATAGAATAAAAGATAGATCAAAAAATTAGAAATCTGCCTCTTCAAGGGGGAAACCTCCTTTTCATTGCATAAATGAACTATTGTTGGATGATACAAATGAAAAAACCTCCTTTCTATATACATGAGTCAAAGGGGTCACAATATATTCCTAGATGACCTAACAATAACAATGTAAGGGCACAACAATAACAACAGCGGGATTCTATGGGGCACAATAATAACAATATGGGGACTACATGGGCACAACAATAACAATAAGGGGGATACCTTGCTGCAACAATAAGGGGATACAGCAGTATTATACGTACCTAGCATGCCTCTCCAAAAAATTGTTGTACTCAATGCTTGGTAGTTATGGATCTTTTGTATAAAATTCTCATCTCCAAGGTCAAATCTTGACGGTTAAGTACTACTTGATGAATGCCCTCACAAGTGATAAATTAAAGTATTTATTAGAAGTTCTTTATTTTTCGTAGGTGCTTCAGTTCTTATATGATTTTTCCTTCCTCATCAAGTTCTGGCAATATTTTTTGAACTGGAATATTTTCAACTATAACCTTCTTTAAGCATGAAACATGGAAAACTGGATGCACTCGTGAAGAAGCAGGAAGCTCCAATTTGTATGCCATAGTACCAATATTTTGCAACACTTTGTAAGGACCATAGTACTTTGGCGATAATTTATTATCCTTCTTAGCTTGCTTGAGGGAAATTTGTTTGTATGGTTGTAGCCATAAAAATACCCAGTGTATCTAAACTTCTTTATTTACGTGTATGTTGATTTGCCTGTTGTTTCATTCGATTTTGTGCCAAATTCAGGTTATCCTTTAGAGTTGGAGAACTTCTTGCTGATGCTCGATGTGATCTTCCACTGCTTGAACCTTCGAATTTTCCCTTAAAGATGATGTGATGGATGGTGGATGATATCCATAAAGTGCCATAAATGGGGTCATTTTTGCTGCAGCATGGAAGGAAGTGTTATACCACCATTCAGCGAGAGGTAACCACTTGACCCATTGTGTTTGTTTATCAGATACAAAACAATGAAGATATCCTTCCAAACATTTATTTACTATCTCAGTTTGACCATCAGATTGAGGATGATAAGATGATCTATGAGCTAATTGAGTACCAAAACAAGAAAATAACTCCGTCCAAAAATTTCCAGTAAAAATGGGATCTCTGTCGCTCACAATAACCCTTGGGCTTCCATGTAGCTTTTGAATTCTATCCATAAATGTAGTAGCAACTGTACTTGCTTTAAATGGATGAGATAATGCACAAAAGTGTGCATACTTGGTAAGTCTATCAACTACCACCATGATGACACTCTTTCCTTTGGACTTGGGTAAACTTGTGATAAAATCCATAGAAATCTCCTCCCAGCATTGACCTGGAATGGATAAAGGTTGTACAATTCAAAGAATATTTTGTTTGAGTTAGGGAATTATTAAAAATATATAAACAATCTTTTGTACAATAATGAATCATTTTTCCGACTAAATATTTTAGATGTATTGGGATCTTGGTACAACTTTTGAATGAGAGTCCACACCTCTTCATCATTCTTCCTTTCATAAATTTCTTCAGTTATCCACTCAGGTTGGATAATAGAAATGGCACAAAGAAATGTTTCCACATCCTCATCATTTCTTGAGAGCGCATCTGCAACATCATTTTTCTTCCCCTTTTTGTAGATGATTTAAAAGTCATAACCCAACATCTTTGTGACCCAATTTTTCTTCTCTTATGAAGATAATTTTTGTTCCAAAAAGTATTTAAGACTGTCATGATCTGTTTTTACTTTGAAGTGTCTTCCCATTAGGTAAGGCTACCATTGCTTTAGTGCATGTAGTATTTCCAACATTTCCTTCTAATAAATAGGTTGAAGTAAATAATTTCCTTTTATTGGATGAATTTCAAAAGCAATGGGTCTTCCTTCTTGCATTAAAACCACATCAATTCCATTTCTTGAGGCATCTCATTTCACAATAAAGGTTTTTGTGAAGTCTGGTGTAGCTAATATCGGTGATTGGCACATTGTGTCTTTAAGATGTTCAAAGGCCTCAGTTGCTTTTGGAGTTGAATAAAATGCATCTTTCTTCAGTAAAAATGTTAACCTTTGTCGATATTTTCCCATAATTCTTAAAAAACTTGCGATAATACCCTATTAACCCTAGAAATCCTCGAAGGTTCTTTATGGTTGTAGGGATTTTCCATTCGTTAATGGATTTAATTTTGTTAGGGTCTACCTTAACACCCTCATGAGATACAATATGACCCAAATATTCGACCTCTTGTACTCCAAAGAAACATTTGGAGGTTTTTTCTTTCTCCTCCAAAAATTTGAGCACCATGTCAACATGTTGAAGATGATCCTTCCAAGACTTGTTGTAGATTAGTATATCATCAAAAAATACTAAAAAAAAAATTCTAAGGGTTTGAAAGTGGAATTCATCAAACCTTGAAATGTGGAAGTTTCATTAGTACGGACAAAAGGCATGAACAAAAATCTGTAATGATCCTCGTGAGTTTTGAATGATGTTTTCATAATGTATTTAGTCTTCATTATAATTTGATGATATTCAGAACAAATATCCAACTTGGTGAAGTAAATTTCTCCATGTAATTCATCCAATAATTCGTCAATGACAGAAATGGGAAATTTATCTTTAATAGTGAACTTGTTGAGCTCCCTATAATCCACACACGTATGCCATGATCCATCCTTCTTGTGCACCAATACTACTGGAGCAGAGAAATAACTTTGAATAGGTTTAATTATACCAGCCTCTAGCATTTCTGCAACCATACGTTCAATCTCACTCTTTTGAGCATAAAGATAATTGTAAGTCCTGATGTTTGGAGGAAAAATTCCTGGAATCAAATGAATAGCATGATCATGATCACAAATAGGTGGGAGTAGTTTGGGAGTCTCAAATACCTTGGAATGATTGTCCAAGACTTTTTGGATATCTGGAGAAATAGATGATTTTGATGTTTGAACCTGTAGTGAGCATAATTGTGAAGTTACGCCTCGTTGTTACTTATTCAAAATATTTGTCATGACATAACATCTGATTATCTTTCCTGGCTTCCCTACAATGCCCCGCAATTCAAATTCCTTTACTTTCAATTTTTTTTTCAAGAAATGTTCTTGAAAATTAAAAGCTACCGTCCCCAAAGATTGTAACCATTGTACTCCTAGTACAACATCAACACCACCCATTGGGATGGAAAGCATTGGAATATTCAATGCATATTCCCCCATGGTTAGTTTGATATTATGGAAATTTCCAGAGAAATTTATAGTTCCTTCATTTTTAACCATCACTTGACACTCTGGGGCTAGGTATAGGAAGCAATTCAACTCCTTGACTACCTTACAATGAATAAAATATGGGTACTATCTGAATCAATAAATGCTATTAAATTTTTCTTCTTGATATGTCCTTCTATCTTCACAGTATGAGAGTGGTAATTCCTGCCAATGCATTACAGGATATGGTCGGATTCATTTCTTCTTCCCCTAGGGTTGGTTCCTAGTGTATATCCTCTTCTCTTGAATTTTCTTGTTCCTTTTCTTCCTCTTCTTCACAATCTATGTAAAATAATTCTTTCTCAGCACACTTATGACCTTTTGTGTATTTGCTATCAAAAATACAGCAAATCCCTTTCACTATTTTTTATTCCAATTGTTGTGGTGCCAACCTTGTAGGATGTGGAAGTCTAGGAGTAGAAACACTTCCATCTTTAAGTTGTAAGTGGTAGGCTTTCCTGTTATAAGCCATAATTTTCTTTGCCAACTTGAATACCTTCTCGAAGGATCGGGTTCCCTAAAGGCGGGCCTCATGTTGGATGTTATCCTTTAAATTCCATATGAAGACATCAATCTTGTGTTCCTTTGGAATATAGGTTACCCTTATATTCAATTACAGAAGTATCAATGTGATCCACCATTGAACCCTTTTGTTTGAGATTTATCAATTGGCTAAAGAAGGTGTTTCTCTTTGTATCCTCATAATGTGCTATCATTTCCTCCGTAAAAATTGACCAAGTGACAATTTTTTTAAGAGAGAAAATACATCGATACCATACAAATGTATTTTGTTCTAAATATAAATTTTCAATGCGTACCTTTTGTGTGTTTTTCACATTATGGAGATCAAAATATTGCTCCATCTGTAGCATCCATGTTACCAGATCCTTGCCATCAAACTTCCTCATATCGATCTTTGGAATATGGTGGGTATTATATCCAACATTAGAGTCCATGAAATCATGATTAATATTTCTTTCGTTCTCATCATGAGTTTCATCTTCTACTGTTTCGCCATTAGCAATCATTTCTTATAGCAGTTTTTTCAGACCTTCCTTCAAACTTTCCATGTCTGCTTTCAGTTTTCTTCTATACCATTGATCTTAGTTTCCACACCATTATTAAAACCATCCATGTTAGCTTCCATGCATTTCTTCAATCCATCCATGTATTTCTTCAAACCATCCACCTTAGCTTCCGTTTCATTTTTTGTTACTCTTTGTGAGAGAGAAATTTGTTGCACATGGTCTCGTAATTTTGATATATCATGTTGCACTTCTTCCTCTTCATGAGTCATAGTAGAGCCTTCTGAGGACTTAGTGGGTGTGGAATTATTTTTTGGGGTATTTTAGAACCCAATACTGATATCTATGCTTCAATATTCCCTTGGAATCACTTCAAACTGATTTTTCAAACAAGCCTTATGCAATTTTTAGGAAAAAGATAAACACCTTTTTCTTGATTTTAGGGAAATTGATATTGAAACTGATGTATCTATGTAATTTCAGATCCCCAATATTTTATCTTAGATCCTTTATTAGCCCTCTGAGTCTTCTTTCCAATGGCACAGGCCAAACCTAATTTAGATTCTTCAGCATTAAGTTATGCTCAATCTCCCACAATGATCTAATTATGGGTTGGTTCAGCAGAGCGAACTTGTAAGGTGTACCATGTGTCACTGGTTTTACCTTCGATTCTGAAATCGATACACGAAACTACAATCAGTGCAATTTTGGTCAGTTTTTACAGAATTCCAATCCGATATCTGAAACGAAAGTTATGACGATTTTCCATCGGTCACTTGTTTGAGATGAAATTTGGGATCCTGCAAAAACCCTAAATTTCTCATATCATATCTCCGCAAATATAGTGAATCAAGATATGAAAATTTTACATGAAGTTACTCAGGATTTTGGATCAAATGGGTTTTGTTTTCAGATTCAGAGCCTTCGTAGAAGAAAAGGTTATAGCGAAAATTCCAATATGGCTTGTTTGCAACATCGAAACCCTAGAATCCAAAGCTCTGATACCAAATGTTATGAAACCAACTCACAAAATAGAATAAAAGATAGATCTATGAATTAGAAATATGACTCTTCAAGGGGGAAAACTCCTTTAAATTACATAAATGAACAATTCTTGGATGATACAAACGACAAAGCCTCCTTTCTATATATAAGAGTCCAAGGGGTCACAATATAATCCTAGCCGACCTAACAATAACAATGTAAGGGCACAACAATAACAATAGTGGGCTTCTACAGGGCACATTAATAATAATATGGGGACTACATGGGCACAACAATAACAATAAGGTGGCTACACTAATAATAATAACAAGGGGATACACTAGTATTATATGGACCTAGCACAGATAGACCAATTTTGTGTGGGCACAACTGAGATCATGGTTAACAAAGAAAAAAGGGTCATGGTGGTGAGAGGTGGCTCGAAGACAAGTTTCCACAGTTGGAACCTCAGTCGGATTGGGCATTCCTCCATCAAATTCCTTGCCTTCCCATTAACTGGTTGCAAAAGCATTTGGTGGTGGCTAGTGAATCCTTTGCCATGTAAAGATGTATTTGAAAAATAGAGGGGTGTGGAAACTCCTTCAATTCCACGGGCGATACGAACTAAGGTTGCAGTTCAAAACCTAAAATTTAGTAAATGAACAAAGGAAGGAGAAGGATAGTTGGAAAACTCCCACTCCTATTACTTTTAATAGCCTTGAATCTCAAGGTACGATACCATAACCAAATAAAGACATGACTACTACCAAGGCCCAAAATACATTGAAGCCAAGATTGGAGATAAGAACATCACTTCCACGAACGATTTACACATAATACCCACCATTTAATGAAAACGGATGAGATAATTCAACCCATTCAAAGAGTTCTGCAGTTGATATTTCAAGCAAAACAAACCTCAAAATATTTCCACCATTATAACCACTTGACACTACAATACCATAATAGTGAAAAAGCCCATTGTCTATCACCTTGTTTACGAATTGAAGTATTTTCCAGCACATTTCAAGTACGTTCATTTAACTCATAGTATATGTAATATTCATCAATCAAGAAATGGCATCCAACCTTTATAGTGCAACAAAACATTATAACCATAAACATGTAATGTAGCTACCAAAGAACATAACAATGAACTACATGCATTCAATCATATGATTATGATCTACCTGCATTCCATCATACGATTATACAAGGATGTCTATTAGTCAATAACATAACATGGCTGTCATTTCCCATATTCCAAATATGCATAACATTTACTTATATGAATATGCTAGAATGGTTGTAAAATGTAGGAGGGACTTCCACTCTCCACCCAACCATAGGCCAACTACACTATAACTTCCTTACAACTGACCACCTCGAAGCTAGATCTAATGTCTAAGGGGATGCTTATTCAAGAAAATTTCACACAAAGGCTTGGTAATCACTCAAGAGATAGAGTGTGTTGTCCATGTGGTTTCTCAATTGTATTTTCATAACAAACACCACAAGGGTCTGTGGTTCACTATCCAGGTGGTTAGAAACTCTCTAGCAAGCACCACAAGGGGTTTATAGTCCACTATTCAGGTGGTTAGAAACTTTCTCACAAGCACCACAGTGACTGAGATTTTCCTATCTAGGTGGTTAACAACTATACAACAATCCATATCTTACTCTAGTGAGTTTAATCAAAGGGCTTCACCCAAGGTCTAGATGGCATATATCTCAGTCTAAGAGGTTGAATCCATTTTCCAAGTGATCTCTCATCTATATTTTCATAGAAAGCACCATAGGGGTCTATAGTCCATTTTCCAAGTGGTTAAAAACTCTCCAGTAAGCACCATCACATCTCAGATGGTGGTTAACAACTACACAACAATCACCATAATGATTTGGTCATCCACTAAGTCTCTCACTGACCAATTCAGGCTTAAAAACAATGTCTAGTGACCTCAACATAATAATATAGGGGATAACACCCCAAATATGTTAGCACAAGGCTCAACCACAAGCTCCAACTTTCCTCCATGCACTCTATTCCCAACTTCCAGGGAATTCTCTCTCTAGCCATGTTCTACTTTGGTCGTGTCCTACTCCATTGCTATGTTCTCAACTTTGGCTAGTGTTTTTATTTTTTTCCCCTCTATATGATCTCTACTTTACCCTTTTTTATTTTATTTTATTTCATTATTCCTTCCTTGAATCTCTTTGTGTACCTGAGAGAGTGTCGACAACCTCATTCCACCTCGCTAAGGAAATGAAAGTTGTGGACACTCCACCACACCCCCCCTCTCTCATCTAATCACATATCTTGTTATCTTTCAGGCGGTGGTTCAATCGACTGTGCCACTTAATCCATCTTCGAGGGTGAAGGGCGTCATCCTCCACTTCCCCACTCTCCCATGGCATGTTTTGCATTCGTCCAAGTGGAGGTTCAATTGGTTGTGCCACCTCCTCCATATTCGAGGTTGAAGGGTTTCGTCCTCCACTTCTCCACTCTCCTTGAAAATTGGATCCATATATCTGTTATGAATATAATTCATAACATATATAATTAATATAGTTATTAATAGTTAAAAAGGGATTATGTAAGTAGTCATTAAGTTAGTGAAAGACATGCCCATTTATGAAAGGCCACCTGCATGGCTATATAAGCAGGGCCTCATTGTAACATTTATCATCATCTCTTATACATTTTATATATAATATATTATTATTACAATACCTCTTGTGTATTTTATAACTCAAGTCAACAAACTTGCTTTTTTGCTCCATTTAGTATCTGACTATCTGAAGGCTATCTTGAGAAACACGAACATCCACATGAAGATAAAGATGATAAAATTATATATCTGGATAAATATTTCATAAATTTTCAGTAGTATTTTTATCAACTTATACACGATGATATTAAGGTGAAGGAGGCTATTTTTATTTATCTACAAAATCTATTATCTATTGAAAATAATACTCCAATCAATGCAGTCATCCATTATGGTGCAGTTCTTCTGCTTGTCGATATGCTGAGGAGGGACGATGTGCCTCAGCTCCAATTTGAAGTGGCTTGGGCTTTGACAAAAATAGTCTCGGGAACCTCTGAGCACACGAAGGCTGTGATTGACCATGGGGCACTGCCTATATTGGTAGAGCTTCTCAGCTCTGTGCATGATAATATCCTAGAACAAGTTGTTTGGGCTTTTGGAAATATTGTTGAAGACTCTCCAGCATATAGGGATCTTGCAATTTCTCAGGGAGCATTGCTGCAGTTGCTTGCTCAGTTTAATGGGACTGTTAAAATTTTAATGCTAAGAACTGCTTCATGGACCATCTCTAATTTTTTCCATGGGAAACCCCAGCCTCAATTCAATCAAATCAAACATCTGTTTCCTGCCTTGCGATGGCTTATTAATATGCAAGATCATGAAGTATTGACATGTGCTTGCGGGGCACTATCATCTCTCATCGATGGCTCCAATTTGAATATTCAGGCAGTAATTGACACAAGACTCCAAAGACCAGATCCAACAACTCAATTTGAGAGGGGGAGTCAATGCAATTTGAGAGGGGGAGTAAAACCTAATCGTGTGCACCAAACTAGGAGCCGACACAAGACTCCACGGGAAATGGATTCGGATGGCTTTCCAAATCAATTTGTTGATACGTTGGTTCAAGAATTCACTTACAATCCAATTCGACTGCCTGTGAAAGAAGACCCTGTTCAGATGCTCTATGATCGCAGAACGCTCCAAAGGATTTGGGACACAAAACACGATGCTGCCAATCCAAAACATGATGCTGTTCGAAACAGGGCGACATTTTTGTCGATCAAGGGATATGAATATTTGTTCCTGGTAATAGATGAACCCCTTCTTAATTTGTGCGGTCAATATTATTCTTCATGCATGTGATTATGCTCAAGAAGTCTACAGAGAAGCTGTGAGGATCATCGATATTATCTGTCTAAAAGACACCGACCTGAAAACAATACCTGAAAATACTTTATCGGCGTTCATACACATTATATCTGATCTCGCCGAGTCAGAGTATTTGAAAATCTAGAGTATGGTTTTCAGAATTTACCATAGACTATTTTACGACAGCGTAGGTTGTCTAACTGGAGACAATATTTTCTGCAATTGTGTCATGGAGAACACTCTCTCTCTCTTACGGCGCGAGAATACCACAAATATAACCAATGAAGATCTCTACAATGGGACAACAACGCTAAAAGCTGGATGGGTCAAAGACTCGTCCCTACTACGAGACTTTGAACACTACATGGATGTTCTAGTGAACGTGGTGATAATTTGCATTTCCTGTCTAGAAAACTTGCATGTAGCTGGAGTTCATCACGCTCATTGCAGATCTCACAAAACTGGACATGACGAGGCTGCGGAGAATATTAATAGAATTAGTATGACACTCAAGTGTTTCATACTCCACAGATTTATCCGTGAGGGAAACTACCATCTACACAACCACGTCAGCACCGATAGCTTGGCAACGTGTCGCAGTTATCAAAATCTCGACGAAGTGGTGAAATTAAAACGACAGACAATTACTTCCATTCGAATCGATAATATGTAACGTTTCGTTGGATGGTGTGTTAGGTTAAGTTGGATATACGTTTTCATAACCTATATGCTCTATAGTTATACAATATATATATTTATATTAAAAACATGTATATTAAATATTAATTTAATTAATTAATTTAATATTAATTAATTAAATATATATATATATATATAGGGTGAAAATGTGAAGCTGGGTTACACTTTTTGCCCTTTTTTGATAAAATTATTTCATTTTTTTCGGTTCTTCAACTTTCTGCAAACTATAACAATTTTTCTGTGTAGAATTTCATTTTGCGGTAAAAATAAAAGTTGTGAGAAATTTTGTTAGCTTTCTATTACTTATTTTTTGAAATTTTTTTATGCGGATTTGATATGTCAACTTAGTGTTTCTTTGAGTGTGTGTTTCTTAACAATCAAAGAATTCATAAGAAGTCATGTTATGTGGCAACGTTGTATTCATTGAAAATTTGTGTTTTTGAAAAAACAAAATGTGTTACAACAATCTAGACAGAGTCTATTTTGGTTTCGTCATATTTACAAAGCCAATAGATGCATATCATAATTACTAGAATTTTTTGAACTGGTCCAATACGAAAAACTGCGTATTTTTGATATGTTTCACGTGGAAACAAATTTCTAAACATATAAGTTATAAAATAAAAATCTAAAAGCTACCCATTAGAGTCAACGGACCAATGTAATGCCCCATAATTTTTTCAATTTTTTTTACAATGTATTTTGGGAGATACAGAATTTTGATTTCACTGAATCACGATGACCCTCAAAAATTGTTTGCACTCATTTTATTAGAAAAATAATTAAAATTAATAAACGTTTACGAAATTCCATAAAATTTATATTTCCTAAAAGTAGATTCAATTCTAAAAATGCTTGTCTTGGTTCCGACAGTTAATTAACAAGTTTTCATGGAGTTTAATCAGTCCAAAGTTGCAGAACCGTTTTCAGAGCTTGGTTCTGCGTAATCGGTGACGCGTTAGTTCGGCCGAACTAATAGTGAAAGTTCGGCCAAACTATGTTTTCTGCTTACAGGCCGCTAAAACTAACGGCACAATAGTTCGGCCGAACTTTTTATCAAAAGTTCGGCCGAACTATTGTGCAATTCTCCGTCGGCCGGAAATTTTTGTGGAGCCCCCTACAAAACACATATTTCGCGTCAATATAAATTGCCGCGAAATGATTCACAATTTTCGCACTTCATTTCATTTTACAACTTGGTTTGAATTCAAAAACTTTTCTTCAAAGTTTGGGTTTACAAAATTTTTTTGGAAGACATTTTCTGGAAGCGGCGTGATTTTTCTTGGAGGTTCAAAGTTTGAGTTTAAAGAACTTTTTGGGAAGACATTTTTTTGGAGGTGACGTGATTTTTCTTGGAGGTATGTAAGTGTTTTGTGTTGAAATAAATCTTTTGAGCTTCTTTGTTCAAAAATTTTTCTTCACATTTTAGAGGCGGTGTGATTTTTCTTAGAGGTATGTACGTGTTTTGGATCAATGATTACGTATTTTTTAGAAAAGATTTTTTTAAATTAAATCTTTTGTGATATTGTTTGTAATTGAGTTATTGTCTAATTTTTTAAAGGAAATTTTTTGAACCTCATACCCTATTATCATGGGAAATCGAAGAACTTGTGTGTGAAAATATGATCGAAAAAGAAAGCCCGAGGAACGTAGAGAAGAGACGAGACAATATCGCAAAAGAAAGTTAGAAGCTCTCTCAAATATTGAAGAGGAAAATCAACCTCAAGCAGAAATTGAAGCAGGTATGTAAATGTAAATATCACATGATCTATTGATATATATTTAAAATTTTCCTAATGTAAAATATGAAGCTTAATTTTTATTTGATGAACTAGTTTGAAAAATATTTTGTTTGATGTAAACAGACAGAGATATTCCTCAAAATATTGAAGAAGAAAATCAGCCTCAAGAAGAAATTGAAGTAGGTATTTAAATGTAAATATTACAGTCTATTGTCCTCTTTTGAGATTTTCCCAGTATAGATAACGGAAACGAAATTTTTATTTGATGAACTAGTTTGAAAAATAT
This sequence comes from Pinus albicaulis, assembly GCA_034641835.2. Classification (NCBI taxonomy): domain Eukaryota; kingdom Viridiplantae; phylum Streptophyta; class Pinopsida; order Pinales; family Pinaceae; genus Pinus; species Pinus albicaulis. The sequence continues at coordinate 1,672,238,940 of CM076580.1, read as the reverse complement.
TTTGTTTAAATACTTAAGCAGACGGGGATACTCCTCAAAATATTTGAAGAGAAAAATCCGCCTCAAGCCGAAATTGAATCGGGTATGTGACTGTAAATATTACAGGTCTATTGATATATTTAAAATTTTCCTAATATTTATCGACATATTTGTTTTCTGATTGTTGAATATGTACTATTTTTTCAAATATGTACAGATGAAATCACTATCGATAATGAGATGTTAGAAAATTTTGACACTCACACATATGGAGATAAAAACCCTGACCATGTCATACGATATCGTGTTAACTTCATTTTTGAAAAGTATTTCTTAAATGAGCGGGTGACAGTTCAGGCTCAAATGTTGAAAGGTATCCTATCATCAAGGAAATTAAAAGAAGCTACGACACTATTGGGTATTCGAAAATCAACCAAAGATAATAACATGAAGGAAGAAGTGATAAAAAATATGAGTAGTGCTATAAAGTCAATTAAGAGATCTAGAGAGAAAGATGTTTTAATTTTACGTAGAGGAATATAGATGGCAATGGTTTCCTCAAGTACTCAAGAGAATCGTTTGGATCTAGCATCTATGTGACATGCAAAACCTTTGGGAACCTATGCTGGCTCTGCACAAACATGCAATTTCGGGCACAAATAGACATAAATGATGAACTCGCTTGTTGGAGAGCTATTTGTAGGCAACCATACAAAGATAGACTTGGAGAAGATGTTAAAAAAATAATATATGAATATTGGAAGAACAATTGCGTGTTTCACCCACTGCAAGACATGTGATGCGAAGAAGAATAGCACAAAATCAATACGAAGAACATGAAAAACATCTCTTGGAAACCACTCAAATAGAGTTATTCAACAAGTTCAAAGAAGAGAATCGTCAAATTCAAGTTTCACTCAGTGCTTTTGTTCACCAAAAACCATGGTATGTAAAACCTATCACCGTACGCGACACTTGTTGTTGCCGTTATCATGTGGAATTTGAATTATATTATGACACATTCCTTGATTTCGGTAGAACATTATGGAAGGATTCACCTCCTCCTTCCACTATCCATGAATTCATATCTCAAATTCTATGTGAAAGAGAAAGCGATGAACTATTTTACAAAAAAAAATGTGTTGGTGGTAAAAAATGCAATGATTGTGGAAATTTGACTAAATTTCAAAACAAATATCGTATTGATATAAATGATCAATCATTGTCCAACATGAAAGTGAAATGGAAGAGATATGAATATACCAGTACATCGATTCAAGGTGCGGATAGTGTTAAAAGAATCGAATTACGAGAAGACGAAATTTTTCTAATAGACTTTTTGAGAAAGTTTGAAGCAGAAATTTACAAATACACCATGCATTCCCATAGAGCTCGATGGCAAGACTTGCAATTCAAAAAATCTCGTGAAGTTTTTCCACCGGGAACCATTTTGTCAGTGATTGATTTTGCAGAAAACTACACATTTGTTCCACAAAAAGAAATTCAGAGTGAATACTATCACTCTGACCAAGTCTCCATGCTCGTCCATATTCTATATAGACATGCTGAACAAAATGTCGATCATGTAGAAAGCACGAGTGAAAATCGACATATCATTAAAGAATATCACTTTTATATCAGTGACGATCGTACACATGATACATGTTTTGTACAACATTGTTTTGGAATAATTTATGATTCATTGAAAAATCATGGAATAACATTCAATGAACATTGGATATGGTCAGACGGATGCGCAGGTCAATTCAAATCTGCACGATCATTTTTTTGGTTGTGTTGTCTTCATAAGAAAACTTGCATTAAACATTGTTGGAATTTCTTTGAGACTGGCCATGGAAAAGGAGAACATGACGGTGCAGGGGCATGCATAAAACGAGTACTTCGAAGATATCAAATGAACCACTTTGCACGCCGACTTGTGAACGCTGAAGAAGTTGTTCAATGGTGCAAAAATGCTCTAAGCCATGAGATTAACCCATCAAGAGAAGTGCGAAGGTACATTCAATTTAATATATATTGGTAATCTAATTTTAAACATTGTACATTTATCATGCAATGATTATTTTTAATTGTATTTTGATATCATATTTACAAATTCTTTTTCTAATTATCCATATAAAGGTTTTTCTAGCATATTGGAATCGGAGACATAAATAGATCAATTGGAAATGACGTTGGAACAATAAAGGGGACTCGAAAATTGCATTCAATTCAAACAAAATTGTCCACAAATGTGTTTGCATTGGATAAAAGAAAATATTCTTGTTTTTGTGATGTTTGCACAGACAACACAAAATCCAATGACGTCTGTGAAAACAAAATGTATGTGAACGATTGGAAACATATAGAGCTAAATACAAAGGGAAAAATGTCTGTTGCAATGTTTGAAGAAATGGAATCAGATGAAACTACAATATCATCCGATGGTGATCGAGTTTCTGATCTTGTTAGAGAAGGTAACATTTGAATTACTTTTTAATGATTTAAAGATTTACAAATAAATTTAAATATGCATAATTAGATGTTAAATTTATTTTATTTTGCAGGAGATGTTTTTGCTGTAATTGCACCTATTGACAACGATGAAAATGTGAAGTATTATTTGATGCGTTGCACTGAACAAAAAATGAAATTATTACAAGACTATAATGATCACGGATTTCAATATGACAAAGGGTCTATTATACTGAAAGGTTATTTTTTCAAAAAAACTCGTCAAAGTGGAGACTTTGTTTACTTCGAAGACTATGAACCTGATTCCATAAGTTGTCAATATAGTCACTTGGTGTGTGCAACGCGCATAAAGTTGATAGAAGTTCAATCAAAGAAAAAATCAAAAATTAAGAAATGGAAAATGTCAAAATCCGATCATGAACGGATTATTGAGGATGGAATTCCATTAGAATTTTTTTGAGTGAAGTGTCCAAAAATTTATTATCTTTTAGACCTTTCAGTACTCAACTAAAAATTGAACTGCTTATGTTATTTGTGGTTTGCAGATGTTACAAATTGTTTGGGTACAAGCACGTGCTCTAGTATCCACTGAAAGTAGTTTGCAGATGTTACAAATTGTTTGGGTACAAGCACGTGCTCTAGTATCCACTGAAAGTAGTTTTTCTATACATGTGCATTGATTAAAAATGTTAAATATGTATTGGATATATATATATTCCAGAATGAAATTAATTGTTCTTGTATATGTTCTCCGACCATATGGTACAAATTATTTCACTTTATTTTGTAAAGTCAGATTCGGTTCCCATATGGCCTAGCCTCCAAGGGACGAGATAACAAGTGGTTGTCCCCACTTGCCCGAATCTCGGCTTTTAAGTACAATTTTACTGTTTATGTCTAGCATCTTACATGATGTCCTAGCCAAAGATAGATTCTCTTTGTTTCAAGTTTCTAGTAAAAGTTGTCACTGAATGCCCCGCTCGAACTCTTGTAGTAAACACCATACCTCATCTCTCTTGCTCTCCAATATTATTAGGTTTAATTATTATAACACAAAAATCGTTCTACATTATCAATATTTTTTTGCGCTTAAAGTAAAATCAATGAACACTATTAATCCAATGTCTTTACAAGTAATGTACCATCATACATGCAATTATATCAAATTAGAAATCAACATATACAATGAAATCAATGGGGATTGTCTTGTTGCAAGTAACATAATTTCAATTTACCATATGTGCAAATGTAAGTTGAAACCATCCAAAAATTTAAGTTTAAAACCCTTTTGATTATATATTGTGCATCATTAAAACATTTAACATTTAAAGTTCATTAAATATCACATGCAAAATGTAGATTGAAACCATCCAAAATTGGAGTTTTAAAAACTTCACATGCCATGCCAATTATAATTCAACAATCCAACAAAAACATTTAACAAATTAAATATCACACGCCACACTAAGACGACCACACTAAGAGGATTGGTGCACTTCGTTGGGAAGGAGTCAATATATGTCGTATTGGAGCGATTAGACAGAATTCGAAAAGGAAAGAGCTTGAACCAATTCAAGCAGACCCAGGATCGAATTGTTCTATGGAGCTTCATGAGAAGAGATATGTGAAAAGCACTATTAAGCCATGCCAATTATAATTCAACAATGCAACAAAAACATTTAACAAATTAAATATCACACGCCAAAGTCGTTTCAAGTTTTCGGTAAAAGTTGTCACCGAATGACCTACTAGAATATTATAAATACTAACTTTGTAAGATCATTTGACATTTAGAAAAATTCGAAAGTCTTAGACTATCAATCAATTTAAAGTATCATTCACCCTAGGGAGTGTAAAATATTCAATGTAGGTTGGTGACGATGCTCACTCCTAGCTTGAAGCAGCGCCAATGACCAATTCTTTAATGAATTCCAATGCACTAGACCAAAGTTGGTTCAACCTACTTGGTTTTTCACGCAAGAAATTCCAAGGATGGACTTTCTAGACAAACTGCTGAAATTGAAAAGCTTGACATGGAGATACGACAAGGTGAACAAAGACTTCAGGAACTCTTTATGTAAAGGGCTCACTTGAAGGAAAGAAGCACCACGTTGCAGGCTAAAGTCAAGAACATGGAAGATAGGATCAAGAGGAAATGTTGAAGAAGATTGCGAAAGTAAGGCGCAAGACAAGGAGGAGGAATGATGATGAAAGTTCCTTGGACTTGAGATTCATGTCTACAACCATACATGGGAAAAAGTTCTCTGCTTTGATAGACACGAGGGCTACCCATAGCTTCCTAAGTCGAAAGGCAGCTTCATCTCTTAAAAAGAGGAAGGCTAGCATCGAGAAAGAGTTGAGTGCTTTCAAGGTAGTCAACTCGAGGATAAAAGCAGCACGATTGGTGTCATGAAAGGCACACATGTGAGAGTAGGGTCATGGTTTGGAAAGATAGACTTAAGAGTCATTGACATGGATGATCATTCTATGATGGACCATACCAATGATGGACCGAGACATTCTATTAATTCTTGTGATCAATCTTAAACTATTTTATGAAAGATAGATAAACCATTTAAATATTTAGCTCAAGCTCTTGTAGTAAACACCATACCTCAAGTCTCTCTTGCTCTCCAATATTATTAGGTTTAATTATTATAACACAAAAATCATTCTACATTGTCAATAATTTTTTACGCTTACATTGAAATCAATGAACACTATTAATCCAATGAATTTACAAGTAATGTACCATCATACATCTTTGTTAGGTCCCTATATCACTAGTATAGCCCCTTATTATTGTTAGTGTAAACCCCTTATTGTTATTATTGTACCCTTGTAACCCCCATTTTGTTATTATTGTGCCCTTAAATTATTATTGTTAGGTCGGCTAGGATTACATTGTGGCCCACTAGGATTACATTATGGCCCCATGGACTCCTATATATAGAAAGGAGGTTTTGTAAATTGGATCATCCAAGAATTGTTCATTTATGTAATGTATTGGAGGTTTCCCCCTCGAAGTGGCTTATTTATAAGGCGTTCATATCTCTTTTCTTCTCTTTTTGGAGCTGGTTACACAACATTTGGTATCAGAGCTTTGGATTCTAGGGTTTCGCTGCTCCAAACAGGTCATCGTGGCATTTTCGCTATAACTTTTTTTCTACAAAGTTTCAGAAGCTGAAATTTTTAGAGTGCGAAGAAAATATCCTGAGGAAGCTCGTATAAAAATTTCAGAGTTTGGTTCGCAATAATTTCGGAGATATGATCTGTGGAAGTCAGGTATTTTTTCAGGCTCCTAAACAGGTCATCGTGGAATTTGCGCTATAAAATTTTTTCTACGAAGGTTCAGAATCTGAAATTCATATGGTACGAAGCTGAAATCCTGAGGAAATTCATCAAAAAATTTTAGAGCTTGGTTCACAATATTTTTGGAGATATGATCTGTGGAAGGTAGTGCTTTTTCAGGCTCTTGAATTTCATCTCAAAGAGGTGATCGTGGGAAAAGTTCAATAACTCTCTCTCTGAAGATTGGATTGGAGTGCCGTCAAAAGTGGTCACAAGTACACGGCCTGTAGTTTCTTCGCTATCAATTTCAGAGACAAAGGACAAAACAGTGACAGTGGCAAGTCGTACAAGTTTGCTCTACTGAACCAGTCCAAAATTAGGTCATTGTGGGAGATTGGACACAACTTTGTCTTGGAGAATCAAAATCAGGTCAGACCTGTGGCATTTGAAAGAATCTTCAGAGGGCTACTACAGGGCTAAATTTCAGATATCGAAGATTTTCAATCACAGAGATAATACAATTTCAATATCGAGCTCCTCAAAGCTAGTAAAAGGTGTGTATTTTTTTTCCGAATTGCATAAGTCTTGTTTGAAGAATCAAGTTGAATTGATTGCAAGGGCCTATTATAGAATAGATATCAATATTGGAGTCTGAAATGGCCCCTAAAAAGAATTCAACACCCATTAAGCCTTTAGAAGGCTCTACTATTACTCATGAAGATGAAGAATGGCAACATGACATGTCAAAATTACAAGAGAAAATGCAACAAATTTCGCTCTCGCAAAGAACAACAAAAAATGAAATGGAAGTTTTGAAGAAGGCGTGGAAACTAAGATGGATGGTTTGAAGAAAGGCGTGGAAGCTAAGATGAATGGTTTGGAAGCTAAGATGGATGGCATGGAAGTCGGCATGGAAGCTAATATGGATGACATGAAGAATGATCTAAAAGCATACATGGAAGGCTTGATGATAAGCTTAAAACCAGAAATGATTCCTAATGGCGGAAATATAGGAGAAGAACCTCCTGATGAGAACAAAATAAATGTTAATCATGATTCCATAAACTCGAATGTTGGCGGAAGGAACCACCATATTCCAAAAATGGATATGAGGAAGTTTGATGGAAAGGATCCTGTAACATGGATACTACAGATGGAGCAATATTTTGATCTCCATAACGTGCAAAACACGCAAAAGGTACGCATTGCAACTTTACATTTAGAACAAAATACATTTGTATGGTATCAATGGCTTTGCTCCCGTAAAAAATTGTCACTTGGTCAATTTTTACGGAGGAAATGATAGCACATTATGAGGATACAAAGAGAAACACCTTCTTTACCCAATTGATAAATCTCAAACAAAAGGGTTTAGTGGGGCAGCACATTGAGGACTTCCAAAAATTGAATATAAGGGTAAATGATCTTACAGAGGAACACGGGATTGATCTCTTCCTAGGCACTTTAAAGGATAACATCCAACATGAAGTTCGCGTTTTGGAACCTGATTCATTGGAGAAGGCATTCAGGTTGGAAAGAAAAGTTGAATGTAAAATTATGGCGACAAGGAAGCCTACCACTCAATTCTATAAATAAGGAAGTGTTGCTACGCCTAGATTTCCACAACCTACAAGGTTGACACCACAACAATTGGAAGAAAAAAGAGCAAAAGGGCTTTGCTACGGTTGTGATAGAAAATACACTAAAGGTCATAAGTGTGCTGAGAAGAAATTATTTTACATAGATTGTGAAGAGGAAGAAGAAAATGAACAAGAAGAGGATATACACCGGGAACCAACCCTAGAAGAGGAAGAAATGAATCCGACCATATCGTGTAATGCACTGGCAGGAATTACCACTCCTCAAACTCTCAAGATACAAGGACAAATCAAGAAGAAAAAGGTAATAGTGTTGATTGATTCGGGTAGCACCCATAATTTTATTCATTGTAAGGTAGCCAAGGAATTAAATTGTTTCCTATACCCAGCACCAGAATGTCAAGTGATGGTTGCAAATGGAGGAACTATAAATTTCTCTGGAAAATGCCATAATATCAAGCTAATCATGGGGGAATATGTATTGAATAGTCCAATGCTTTCCATTCCTATGGGAGGTGTTGATGTTGTACTAGGAGTACAATGGTTACAATCTTTGGGGACGGTAGCTTTTAATTATCAAGAACTTTTCTTGAAATTTTTTTCAGAAGGAAAGGAAGTTGAATTACGGGGTATTGCGGGGAAGCCGGGAAGGATAATAAGCTCTAATGTCATGACAAAGCTTCTAAAGAAAGAACAGCGAGGCGTAATTGCACAATTATGCTCACTAGAAGTTCCAACATCAAATTCATCTATTTCTGCAGATCTCCAACAAGTCTTGGACAATCATTCCAAGGTGTTTGAAACTCCCAAAGGACTCCCACCTATTCATGATCATGATCATGCTATTCATTTGATTCCGGGGAGTGTTCCTCCAAACATCAGGCCTTATAGATATCCTTACTTCCAAAAGAGCGAAATTGAACATATGATTGCAGAAATGTTAGAGGCGGGTATAATTCAACCCGGTCAAAGTTCTTTCTCTGCTCCTGTAGTATTGGTACACAAGAAGGATGGATCATGGTGAATGTGTCCGGATTATAGGGAGCTCAATAAGCTCACCATTAAAGACAAATTTCCCATTCCTGCGATTGATGAATTATTGGATGAATTACATGGAGCAATTTATTTTACCAAGTTGGATCTTTGTTTAGGATATCATCAAATTAGAATGAAAATTAAAGATATTCCGAAAACGACATTTCGAACTCATGAGGGTCATTATGAATTTTTGGTCATGCCTTTTGGCCTTACCAATGCACCTTCTACATTTCAAGGGTTGATGAATTCCATTTTCAAACCCTTCCTTAGAAAAATTGTGCTAGTATTTTTTGATGATATACTAATCTACAACAGGTCTTGGAAGGATCATGTTGAACATGTTGACAGGGTGCTCAAACTATTGCGGGAGAAACAATTATATGCAAAAAAGTCCAAATGTTTCTTTGGAGTACAAGAGGTGGAATATCTGGGTCATATTGTATCTCACGAGGGTGTTAAAGTGGACCCTAACAAAATTAAAGCCATTAAGGAATGGAAATTTCCCACAACCATAAAGCAGTTGCGAGGATTTCTCGGGTTAACAGGGTATTATCGCAAGTTTGTTAAGAATTATGGGAGAATAGCGGCACCTCTAACAACATTATTGAAGAAAGATGCATTTTCATGGACTCCTGAAGCAACTAAGGCCTTTGAACGTCTTAAAGAGGCAATGTGCCTAGCACCGGTCTTAGCTACACCAGACTTCACAAAAGCCTTTATTGTGGAATGTGATGCCTCAGGAAATGGAATTGGTGCAGTTTTAATGCAGGAAGGAAGACCCATTGCTTTTGAAAGTCGTCCAATCAAAGGAAAGTATTTACAGAAACCTATTTATGAGAAAGAAATGTTAGCAATACTACATGCACTAAAGAAATGACGAACTTACCTAATGGGAAGACACTTCAAGGTAAAAACTGATCATGATAGTCTTAAACACTTTTTGGAACAAAGACTATCGTCAGAAGAACAACAAAAATGGGTCACAAAGATGTTGGGTTATGACTTTGAAATAATCTACAAAAAAGGAAAGCTTAATGTTGTTGCAGATGCACTCTCAAGAAAGAATGAAGAGGTGGAAGCATTTCTTTGTGCCATTTCTATTATCCAGCCAGATTGGATAACTGAAGCAAGAGATGAATGGAAGAAGGACAAAGATGTATGGACACTCATTCAAAATTTGCAGCAAGATCCTAGTACATCTGATACTTTTAGTTGGAAAAATGATTCCTTATGGTACAAAGATCGCTTATATCTTTGTAAGAATTCCCAACTAAAACAAAAGATTCTTCTGGAATTGCACACTTCTCCTTTAGGAGGACACTCGGGATTTTAAACACAGGGTGAAAGAATTTTTGAGGTGGCACTGTATTGATATTAAAGGTTGCCGTGTGATCATGGACACAGGCAAGAAACAGAGGCGGAGAAACAAATTCAGGCAGACTTCCTTTATCCATTCAGGTCTGCTGGAGAAATTCCAATGAGTTTATCAGATTTACTGAGATGGAAGAAAAATCATATCTTGGTGGTAGTTGATAAAACTATAATATTTTGTACATAAAATGTCAGTAAAAAATTCAGCAAGTACAGTTGCTACTACATTTATGGACAGAATTCAAAAGCTACATGGAAGCCCAAGGGTTATTGTGAGCGACAGAGATCCCATTTTTAATGGAAATTTTTGGACGGAGTTATTTTCTTGTTTGGGTACTCAATTAGCTCATAGCTCATCTTATCATCCTCAATCTGATGGTCAAACTGAGATAGTAAATAAATGTTTGGAAGGATATCTTCGTTGTTTTGTATCTGATAAACAAACACAATGGGTAGAGTGGTTACCTCTTGCTGAATGGTGGTATAACACTTCCTTCCATACTGCAGCAAAAATGACCCCATTTATGGCACTTTATGGATATCATCCACCATCCATTACATCATCTTTAAGGGAAAATTCGAAGGTTCAAGCAGTGGAAGATCACATCGAGCATCAGCAAGAAATTCTCCAACTCTTAAAGGATAACCTAAATTTGGCACAAAATCAAATGAAACAACAGGCAGATCAACATCGTAGCGAGAGAAGTTTTGATGTAGGAGATTGGGTATTTTTACGGCTACAACCATACAAACAAATGTCCCTAAAGCAAGCAAAGAAGGATAATAAATTATCGCCAAAGTACTATGGTCCTTACAAGGTGTTGCAAAAGATTGGTACTATGGCATACAAATTGGAGCTTCCTGCTTCTTCGCGAGTACATCCAGTTTTCCATGTTTCATGCTTAAAGAAGGTTATAGGTGAAAATCTTCCAGTTCAAACAGTATTGCCAGAACTTGATGGGGAAGGGAAGATCATATTGGAACCTGAAGCATTCATAGAAAAAAGAACTCGACAACTACGGAATCAATCAATTTCAGAGTATCTCATCAAGTGGAAGAACTTACCCACTGAAGATTCTACATGGGAGGATGAGAATTTTATACGGAAGCACCCGGAGCTACTCAAGTGTTGAGGACAACACTTTTTTGAAGGAGAGGGGCATGTTAGGTCCCTATATCACTAGTATAGCCCCTTATTATTGTTAGTGTAAACCCCTTATTGTTATTATTGTACCCTTGTAACCCCCATTTTGTTATTACTGTGCCCTTAAATTATTATTGTTAGGTCGGCCAGGATTACATTGTGGCCCACTAGGATTACATTATGGCCCCATGGACTCCTATATATAGAAAGGAGGTTTTGTGAATTGTATCATCCAAGAATTGTTCATTTATGTAATGTATTGGAGGTTGCCCCCTCGAAGTGGCTTATTTCTAAGGCGTTCATATCTCTTTTCTTCTCTTTTTGGAGTTGGTTACACAACACATGCAATTATATCAAATCAGAAATCAACATATACTACATAATGAAATCAATGCAGATTGTTTTGTTACAAGTAAAATTTCAATTTACCACGTGCAAATGTAGGTTCACATTCTATCATTCATGTAGTTTTAAAAACTTCAGATACCATTAGAATTATAATTCAACTATCCAACAAAAACATTTAACATTAAATATCACATGCCATGCCAACTATAATTCAACTATCCAACAAAAATATTTAACATTAAATATCAAATGTCAAATGTAATTCAATGACAACATTACTTCACATTCACATGCCAAAAGTACTAAAACCATCCAAAGAACACTGAAATCAATGAACAAGTTATTAATCCAATGACTTTACAAGTAATGTACCATCATATGTATGCAATTATATCAAATCAGAAATCAACATATATTGTAATGAAATCAATGGGGATTGTCTTGTTACAAGTAACATTTCAATTTACCACATGTGCAAATGTAGGTTCACATTCCATCATTCATGTAGTTTTAAAAACTTCAAATGCCATGCCAATTATAACTCAACTATCTAACAAAAACATTTAACATTAAATATCACATGCCATGCCAATTATAATTCAACTATCTAACAAAAACATTTAACATTAAATATCACATGCCATGCCAATTATAATTCAACCATCCAACAAAAACATTTAACATATGTCCAAAAAACATATTGTAATAAAATATGTCCAAAAATTGTAAATCTCACTCAAGTATCAAACTGTATCAAGTTTAACAAATTTTAAAACCATCTAAATTTTGAAATCATATCAAATCTACTGTATATCTTCTCCATCAAATAAAGAATCTAGCCTCTGGGTCTCGATTAGCTCCCTATCTTGTAAAGGGGAAACCTACATACACAATGCACATGTACTTGAACATTAAAATTTGAAGTTTTAAAAATGAATGAGAATATATATATCTAGAACTTCATGTAAAAAACAAAATATAACAAAAAAATCACGCAATACCTCGTAAGGTTGCCTCTCCATTTGATGAACGGGATCTGCCATAGAAACATCTCTAGTGGTAACCTGTACAATATACATGTACAGTTAAATATATATATACATAAATAATTTATATAAATTAAAAACTTTCAAATGAAAATGCACGTCTACAGATATAAACTTATTTGAACAATAATATTAAAAAAAAGAACTAAAGACAACTTCTTCAAATGCTGTGGATGTTCCTATCTCCGTCGCTAAAGTCCTCGGATTAAAAAAATCTTCTATACGAACCTAAATTCAAATTTTTTTAAATAACTCAAAATATAGATCTCTCTCTATATATCTCAATTTTTAATGGAACTTTTTGAGGTAACATAAATTTTGAACTTGTGAAAAATTGTCCATACTTGTACATCTCCCAATGAAGTAGAAGGTATATCTCCTAAAGAAGAAGAAGGTACCGGCATCCCAAAAACATCAGACGGAATCGGTACCTTTTAAAACATTTTATCGAATTATATATATACATACATGTACATGGTGGAAAAAATTATTTATTTTAGAGTCACTTAAAAAACACTAACATACATGTGCCAACATATCATGATGGCCAGACCCAGCTGCATCGTTTGAGCCAGAGGTCCCGAACGTAATATTAACATTTTCATCACGCATCATGCCTGAGAATTGCAAATGGTGTTTTAACATATAATCATACATTTTTGTTAGATTAATGTACACATACAAATAAATGTATACATGTGTACATACACATGTATTTATTACAAATTGTACACATGTATATGTAAATATAATTTCAAACCCTAAGGTCACTAACACATACCATTTCGGTGCCCTCTTCCTCACGAAAAATTAGGTCTTGCAGACCATTGCGACAATTTATTGCGTATGTTCGGAGATCTTCAACATTCATGTTGTAAATCTCCTCATCTGTATGATAAACAAAATTGGCACGTGCATGTTCACGTGCTCTTTGTCTATTTAAGCCAATATTGACTCCACTCAATCCGCTATGAACATTTTCGATCATAACATCTCTTGCTTCACGACTTATTTGAGAAGTCGCATCCATCTCTGATCGCAGCGTTTCGACTCGAGACGGTCGACTCACCAATGGCGGCTCAGGGCAAGGCAACTCCACATCTCGCTTAGCGCCCTTACGTTGATATAATCGACCTCTCCTCGGGCCAAAAAATTCTGAAGGAAGATCATTGTAGTCGGGTTTCATACCCAAAAAACATTCTACATAAAACATTTGTGCAAAATAAAGAGGAACCTCATCGTTCCATGGAAGCCTTCCAAAGGCCGCAAGATGTCGACTATACAAATATTTTGCTTTGTCTGGGTGCTTGAAATGCTGCACCTTCAACATCTTTCTTTTTAGCCCTTCCTTATAATTAAACATTGACTTAGCATCATTTCTTGAAACTCTTTTTTTTATGTCCTGCCATTTATCGGGACCTATCACTGTTTCTCCTCTCTTTCTCATCACTTCTACAAACGAATCAGTGGTTGGCCCCAAATCTTTGTACACTTTCACCATTTCACTCAATGAATGTGTAACTATCTCTAGGCTTTGTCTACTCTCAGCAGGTAGAGTCAAATCCTGGAGATCTCTCTGCAATTTTGCATAAAGGCTCTGACACCTTTGTAAGGTGCATTCCGCCATGTTCGTTTCCCATGGTATATCAGTAATCTCAGCCGGATAAGTTGTGCTAGGTTGACAGCCTTCTTCTTCAATGTAGCGCACTGCCCTGCGTCTTTTTTGACCACTGGCTCGAACATTTTCAGCCTCTGCATCAATATATATAAAATTTCATATATTAGAAAAAAAACGTGTAAAAAAAGTTGTAAAAATTTAATGAAAAAATATTGAAATTGATGGCAACCTTGATGTTGTTGGTTAACATCATCTCCAACATGACCCTGCTGAGTTCCAGCCCCAGAATGATGCTGCTGAGAACCAGACCCACAGTGACCCTGTTGAGAACCAGCAGCCGTTGATTGCTGGCCTTCGGGGGAATAAATATCACCCCCTTCCCGCACCCTGCTACCTCGACCAGTTGAACCTTGGCCACGCTCCATTGATGGAGTAGAAAGCCTTCTCCTATTGCCTCCTAAAAATTAAAATATGAAACTTATTAACAACTAATTTCACTCACAAAGTTAATAAAAAAATCAATTCCATACGTACACACATGTATGGAGATTTAAGATTATATTTAAATACAGTGAACATCCTCCAATCCCTGAGCCTCCATATGGGATTCGGCCGATCTTCGTCTTTCATCCTCCATGATATATATCTATTGGTCAACATTCACAAAATAGATTTCAAAAAATCAATACCTCGAAGTAAAATCCAGTTTGGGGCTGTTAAATCCAGTATGTTCTATATTTCTTACATTTCTGCCCTCCTATTTTTCTTTCCAACCAAGGTTTATAAAATAACATGAGAAGCAACATGAGACTTAGAACAATCATTTTCATTATCTATATGGAAGGCAAAAATGATTATATCCCCTTGAGCTTAAGGGTATGTAGTTTGTCAATTTTTATCATATATTTTTTGGTAAGTGTAAATGTTTTTTTTATCTATAGTACAAGTCATGAGTTCCCCAATTTTACCTTATGTAAAGCATGATTCTAGGATTACTAAAATTTGTACTTGGTTTTTTAAGAATATATCAAATAAAGTTATAAGAAGCAAATATGGCTTGTTCCTTAGAATTTGGCACTTTGAATTTCCTTACCCATATTTCTTGTTAATGATTATAACCTTAAAATGGCTAATATTGGTTTGTTATCATCATCTAAAAATGACTTGGCACATGAAAATTTACCATGTCCATCATCATCACTTCACACCATCTCATACATGACCCCTTCTACATATTATATGCATGAATTTTTGAAATGTCATCCTCTCTACCTATCCCATGAATGATTGTGACAACAAGTGAATAAAATACAATTTATAAGCAAAAGATAGTTTCTAGCTTGTCCTCCTCCATCCGCCCCATATCTAGCGATTTCTCAATTTTCCACTTCCAACTTTCTATTCTCGAAATTCATTAGCAGCTAATTTTATCGATAGCCACACCACTATACATATAATTATCATATACACTACTACATTAATGAACTCTACGTTGTTTGTTATTGTAAAGTCCAATAACAAACAATGTTAATTGATTTTAGTAGTGTATATAACAATTTCTTTGACTTCCAAGTGTGTTGTGACTATTAGTAGAATTAACTACCAAAATGAATTTCCAAAATAAAATGTTGGAAGAAAAAAAATAGGCAATCACTGGATATGGAGTGCATGGAGGAAGACAAACTTATACTGATCCCTTCCTTATCAAATTTCCTTTATTCACCTAATGTCACAATCAATCATGGTCTAGATAGAAGAGATGACCTACCATAAATTCAATCATATAATGTGTAGAAGGGTCATATGTAGATGGTGTGAAACGATGATTACAAACATGATAATTTTTCATCTACTAGGTCATTTTGAGATGATGAATACAGACCAGTGCTAGCCCATTAAAGGTTATAATCATTGGTGCCTAATGTGGGGTGGACAATTTAAATAAAGTTCGTATCAAAGTACAATTTAGCTCATTTTAGTCAAGGTTAGTTAGAATAATTAGCTATTGGTTTCTACCTTCAATTTCCTCTGAAAATTAATGTGTACGTGCTTTTGAGAGACATTAGAGACATTAGAGGAACAAGGTCCAAATTTTTGATGAAAATGTGCTATGAAAGTAAAGGGTTTTAAAGGCAAGCATACATACAAGGCATAGTTGAGCCAAATGTTCTTTAAGAAGGGCCTAATTATTTGGGTCTTGGTTATGGAAAACATGGAAAATGATCCAAAGCCAAGGAGGCTTGTGAGGTTTGTGTTCATGATGAATGGAACATGTACATAGTTTACCTTAAATTTGTTGTGTTTTACGGATATTAAAATGAAGAAATTCTATTTAGATCCATTCCAGAGATTGACTGCAGGGGCATTTACTAGATATGTCACCTTTCATAAAAGATGAGATCCAGAGGCTACCTGGCCCTTTACAGACTTTGCCTATAGAACTTGTAGAAGTAAACACTAGAGGCATTAACAATATCAAAGAACTAGACATGGGAATGTGTCTCTTTCCCTACGCAAAAAAATAATTCTTGAGGTAGTTAATCTTCATAGACAGGTCATCAAGCAAGTCAGTGTGATCATCCCTCCTTCCCTCCCTTCTAAAATAATTATGTTTTGCGGGTCAGAAAGCCAAAATATGGAGACAATTATCACCAAATCCAACGTACGATTATGCATGATGGAGAATATCTAGTGCTTTCCCTTGTTAAATATATTAACAAGGGAAAGCGCTAGAGATTCTCCATCATGCATAATCGTACGTTGATGCTTATAGAGTGAAAAAACTGAAAGAATCAACTTTTAGGGCCATTTTAATGGGGGGTGGAGAATTCAGGTCTTTGCAAATTCAAAGTATGGTGCATGTTGCATGAAGCAAGATGTTGAAAGTAGAGTTATGTTAGACACACTTAAATGCAACAAATATGGAAATTTGTACATGAGCTCTATTATTTGACTTATGAGTTAGTTGTTTGAAAAGGCATACATTTTGTCAACTTGTGTTTGGTTGATGGTTTTGTACACCAATATGTAAGAGTACATGGACATATTCACATGATGTGAATTTTTTTTTTTTTGAAGGAGAAAAATGATGTGTTTTCAGTTTGATGGTTTTGTTTGTGACAAGACGTCACAAGATTTTGCGAAGGTCCACTCTTGAGCGAGAGCCTCATGATTACAACCTATGCGTGAGAATCAAATGGGAGTGCATCCTTATTTTGAAAACAAGTAGGATTCTAAGCTACCTAGGACTCAAACCATCATTTTTAAATTTGAAATATAATTTGGTGTTGTTTCAATGCCTGAATCCACAACCCTAACACATGAAATCACTAATCTAATTACACATGAAATAAATAGTTATTTTCTCCAAAAATAAAAATATAACTAAAAAATAAATTCAACATAGTTGAAACAAAAAGAAGCGCCATTGAAATGGTTTGCTGACAAATGGTTAGATTTCTTATCCAATTAAGGCCTAGCATGTATTTTGATGTTTCATTAATTTCTTTGCAAATTCAAAGTATGGTGCATGTTGCATGAAGCAAGATGTTGAAAGTACATGAGATCTATTATTTGAATTAAGAGGCAGTTGTTTGAAGAGGCATGTTTTGTCAACTTGTGTTTGGTTGATGGTTTTGTACACCAATATGTAAGAGTACATGGACATATTCACATGATGTGAAATTTTTTTTTCTTTGAAGGAGAAAAATGATGTGTTTTCAGTTTAATGGTTTTGTTTGTGACAATACGTCACAAGATTTTGCGAAGGTCCACTCTTGAGCGAGAGCCTCATGATTACAACCTATCCGTGAGAATCAAATGGGAGTGCATCCTTATTTTGAAGGATAAATTTCAATAGGCTTTAGGAAATTTAATTTCAAGTCATTTAATTTCACTAGAAATAATTCAGAGGTACATGAAATGAATAGTATTTAGGAAGAACAATAGTCCCTCATGGAATATGAAGAAAGTAGCCACTTCATTTTGTATATATGCATGCCTTGAGTTACTCCTCAAAAAATTTCAAAACATGTGTATTTATTACTCTACCCATCCCGATTTTCATAGGATCCATAGCACATACATTTCTATATGCCCTAGTTGTTGTAAGGCCTAATTATTTCATCACTTTCAAAGGAATTACATCAATTTTTTCTCCTAAATCTAGCATATAGTTGTGTAATAATATTTTATTTATTAGTAGGAATATATGAAAATGTTTATGAATTACATTTTTATTCCCTTGATTCATCTTTTATAACTCTATAGGATAATCCTCAAAAGTAGGGTCATCTACTTCATCAAATTTTAAGAACTTCTTAACCTTAAATATTTTTATTTCATATTTGCATAACTTCCACAAATGGGATAGAAACAAGATATTTTCCAAGTGTTGAAGTAAACCAACATTAATTTCATTATACACTCTTTATATAGGTATGGTTGAATGTTGTACATCTGGTACATAGATCAATTTGTTGTTTTCATTGTTTACTCTTAAAAATTATTTGAAGTGGGAGCAAAGAGTTGGTTTCTTCCTAGGTTGGCTTACATTTCCTTTAATATGTGATCCATCCCTTTCTCTAATTCATATTTTTATCTCTTCTATTAATTATGTTATTCTTTCTATGTATTGTTAGTACAAGGGGGTGAAATAATTTCTTATCATTTTCTAAGTGGTGAGGTCGTTTGAATCTCCAATAGTTGTGTTGGTGTGGTGGGAACCATGCTAGGAGTTGGGCATTCCATTGATATGGTCAAGGTACTTAGTGTATGAGAAGCATCCAAAATTAGGCGGATTGGGATCTTGATGAGGGGGATATGTCACTTGATGCATGCAGTGATGATGGTATTTGATGAGTAAAGGACACATATAGATGAGATGAGTGTATTTAACATAGAGCACTCAAGGGCATGCCATATACTAATTAACCGAGTTCGTGACATAATAAATGGTGGAAGAGGAATCATCAACATATGAGGTTGGTGTAAGTGGTGGTGCTACTATTGAGGCATGATGTATGGTGACCAACACATCTTGATATCGTCGGAGATTGAGACAATGTTGTGTATAATGTTTGTGTTTCACATAAATAGACAAGAGGTCGTTGGTTCTTAAACCCTTATTACGTGATGAGGTGGCAACATCACATGATGGAGTGGGGAGAAATGGGGGTGCTTAAGAAATAGTTAAGCACCAATAGTTGAAGGGTATGAAGGATACCCTTCAACTCATGAAGCATGGGGCATGAATTGGTGGGATGACCTAATGTGTCTCAAAGGGCACACGGGGGACTAACCTTAGGGGTATTTTTGGTTGAAGGTTCTTTCTAAAATAAAAATTATAAATAAATATGGAAACTTGCATTAACATGTGTGTGTGTGTGTGTGTGTGTGTGTGATCCTAAAAATACTTAGTCCAACAAAAATAAATATACTTGGAAAATATAACCAAATATATAATCAAAATTAATTTTTGAAATACAACCAACCATATAATTGAAATTACAGGTATGAGCATTTTTATTATAAAAATAAAAATAAAAGTAAACTATGAAAATGATATTGTATAACAAATTATCCTACAAAAATTATTGTAGAAAATTTTCAAAATTGAAATGCAACCTTAAATTCCTTGCATTCTTTCATCAACTTTGTTAATAATTGAATAGTCTACTAGTTGACTATATTACAAACTGCAATGAATATTGTCTTTTCCTAATGTTCATTGTGAAAATGGATCCTCACGTTAATGTGATAGTATCTTTTTCATCTCTCAAGTTACTAGGTCAAAGCATCCTAATGGGTAAATTAATTGTGAGATAAATTACTTGCATTAAATGTCAATCCAGGTTCTTATACTTCTAAAGTACACTTGCACAATTTATATGCTAAGAAATTAACTCTCAATCAAAAATGGAAATTAACCTATGGAAATGATTGCAATACTCAAAGAAAACCAATTAATGAAAATATCTAAATGAGCACAAACACGTTATTTATCAAAGACTAGCATATATCAAAGCATCGAATTCAGAACTTGAAACAAATTATTCTAATTCTATACTATGAAAGCTTTTTGAAATTTGATTCTATCAAACATAAAGGTAAATCCTATTCTATTGGACTTGGAAATGAATTTGATCTATTGAACTTGAAAGCAATTCTAAGCTCTTGAATTTGAAAGAAATTCTAATCATGTGAAATTAAATGACTTGAAATTAAATTTCCTAAAGCCTATTGAAATTTAATTTTTTTTCTTTGAAGGAGAAAATGATGTGTTTTCAGTTTGATGGCATAATATACCAAGACATGTGTTTTTTTTCTTTGAAGGAGAAAATGATGTGTTTCCAAATAAATTTTCTTGAAATGATTTAAAGAAGTCTTTCTTTATGTGATAATGAGAAAGTTCAAGCAAATGAAAATTTATTATATTTAGTCTTAAAAAATCAAATAATTTCTAACCTTACAACTAAAATAATATTTTTTTCATAATTAATAAATTATCTATTTAAAATAATTAAATAAATTTGACATGCACAATCTTTTTATTATATTTTAAATTTGTTACTTTTACTCTATTTTTACATCAATAATATATAATCTCAGTTTGAAAACATGCAAATATTTTTTTTAATTTGCTACTTTTAAATAGCTAATACATATTCTCAAAAATAGAGGGGCCGGTTAATAAAGAAACTTATTGGATCTTGGAGCATCTCGGTGATGAGCTTACAAGAAGAGTTGGTGCCAGAAAGGAAGGGGAATCCAACTCTGAAGACCTCTCCTTAACATAACGAGCAGTCGAGTAGCAAATAAGTTTTGGTATTATATTCAGTAAATTGATGACAGTCAAATTATTTTGTCTTGCATATTAAAAAAATTTACAAGAGTAATTGCAGTTTAATTTTGACATCAAGATATTTGACATTTTCCGTGTGAATAAATCCTCGATCATGGCCACAGGACCACCAAATTTCTAGAGTAATAGGCAGCAAGACAATGCAACATTTAAACAGCGTTTAAGTTGAAACTGTGTTGATGACAGTCAGTAAATTATTCAGTAAATTGACAGACAGTCAAATTATTCAGTAAATTGATGACAGTCAAATTATTCAGTAAATTGATGACAGTCAAATTATTTTGTCTTGCATATTAAAAAAAATTACAAGAGTAATTGCAGTTTAATTTTGACATCAAGATATTTGACATTTTCCGTGTGAAGAAATCCTCGATCATGGCCACAGGACCACCAAATTTCTAGAGTAATAGGCAGCAAGACAATGCAACATTTAAACAGCGTTTAAGTTGAAACTGTGTTGTGTACATGTATGAAATTGGGTATTATAAACTTTTACGTTTTACATGTGAAATTAGACGTCACTTTGACAGGTTGGAGAGGTATACGGCACGTCAAACTTGATGTGTGTAATTTTTTATTGGCAGTCAAATACGTTCCTAAACCAAAAATACGTCCCACAGGACGTCAATTTCCAGGCCTGGATGCAACTACATTCCCTATTCGAATTGGCAAAGCTTTGTCAAAACTTGTAAATATCTACCCACAGGTGAACTGACCCATGTAGGTGTCTTGCTGTGAAGAAAATTTTTAAAGGAAAGAAAATAAGTAAACACGAAGTCAAGAATTTATAGCGTGTTATGCTGAAAAATTTCCTTCATTGAATGAGCAAACGATGGCAGACGAACATACCGGCAGATTTTAACGATGGCGCCCAGCAACAGCTCGACCCGTCGCGGCAATCACACACACAGCAGCAGCTCGTCCCGTCGCGGCAATCACACACACAGCAGCAGCTCGACCCGTCGCGGCAATCACACACACAGCAGCAGCTCGACCCGTCGCGGCAATCACACACACAGCAGAAAAATCGCGCGCCAACAATGAAATCAGTAACCTTACAACTTTCGCGGGCGATTTATTTATAAAACAATAGTTCGGCCGAACTTTTAACTAAGTTCGGCCGAAATCCTATTGCCGGTTTTCCAAACCTCCAGCAAAAATTCTGTTTGCTGCGCCGTCACTGTGCCGTCAATCTAAACGGACTCAAAAGTTCGGCCGAACTCTTTATATAAAGTTCGGCCGAACTTTATATAAAGTTCGGCCGAACTATTGGCGAAAAGAATTTTCTACGCCCGATTCTCACAAAAGTGTAACCCAGCTTCACGTTTCCGCCCATATATATATATATATATATATATACACACACACACAAAATTAACAAAAGCCTTAGTTTTCAAAAAACAACATTACGAGAGAAAATTATACAAAGGTGGGGTACCAGTGCTCAATGACATGCCAAGCAGATAATCCCAAGTGACGAAAATTGTCGAAAAATTAAGCTTTGAGGACAAAGATTTTCGAGAGGAAGGTAATGTTATGAATATAATTCATAACAGATATAATTAATATAGTTATTAATATTTAAAAAGGGATTATGTAAGTAGTCATTAAGTTAGTGAAAGGGCATGTCTAAAAGACATGCCCATTTATGAAAGGCCACCTGCATGGGTATATAAGCAGAGCCTCATTATAACTTTTATCACCATATTTTATACATTTTATATATAATATATTATCATTACAACACCTCTTGTGTATTTTACAATTAAGTCAACAAGCCTACATCTTTGTTGCTCCAATATCCCTCCC